>JAWNPD010000559.1:950000-1470000 GCA_035045305.1 Drosophila maculinotata | reverse complement strand
CAAAATTGGTCCAACATTTGTTGCAAGGATTGGGGAAAACCCAGAAAAACCCAATCAGACCAAAAATAAGTTAGTGTTAGGTATTAATTAGTGTTAGGTATAAGTAGCGGGGAAAGGTGTTTTCATCTATGCACGGTCAGAGATCCCGCGGAGATAGATGAGAACAGATGATTTAACTACAGGGAGCGAGAGTTCTGCCGAGAAAACGTGGAATAATGAATTATACGATTTACAAAGGACACGAATTGGATTGTGCAAAGCATAATCAGTCGTGCATGATGATAATGCGAAAGGGACAAAGTTTCTAGTAGGTCTACTAGGAATAGAAAAGTTAAGGCGACCTAAAAGAGAAGAGGAGTCAATATCGCCGTTAATTAACTTATGCAGGAAGACAACACCAAGGGCTGTTCTACGGTTAATGAGCGACGGAAGATTGATGAGTAAAAGGCGACTGGAGTACGATGGCAAACGGAGATTGGGATCCCAGTTTAGTCCACGTAAGGCGAAGAGAAGAAATTGCTTCTGAACAGACTCAATACGATCTTGAGAGTTTTGATACTGGGGCCCCAAATGCATGAGCAGTATTCAAGGATAGGACGGACCAAGGAAACGTAGAGAAGTTTGGTGGTGAAAGGATCGTTAAATTCTTTCGACCAGCGGTTACTGAAGCCCAGTACACCTCTGGCTGCATTAACGATAGAAGAAATATGGAGATTAAAGCTCAACTTTTTGTCAAAAATAACTCCAAGATCTTTAACTGTAAAAATACGTTGCAATTACATATTGTCAATCGTATAAGTGGCTAAATGGGGTCTAGAACGACTGAAAGTCATAAACATACATTTTGAACAATTAAGATGCAGTTGGTTTGCCGAACACCAAAGCTGCATAGCGTTCAAATCATCTTGTAGATGAGTATGACACAGGGGATCGGTATACGACAAAATAAGTTTCACATCATCTGCGTACATAAGAATGCGAGAATGTGTCAAAATAGAGGGCAGGTCATTTATAAAAAGAGTAAAGAGTAAAGGTCCAAGATGACTTCCCTGTGGTACCCCAGAAGTGACGTGTACCGTTTTCGAAGAAGTTGACCTAAGCAATACTCGTTGAGTCCGACCATTTAAATAGGAGGAAGTCCAAACCAGAAAAGATGGAGGGAATCCTAAGCAATCAAGCTTATACAGCAGAAGTTCGTGGTTGACAGAGTCAAATGCTTTACTGAAATCGGTGTAAATGACATCAGTTTGCATTTTTATAAGAAATGCATCATTTACAAGGGAGGTAAATTCAAGTAAATTGGTCGTAGTGGACCGACTCTTAACAAAACCATGTTGGGCAGGGGAGTAAATCGACTTACAGAGATGTTGCAAAGACGAAGTAAGAAGTTTTTCAAATAATTTAGGGATGGCTGATAGCTTTGCAATGCCTCTGTAATTCGAAATATCAGACTTCCCACCTTTTTTGTGGAGAGGAATGATAAACAATTCATTCCAAATAGATGGAAAGACTGCAGAGTCAAGGGATATGTTAAAAAGTTTTAGCAATGGTTGAAGTAGGGAATTACAGCACGCCTTGAGCACACAACTAGGTATGTTGTCTGGCCCAGGAGAGAAAGATGGTTTTAGTGAATTAGATGCAGAAAGAAGTGAGGCATCTGTGATACCAGGATTAAATAATAGGTTCGAAGGTGAAATGTTATACGGATAAGTGTTAGTGTGGGGGACAGAGGAATATGTTGATTGGAAAAAGTTGGCAAATAGATCAGAAGCAGTAGAGTCCTTTCTAGCTTTTTCTATCCCAAGATAATAAACAAAGAATTAATTTACGATTAAATGTTACATAGTTTTTGTTTAAATGAGTTTGAAGCTGAACAGATGGAAAAGTTTCGTACAACAGTTTTATGCCCATTTTCCGTTTTTGGAAAGTAGATTTTCCACAGTATGATATTTTGTTATGTTGAGCTTTGAATGTATGTTTGGAGCTGTTTGGAAGAAAAACCTTATAGTTGCAGCTCTTAATAAATGCTAATAATGATCTTTGAAAATAAATTTGAACCCAATCGGTTTTTCCTTATTTCCCGAGATTTGGTATAAAATTTTCCAAAATTGCTTCTTAGTACGTTTTTTTGTCCTAAGAGGAAACTACGCTTGCTCTTATGGCTTGGGTCCTTTGTTGATCTCCAATCGCCAATAAGAACGAACTGTTTTATATATATATATAGGTTTACAGTGAAACCTTTCTTAACGGACACCTCTAATAGGCGGAGCCCCAATTTGGCGGACATTTTCTCCTCAACCATAATTTTTCACCATTTTTCGGAACAATTTTACCTCTCTTGGACATACTCCCTTTTAACCGGACACGGACATTTTGTATTTGTGAATTGTAACGAAATACCTGTTTAGGCCGGACGCCAATCCTATAGAAACGGACGAGACGCTAAAAATTTACTCTGAAATTCCGTTATTTTTTTAAATAGGCGCCTGCATGTCAGTTTGTGTCACGTCGACGAGCAAACCTAACACAAGAATTGTGCGGCGCTGTGTTTTTTGTGTTATTTATATGCAGTCGTAATTTGATTTACTAAGCTTGCTTTAAAGATTACAATTTGGCTGCCCCATGGTAGAATTATACCGACCAAAAATCAACGATAACGTTTCCAATAAAAAAAAAACAATTACAATTATTTTTCTTCCATGCAACCCGACATCAGTTTGTCAGCCGATTGAACAAAGTGGCATACAAAATTTCAAAATGTTCTATCGATGCCATCTTGTTAAACATATCTCTTCAAGTATTTTTACAAGTTAAATAAGCCAATTAACGTCTTGGAGGCTATACATTTCATTAAATCAGCCTGAATTAAGGTACAGCCTGAAACCATAATAAACTAATTTAAAAAGCTGGGTTGGACAAAAATGAAGACGTTGCAATGGAATTCGAGCCTGAAGATGATTTACCACTAGCAAGGCTGACATCAATTTTTCATTCATTGTCGAAGTAATTGATATGGATACTGAGCCTATAGCTGATGGTTCTTCTAAGGGTAATTCAAATAAAACAGCCTTAAAATGCATTGCAAACTTATAAGAATTTGTAAAGGAAGATTACATTGGTTTAAAACTTTTAAAAAAATTTGAAAACCATTGGAGGTATGCCAAGGTATACTAACCTTTGGGATAGGATGAAGCTCAGCTTGGATTGTTCATTTTACCAAACAAATAATATTGATATGCTTTGTTAAGTGTATTTTGCCAACCCAGGTGCATAATCGTGCACTAGATTTATTACTGACCATTTGAACGCTCGTGGCACAACCGGCAAACAACGTGTTCTCCCGTTTCGTTGTACCTTGCGATAGAAGACATCTTTGCGCAAATTATATGTTTTGGCCAAATCTTCAGAGAACTCATTAGTTTAATTTAGTGAAAATTTCAATGATTTCAGGATCTAAACGCTGTTCGGTGAGAAGCCAGTTGCTAGAAATTTCAGCTTAATTTACTTGCTTTTTGAAATTTTTAGGTACTGCTGGATGCGAATTGGGAGGCAATGGATTTCTGGACAAAAATTCAACATGAGCCATACGTTTTCCTTCTCTATATTGAGATTCAATAATTTTAAATAGACCCACCAGCGATGTACCCTATGAGTCCAATCTATTTTGCTACGAGAAGCTTTCAAGCAATTTCAATCGGTATACACAACGAACTCGCGAACTAGTAGATAATGACGAAAATGTTTTACGGCCCGAACAACAGCTTAGGTTTCCAATTCATATGAGTGGTACCTAGACTCCGCAGAAGAGGTTGTTTCGCTGAAGTATTCTACTATAAGCATAGCACCTCAAAGTCTATCCACTTGATTATTGATAAACGGCAATGGCTATTTGTCTGAAACCGTATATAAGTTCAGTTCCCTATAATTGACACAAAGACGATATGAGCCGTTCTTTTTCTTGACGAGTAACATGGGACTAGCAAAGGGGGAGAAACTGGGGCGTATAATATAACATTAATCAACTCGCTCAACTGAGCTCTTACTATTTCTCTCTCTTAAAGACTAAGCCTATAAGGGCGTCGATGAACTGTTTTACTGTTGTCGACTAAACGTATTTTCATTTCACCTGTGCTAACTCGTGTACATGGAACTCCATTAATAAATGCTGTCGAATAATTTTCAATTAATTTAATCTTTCATCTTTTTCACTAGCGACCGATTCGGTGTCTAAGTTAATTTAATTAAATGTTGGCTTAGTTGAAGGACAAATATTTACAATTTTTAATTTCAAACTTATCTGGCGCGATAATTACATTAAAATCCTGGCTGAGGATCTCCCTCCTGACTACGATGTAATTTTTCAATTGCAATTTACAACATAAAACAATATTTCAATAATGTTTTCGTTTATAGCAACTTGACTTCAAATTGCAACGTACTATGTAAACCGGTATCGCCAATACCTTTTAACATTACTATGTTATTTATACGTTTGCCGGATAATTTATTACTGATTGTCTCCTTTATCAGCGAACACTCTGCACTCTGCAACAAAACACTGGTTGACTCTCTTCTGCTGGATCATTCTCGGCTTAGCTGCTGTCCCATTACTTGAGCATTTGTTTGCAAAGTGCCCTGGTTGACCACATTTGTACTCTTCGTACTCTTCTTTTCTTTTGATCTGGTCCAGCATTATCGTCACTACTGCCATGCCATTTATTATCAAAAGAGAGCGCCTTCAATTCGCTCTGTAGTTTTCTAATCGATTGTATGTTTGATGTAAAAACAACTCGCTGCAAGCGGCTATCGATATTCGCCATATGTGCAAGTACGGTAGAAACAGCGATTTCTTCATAATTCATATTTCGCCATTTCGACGTCACTAATCGGCAGCCGGGCGGCTGTTTAGCAAATTGAAGAACATGGCCGCCGGCGTCTTATCATTTTTAAAGCGCTGAAGAAACAATATACGAAGCCATATCTTCCATGGAATTACTCAGTGCCATAATAAGTTTACTACCTTTAAGTGGGTGATCCGATAGCATATGTCGGTAGTCGCACACCATTTGAAGGCTTCCACTCCGACAGTGTCAAGATTGAATTGAGGCAATGTGACGTCACGGGTTTGCTGCTGCACTTGTGACGTAGCCTGCATTGTTTTCAAAAGCTCGATCATATTGCGATTTTGTAAGTCGAGAACTTCACGCCACTGTTCTCCAGATATTGCAAAAGCTGGCTCGAATCCCACTACTGATGTCGAATCGTCAATAGTATTATGTTCCATTTTAAATTAAAAGCCGTTTTAACTCGGCGCTCAACAGCGAGTTCCCTTGCGTTTGCTTCAGCTACTTGTTCTCAACTGCCTCCTCTGTGCAGCGATTTCGGAGACTAACTTTAACTGCGCAATTTGCTTGCATTGCTATCGCCATCCCGCTCACTCACGGACGCTAAGCAACTCAAGGGACCACGTACTGCAACAGATAGCCTTGTCTTGCTCATACTCGAATATTCGTTGAAATTATCTATGTACACTTATACACGCACAACATAAGGAATAACGGAACTCTTGACAACAGACAACGAATTGGATATGAGTGGCGCGCAGCGGCCGTTAAATTCAAATAATCACATCGTGTCACGACATATATATTCTTGATCAGGACGGCAAGGCGAGTCGATATAGCTTTGTCCTTTGAATTAACTTAAGTGTTATCTAAGATAATAAGCGCGCTCACAAAAGTTCATCAAAATCAGTATATTCATAAAACCAGTATATCTTATAGCTGCCATTGGAACAATCAGTTGAATAGTTAGTTGTTGTATGAACAACTTTTTTGTTTTTCAAACTCAGTAATTGAAAGTTTTATTATACTTTATATGGATTTATTGAATTTGGTTTAAACCGGACGACTATATCTTATAGCTGTCATAAGAAAAATCGGTCTGAAATATTGATTTATATAAGAAAATTAATTTTTTAAGGTAGTATTCTCATTCTTTTGAAAACACCTTTTTGTATGAGTAAGAGTGTTTTATTATATTACGCGACTGCAAGGGTACACTAGCGCCGAAGGAAGCCTTTCTTTCCCGTTTTTTTCCGATCATAATGAAATTTTATGACATCAAGATAGCATAAAATGCTTAAGTATGTCAAGTCCGAAGGTCATACCTCCAAAAATACGTATTGGAATTTCTAGGGGGTCAAGGGAGGTATCCAAACAGTCAAATATTTTTTACTTTAAACATACATACCAAATTGGTGCCTCTAGCTCATATATCTTTCAAGTTGTGTCCAATAAACGGGACGATGTATCGATAATATAAAATTAACATGTATTGTACAGCAATTCAAGATCTTATATTCGAAATGTGAAGTCTCAAGCTCTTGAAGTTTCTGAGAAACGCGAACAGACGGACGGACGGTCGGAAAGACAGACGGACACAATAAGATTGACTCGGCAATTGATAGTGATCAAGAATATATATATACTTTGTGGGGTAGGAGATGGTTCCTTGTGCCTGTTACATACTTTTGCACAAAACCATCCTTTTATAGAAAATTTGATAACTTTGATTTTCGTGTTCAGATGCCCCAAATACATACTACATTTTTGTTCTCAACTGTATTGTTTCAAAAGGCTTATACTTGTTGCATAGTGTAATTTATTACAATGTTTTAAAACAAATTAACAATGGTTTAAAACTGACTTATGTGAAAGGGTATCAGTAGGAAGCTGAATCAAGCCCTTACGCGATTTTCGTATGCAAGGCGGGTGTTTTGCCATTGGGCTTCATCTGGCTTAACCAAAATGGCATCTTAACTTACATAATGACATACTTTAACTAAGAAGAAGATTGAATTTTCTTGATTTGATATTTGAGGGTTTATTTTATTTCCTTATCTAAAATTCATGTTTTAAAAGGTTAATTTCTATAATGAAAAATGTTTACATTAATACTTTGTTTAAAGAAAGCATTTGTTTCTCTGTGAACTAACTTTCAATTTCAATCAAAGCTAAGAGGCCGCGTGACCCTTTGCAGCCGTTACCGTTTGCCATGCAATGGTCTGTGGAGAAAAGCATCTGCCACCCACCCCCCTGCATCGAGCACTAAGGGTTGAAGTTGCCTTCGCCTGCAAAAATTGAGTTTTAATGACAGCAATTTAAAATTTTGAGGCAGCCTGGTAGCCAAGTTAGCTGGGAGCCGCCGTCTCCTGCCAAACTGTTAAACAGTATGCCGCTTCACTGCTCAACTTCTCAGCTGCTCAACTGGGATACAGATACTAATTTCAATTAAAGTATTTACCGGCATGCCCAAACAGCCAGCAACATAATTTTTATTAGGGGCTTCTGTTTACACAGCCGCCGAGAAAGCAGCGCATAATTTTCAACAACAAAATCCCTTGCCCATCTGTCTCAGGAAGTCATCCATGAAAGCAGGCCCATTAACTAAGGAGTGAAAAATTCGCGCCAAACTTAAAGTTTGCTTATCACTTGAGAAGTATGAAAATAGCTTAAAAGCTTAATTTTTTGCAGTTGATCTAATCAAGTTAATCAACGCCCGGGTCCAAATAATAAAAACAGGACAGCCGATGTGGTCCAAAGCAAAAAAATTAAAACGATAACTAAAGAAAGAGCATGCGATTACAAAGTATTCTCTCTTTTGCCTCAACCTAATGATATTATAATTTGTTTTATTTATTATTTATTTATTGAACACAAACAGGGTTCATTTAATTATTTATAATATAATTTTTATAATTATTTTCACCGAAACCGACAAAATCAGAGTGTTGTCACTTGGATTAAAAAAAAAACAATAAAAATAACAACGAAAAAAACATAACAACTACGGCGGCTCTGCTAAGGTCCTTCTTCTTCTAACTGGCGGCCCAACTCCGACGTGAACGGCCTTGGGTTAATGAGCCGCCGGGCTAGGCGGCTTCTGTGCCTACGCAGCCTATTAGAATAGGTCGCAGATTGGCGGGCGATCTGCTCCTCCACTGTATCCACATTGAGGTCCTTGTGCAGAGTCGACTCTCGAACGTACCAGGGGCTGTCCGTAATCATACGCAGCACCTTGTTCTGCACCACTTGTACTCGTTTGTGGTGTGCTTTCGCAGCTATGCCCCACACCGGCATCCCATACCTCTCGATGGGCAACACAACCATCTGATATATGGCCTTTTTGCATCTTAGAGGCTACTGCTTCGTCTATTTATAACCCATTAAAGTTGCCTTAGTCTCTGCAGGCAACGAAAGACGAGACTTTGCGTATTTGTGAGTGAGTGAGCCTCCTGTCCAAGATAAGTCCCATATACCTCAAATCTTGCACTTGTGAATGAAAATGTCATGAGCGTAGGTAGCCAAAAGTTTTGTCTCCCTGGGCAGGATGTTCTCATCAGGTAGTGGAATGTCCACTGTATAAATAGAAATCAGCTGGACTCAAGACGCTTCCTTGCGGCACTCCTGCTCGCACGGGGTGTTGGCTCGAGATCTCGGCCATTACCTTCACCTGAAACTGTCGCCCCTCCAAGTAGGAGCGAAGTATCAATTCGAAGAGAGCCGTGAGGACCGCCTTAAATTTTGATAGCAGACCGTCGTGCCACACTCTGTCAAATGCTTGCTGTGCATCCACAAATACTCCATTGCAAAGCTCAAAGTCCACGAAGGCTTTCAATATATGCTCCACTATCCTGTGGGTCTGCTCAATGGTGCCGTGACCTGCATGAAATCCAAATTGATGTTCAGGTAGTATCAGTCGAAATTTTTCAATCTGCGTAAGCCGTTCAAAAACAGTCGTTCCCAGACTTTCGATAGTGAAAGTAGGAGACTTATAGGCCGATACGATCGTCATCTGGCGTAACGGGCTTATGGATATTGGTTATCCTGGTCAGCTTCCATTTTCTCGGGAAATACTGCAATCTTAGCATCTTGAATATTAAGGTCATACAAATAAATGCGCGGAACGGCAGAGTCCTAAGGGTGACGTGACATATTCTATCATGCCCTGGGGCCTTATTTTTGGGCAGTCGCATCACCACAGCTTTAATCTCCTCCGGTGGGATGACCTTGATCGGTAGATCCAGTTGGCGTGGGACCTCGAGAGATTGCACCACGCGGTCAACGTCATCGTCATCCGCTAGCGAAAATGGCAAAAACCTGGGATGTGGGATGCAAGGATGTGCGCCTGTTCTGCGTCTGACTTCGCCAGCACACCATTGAAGTCCTTGACCGGGACCTGTTGGAACGGCTGTCGCTTAGTCGCCTTGGTTGCCTTCCACAGCAAGTAGGTGGAGTCCATGCTCTCCAGCCTGTCCTCGAAGTATTCAGCCTTTCTCTGGTTCAACACCTCTCTCAGAGACTACAAAATCTAGAGACTTCATATTCTAAATATAAGTTCTCGTAGTGCCGGGTCAATACAAGATTATCCTTTTTTGTAACGATATCTCGTCCAGCTCAAAAGTTATCGATAAAGTACGATTTTAGACCATTGTTTTTTAGGTATATATTTAAAGTTATTAGAGGTAGAAGCACTATATTTGTTATGTATATTATTCAACACAGGTTAAACATTTTACCTCTTTGATACCTACCCCCGATCTCCCAGATATCTAAAAAAAAGTATTTTTAGACGTATGACCTTCGGGTTTTACATTTATTTGCCATCTTTATGTCCTACAAAATTCATTACGATCGGACAAAAAACAAAGAAATTATTAACGATTCAATGTAAAATAGCTTGGGGCCAAAGGAGGAATAAGAAGCAACGCAATTGCATGACGCGCGCAGCCAGCAGCTTGTGTTTGTTTGTGTGTGTGTGTTTCCATGCATGAATGCAGATAAAGAATTATGTATGCAAGAACTATGCTCAGGGTATCTCCCAGCCGGGCACTTTCGACTAGAGCACTCTTACTTGTTATACGCTGATCCCATTAAAAATGGGCAAAAGGGGTATTATGGTTTTGTGCAAAAGTATGTAATAGGCATAAGGAAGCATCTCCGACCCCATAAATTATATATATTCTTGATCAGTATCAATAGCCGAGTCGATATAGCCATGTCCGTCTGTCTGTCCGTCCGTCTGTATGAACGCCTGTTTCTCAGAGACTACAAAAGCTAGAGACTTCATATTTGATATATAAGTTCTCGTAGCGCCGGGTCAAAACAAGTTTATCATTTTTCGATATCTCATCCCGTTCAAAAGTTATCGATAAATATCGATTTCAGACAAGTGTTTTTCGATCATAACTCCAAAGTCACATAAGCTAGAAACTTTATATTTGAGTTTAGGTTACTGTACTGCCGGCTCTAAACAAACTCATCATTTTTTTTTTCAATATCTCAATCCTTTCAAAAGTTATCGATAAATTAAGTTTCCAAAACAGTGTTTTTAAGGTATAGCTTAAAAGTTATAAGACGTAGAGTCACCAAATTTGGTACATATTCTCTTTAATAGCATACAGAGGTTAAATGCATTTCACTTTTTGGATACTTCTCCCCGATCTCCAAGAAATCGAAAAATACGTATTTTAATGTGTATGACCTTCGGATTTTACATAGTCTCACATTTATATGCCATCTTTGTGTCGTACAAATTACGATCGAACAATAAACAAAGAAGTTATTAACGATTCAATGTAATATGGGGCCAAAGGAAGAAGAAGAAGCAAAGCAAATGTATGACGCGCGTAGCCAGCAGCTTTTGTTTTTATATGTGTGTGTGTTTCTTTGTATGAATGCAGATAAATAGCTTCAATGAATGTAAGACCTTGGATCAGGGTATATCCTAGTCGGGCACTCTCGACTAGAGCACTCTTACTTGTTTATGTTTTAGACACGATTTGAATGATGGTTTGAGACCGTTTGTTCACAAATTTGGAAAGTCATTTTTTTCTGAGTGTATGCATCGCGCGGCGTTGCACTCCTTCGATGAGCATGCAAAGCGGGAAGCTTCACTCGAACGATGAAGTACGTGTTTGCAACGCGATGCACTGCCCCGCCGAGTCGCAGCGTCACTTTCGATGTTGCTCTTAATCACCACAAAAACCGTGTAAAAGCATTTAAGTATGCATCGAACATTCATGAAGTTATGGTTAAGTCAGCCCATCAGATGAGATTTCTCGCCAGCAGCAAAAATTATGGCCAATAAATGCTTGGCTGCCTATTCGCAGCTAAACGGGGTTCCTAAGGCGTGACGACAGTTTTATAACAATTTAGGCCGCATTTTAACTTATGTTTTTGGGACGTTAATGACGTTAAACTGCTTATGAAAATCCAGGGCTGCATTTGCAATAGCCTGCCAACAGGGCTTATTTTACTTTCACCTTATACGCGGCTGCCGATGCGAAATGTGGCAATACTGTTGCATCAAGATAGCCAATAACTGCGATCTTAATGTTTATCGACCTTGTCATAGAAATCGATAATCATGGCGGTTATTTTCAAATCATACACACACAGTATATAGAATATGAAATCTGCAAAGATCTAAACACAACTGTTAGAAGAACTGACTGGACCTATCAAAGGCAGGAAAAAGACACCATCGTGGACTCAGCCAGTAGGTGAACTTCGCAAGAGCTGCAGGTCCACTTTCAACCAAGCCAAAAGACTCGACAATGCGCACAGCTGGTCTGAGGAAACAAAGAAATTATCAGCTTTTAAGAAGGCTATAAGCAAGCCAAACTCATTTCAAAGCAGGATTTATGCTCAGATATAGAAACAACTTCATAAGCTGCAAGGTTATGAAAAATATTACCTAAAAGCACTCCAACTATAGGATATTTCAAAAGTAAAGATGGAATCTGGTCTGAATCAAGTGAAGAATCGATCTTATCGATCAATTGGTCACTCTCAGGATCGTAACATCCTCACATGGGTCGTCAACCTTCTCCAGAAGCGTCAGTAGAGGCACCCCGCAAGGGGGAACATTTCGGTGAATAAACTGCTCTGGGACATGGACGGGAGAGGAGAAGCTAAAGATATTGACGAACTGGGCCTTTAAAAGCGCATTATGTATAAACCTTACAAAACAGAGCTTGTCCTCTTGACAAGAAAATACCATCTTCCAACCCTTTCTCCTCCCAAGCTCAATAATTTCAATATCTCCTTTAGTAAAAGTGACAAATTTCTGGGACTAGGGCATGAAAGGAAACTAGATTGGAAAGAAAACAATACAGAACGAGTCAAGGAAGCAACTATTGTCCCATTTACATGCAGGAAAGCAAAAGCTCTTAAATATTATTATATAATTCGGTTGTCCGAAAAAATAAGTTCTCTGGAGTATTTTTCTGGTGGACGGCACTGCTAAAACGGTCCAAATCAAAGAAATAAGACAACATCCAAAGAATGGCCTACCTGCACATCACAGGCCTACCTCACCACTCCAAATGATGCACTCGGCGCCATCTTAAATATTCCACCACTTGAGCAAGCAGAGTTGGAATCCACAACCGCATCGGCAGTAAGACTCAGAGACTCCAAATGCTGGAAAGCACTGAATACATTTCACTCCAACATATTTATTCAACCAAATCAATCACAAAACAAACTAAGACTCCAAAGAGAAGAAATTTTTTACAGCAATCTTTCAGCCTCCCAAAACAGTGCTTTTTTTCCAGGCAAGTATCTCAGCAACCCAACTCCTACAAATAGGAAAATAAATATCTACTACGTCAAGTACCTCTCCTTTCAGCTAAGGATATTGTAGGTTTGCCTCTGGCCACTTGCAAACTAGTTATTAAAAAACTTTTACATGCACCACCAATGCAAGCTGACAGAATACCATACACAGCCCCACAGCACGGCAAACATGGCCAACGATAGACATAAAGGTAACTAAAGCGCAATGCCAGTTAAATAGAATAGACTGCCCCACCGTCACGAGAGCACTTACGGGACACTGGCTAATGGGCTTACATGCCGCCAGACTTTCCACCCATTACAAGACTGCTGTAAAAGTTGTCAAGACGATAAAGAAGTCGAGACAGTAGAACACTTCTTTGCACGTGTTCAGCACTAAGCAAGAGTGGACTTAAGTTCTTAAAAGCCACCCTTCTCGATAGCATCTCAGTTCTAGCCAACCTCCATCCTTCCAAGATATCACGATACACAAAGGCATCCGACCAAGAAATCCCGAAAACAGGAGACGGAGGATCCCCACGGTATCACAATGAGCTACACCAGGCCTGAGTATGTCATTTAACAGCCGTCCTGTATGCTATGCGAGAATATAAATATTAAATTTTGTGCCTCTAGCCCTTAAAGCATCAAGTTATGTATAAAATACGCTGTTCTGGAATCGAAATTTATCGATAACTTTTGAACGGGATGAGCTATCTTTTAAATTATATAAACTTTATCTGACCCGGCAATACGAGAAATAATATTCCAAACAAATGATACCCGGCGCTTTGCTGCCGTATATCGTTTGAGTTTCGTTATCAAATGAAACATGTTTCTTGCTCAAATGTATTTTATTTACATGAAGGAAAGATGAAATATGAATTGCAATTAATTGCGCAAACTTCCAACGTCTGCCCTTGTGATTTGTTAATGGCGATTGATTTTTAAAATCGAATGGCAAGTCCGTTGGAGCCATCGGGATGTGCAGAATCAAAACAGCCTCTATTTGAACTTTCCCTTTATAATCGTCGTCTCGATGACTTTGTTCATAAGTTTTTTTAGGGTCAGTCTCGTCCCATTGCATTATCGATGTTGATAAACGTTTAGCTACATGATGATGACTGAGCCTACTTTTAATTGCAAATTGTGAGGTGCTAGCTATTCTAGTTTGTTACAAAACTCTGTGGGATAGTTGACTTCCTCATACTGGTTCATAACCAAGTCAACCGATTTGAAAAAAGACTACTGTCCGAAATTTAAGGAAAATCGACATCTTGCTTTTTTGCCGCCAATATGGCTCGATTGCTTAGCAAATTAAGGTTCATGTAATTTTGCGCTACGTTCGAAAAAATACGCCGAATAAGCTCCGTCTTCGTTTAGGTCAACGGACAGAAACCAGTGGGCATTGTGATAAATCCAACGAACTGTCAATTGTGATTTTCCCATTACCAAGATCTATTTATTGTTTTGGGAACACATTTGCATTTGCACCTTGTTGCAAAAACACTCTTTTGTTAGTTGTCAACTGGAGTGTCTTCACATGACGTCACAAATGTGATGGTTTATATAGTTTTTGTAAATACATATTACATTATATTGTATTAACATGTTTGCTTTCAGGGTACATAGAAATGTGCCTTTTTATTTATGTTTATTAAAAACACGATCGATTTCGAATTTATAATAATACCTGTTTAGTTGCTTGTCGAGTGTGAGGCTGCAATTCGCTTGGAGTCTGCAAGTGCTTGAATGCGCATGTTTTGCACGCTAAAAGGAGCATAAATTAAATACAAGCTTTTAAATGTTCTGCTCTGTCCCTGGTGGAAATGGCACGTTAACAGCCAAATTGGTATGGTCGGGTAGTAGTAGACAACTGATGGTTCTGCATCACTTAATTTATTGGTTTTTTTCAATGGGCTCACATGTCACATATTATTTTTAAATTGCTTTTTTAATGGATTAAGGGACCAATAAGCGAGGGGGAAGGGAAAAGGGTCAAGATTTTAGGGTGAGAAGGGTCGGCTCTCGTGTGATCTCGAAGAGAAAGGTAAGGACAGGGGAAAAGGGTCAAGATTTTATTTATCTTAAAGTGGGAAACAGGTGTCCTGCTACGTACGATTCCCTAGAGAAGGGGATGAATGAAGGTGCATACTTGTGACTTTGCTTGTTAACAAGAGAAGATCAAACAAATACAAACAAGGGCGGTGAAGAGTCCTTTATTAATTTATTGCCTTTATGGTTTTGGGCTCACATTGTTGATTGTTAGAGAGTTTCACACAATTAAACACATCTTGCAGGTGTTCGATCGTCCTCGACCCTAGACAAAACCGGTTTTGGCTATGTATTGAAAATAGTCAAAATACCTTAACAGGTGTGTGTGTTTTGATTTTTTCACCCAAGGCTTAAGACATATGCGGCACACGTGCCACATCCCCGACCTAACCTTTTTTGACCCTGCATTTGGTATTTTACAATTAAATTAAATAATTGAAAATAACCAAAGCAGAGCAAGGCTTGTAATATATAGGTGTGTGTTTTGATTTTTTTTTTTACTTCTAGCCTACACCATATGCGACTCAAAAGTATATGTTGCAGATGCGCTTTTGACACTGTATTGCATTTTTCACAATTAAATTAATTAATTTAAAATAACCTGAACCGACCAAGGGCTTATTTATGTACAAAAGTGTGAAAGAATCACAACTGAGATTAAGTTTTGATTTCTAAGGTTGCTTTTCGTACTATCTTTGTAGTGTATAAAGTTCATTTTTGTATGGAACGTGCTCGATGACTTAACAGAGCTATTTTAGCAGCTTACATTGCAATGCAGCTAAATAAAGAGTAAATCTTTTATAGTCAGCTTTTAGGTGTTCTGATAAGGAGCCAATTCCATTAACTAGAAATATTTATAAAAATGTTTTTATAATTGATCGTTTCTTAATAGGTATAACAATTGTATTAACAAGTTTGTTACGTCCAGAAGGTGGCAACTCCAACCCCTCAAAGTATACATAATTTGGCTCAGGATCAATAGTCGTGTCTATCTGTTTCTATGCAAACTGGTCTCTGACTTGAAACTTCCTTGCTGAAATTTTATGTTGTATTTTATATGTATTTTTCCTTTAGAGAGTACATATGACTAAGTCGACCAGACCGGACTTTAATTAATCGAGCGAAAGATAAGTTCTCGTCCGAACAACTTTTTTTGCAGCAGGTAGTACATACATATATCCGACTAAACTCACTAGTGTTATTTGTATAATTAATTCAATTAAAATTTGGACAGATTGACCGCGGTCATCAAGTGTAACTAATTTTAGATTTCAGAAGAAAGCGGCTCTTGCTTGTGTAAATTGTATAATTAATTTGAATTCATTAATTTTCATCCATAACATAATAAGCATAATCTTTAATTGGATTGATTTTTATTATTTCATTATTTCAAATTTAATAGTTGAGGTTGACTATTTGCATTCCTCTCGATTCTGTTCATCGCTTTTCTTAAAGATGTTCTGATGGCTACCTACACAGAAAAAAAAATCCGTACTAAAAATCAAGTTTAAAATACTTGATTTATCCGACAACGTACTTGAAATTTTTAAGTATGTATTCAGGATATAATTCTTAAATTAAGCATTTATCAGGATTGAATGACAATGACTCAGCATAAAAAGGCCAAAATAAGCCGAACATACTTGATTTAAGTACGGAATTCTTAAAACAATCCCGTCTAAAAATATAATAACTCTCAATTTGTTTCGCATTCTTTTGTTGTATTGGGCATTTGTTTTGGTGTAGCTCAGTGGGTAAGGTATGTGCCTTGCGAACGAGAGTTGTGCGGGTTCAACTCCTGGTTAATACTTAAGTTTTTTTAAGTTATTTTTTTAGTTTTATTTATTTACAAAATTAAATTTAGTATATAATACTGAAATAAGTACAATATTTCGAGTACTAGCAACTTGGTCTGCTTCGCAATTAAATTAAATTATACTGTTGGCTTTTCTAAGAGTTTAGCTGTTAAGCATTAAAAAGGTTGGATAGCTCAGTGGGAAAACACAAGCCTTGCATACAGTGGAGGGTCGCGGGTTCTAGTCCCGGCGAGGTCGTCACGTCGGTTAGATTTATAAAATGTTGCAAATTGATAAATAATATGAGGAGATAAGTTTTCTAATTATAGTGAAATTGTAAGGAGATGACTGTGCTTAACAGCAAAAACTAACTAATTCACTAAACATAAGATTAATTTCAATTAAAACGGCTCCGACCGAGAACAACTTAATTCATGAAATATTTTTTTTTATTTACCACCCGTTATTAATTAAATTAAAGCCCGAATTAGGCTAAAAACAGGCTTAATTTAAGAATTCCGGGATTGAAAAAAACGTACTTGAATCAAGTATTTCGTACTTGGATTAAGAATATCCGAGATCACCATACTTCTGACACCGTTTCGGCTTGATTTTAGCCCGGAATCTCGTTTTGTTTTTTTCTGTGTAGAGCTATCTCAACTCCAACATGATTTATTCTTATATTCCACAATTCCCTTTCACATATAAAGTTTTTTTTTTTTATTTCTTTTCTTATGCACTCTATTTAATAAATATCTTCATAATATTTCGCATTCATCTTTGATGTGGAAATACATTTCTGCTAGTTAATTTTGATTAATCTCTATTGTGTGATGTGGTTTACTTGCATTTATTTATTACTCTAATTTCTGAGTGTGCCTTGCTTGTGATTAATTCAGTATACATTTTTATATAATTAAATATGCTGTATAGATATTCTGAATGTAACGTACAACTTTGAATTTGTATAGCAAATTACCATAAGTCTAAGGAGGGCAGCCTATGATTTGGGATAAGAGGTTTTTGTTAATGAAATATTTTCACAGAATCTATGTGGGTGTATTAATATATTAGCAAAGAGATATTTCTTAGATCTGAGACGTCTAGAATATTTTACCTCCTTAGATTAATTATGTTATTATTTTGCTATCTATCAGTTGAATAAATTTAACATTCGTACATACATCGATTTCGTGCAGCACTCTTTAGAACGTTTGCAAAGTCTTTGATCAGCGAACTTTCAAAATGTTTAAATGACTAAGTACATTTACCAAAATGCATACATTAAACAACGCAATGCAATTTGCACCCCACCGTTAATAGGTTTTTAGTTTTTTCAGATGCTATTTAGGGATGGATATAGTTTTATGTGATAATTTTCCCAACAAAGCGTTAAAAGATTGCTGATGGATACGTCAACTAGGTTTTCGACCCTTTCTCCAAATATTTAATACAGAGTAAAGTAACTATCTAGTCTGCGATTATTTTCACCTGATTTGAGTCTAGATTCGTTTAATTTTTGAGTTGGATTGTTTTTACCTTAATTCGCTGCATAAAGAGTTTGGGCGACTCTTGTACAGTTGACTTTAATATTAATGGCTGAGATACAACCTGAGTATAATAATGAAGTAACATGTTTTATTATTGTTTTAGTTTTTATCAGAGACCATTTTTAGTATTTGCCTCATATATTTATTTTCCTTTTCTTTTTTTAAAAAACACTAATAGTATTATTTCGAAAACAGGGATCCGCATTAGGTTTTTCTTGTTTTATTTAATAATTCGAGCGAATGTGAGTTATTGTGACTAATTGCTTGTGTTCTACTTAATTAAAAGTAGAATGGAGTCACATTTAGTATGGACTTTTAGTTTGCTGCGGGGGATACGGATTCCATTAGTTTTAATTTTGGTATTTATAAGGTCTTGCTCATATTCTATAGGTTTATAGACGACTTGAGGCACACAAGTTAGCTTTTGGTAGTTGCTAAGGACCAGCCTTCAAAAAACATATCTTCCAGTATTGTTTTATTTTAAACTTTTATGAAATGTGAGCGGGACTTTTAGGTATTAAGTGACTTCAGTTTTCATTGAACGAAAGTTGGATTCCACTAGCATTTTGTTGTTATTGGAAGTTAAATATAAATTAATGATTCGTCGCATTTTGTATTGTACATTTTGCCTTAAGTTGATTTCATCAGTTTTGTTATTGATATATTTAAAATCCTATTTATATTAATTAGGTCGGTTTGTCCAAAATAAGTTTTTACAAATTTTACTGACCATTCATGAGACCTTTTGTAGGCGAGCTATTTTATTAAATCATTTTGATTTTTACTTTGGGAAATTCTTAATTTATCACAGGACAGGATGAATTAGGTTCTGTTTTGTGCCTTTCTTATTTTATAACGATAGTAGTTGGAGCTATGTGTTAATGTTAGAGTGCTCATTTTGTTTCCATTTTTAGCAACAGTCATGACAGATATAATTTTTAGGGGATGTATAATTTATGTTGCTCTTATTTCTAATGCCTTCAAGCTGATTTTATTAATTACTCAAACGCACCCTACTGAGGATATATGCATAGTATTACAATTTTACTTTGGTATCTGAGAAGATAATATACAAATTCAAGGAATATTCTTAATATTTTGTTCTTCTATGTTCTTGTGGAACACCGTACTAGGCACGATATATCGCACCTCATTTGCTTTACATTTTGAAGAAAACCAAGATAAGGTCACACTGAAAAAAACAGTTAGAAGAACCACCAGAGCGTACATATATCATCATACCTAATACGCATTTTATATATTCTGAATAAACGTTTATACGCCTAGCGTAAAACATATCTCGTCTTTGATTATACTTCAGACATATTGGTAACTATAAATAAGCAACCAAATTGGTGACCCCCGACTACACGCAAATAAGCGTTTCTCAAGAACACACACACATACAATAACCATAAAATAAAGGAATATGGATGACGTCGAAAACATAAGCGCGCAAAGCGACGCGCAAGCAGCAAGCAATGCCAATGATTCAAGCAATATCAATTCGGTTCTAGTGAGGATGCCATTTCCTCAATTACAAGCAATCACAAACATCAAAATGTTTTTCACAAAGCTGGAGAGCTGGTTTCAACTTCAAGGACTAGGCTCACGGAAAGAAAAGGAGAAATACGCAGCCGTCACAGCATATGCTGATCCCAAGTACTTAGATCAAGTGCATAATCTCGTCCGCAATGAATCAGAAGCAAATCCATACAGCACACTTAAGCAGGCGATACTAGCGAAATTCGCAGAATCGGAAATGGCACGCCTTGACAAACTCGCGACTGGCATACAACTCGGTGATGGACGCCCAAGTCACCTCCTCAGTCAGCTGCAGCAGACTAATGCCACCAGCGATGAAACAGTCGTACGCCGTTATTGGATCAAACGCCTTTCCCCGGCAGCACGCGCTGTTATTGTAGGCATAATTGAGAGTGCACCGAACACCACACTCTTACAACTAGCAACAGCCGCCGACGCTGTCATAGATTCGCTCAACTATGCATCAGGTGATAACATTTCATCATTATCACGCAACAACGGTGAAACAAAGCATCCAATCAATGAACGCATAAGTCAAATAGAAAAACGTCTGGATACTCAGGACATAATGTTTCAGCAAATCAACAGTAAACTCGGACAGCTTCTCAATAACAATAACAACCATAATGTAAATCACCGTGCTCGCAGCCGTAATCGTTCACAGAACAATAACAATCGCACCAAACAACCTCTAACGACAGGCACTGGAAATCAAAATTGATGGTACCACAACAAACATGGAAGTAACGCGCAACATTGCCAAGCACCATGCTCCTACAATCAAACAAATAATAGTACAAAAAACTAATAACCACCGTCGGAGAACCACACCAGCATGAAAACAACTTCGACGGTTCATCTCTCAATACCTCCCAGCAATATACCAAACTCAGGGTAAATGTGTACAGTATCACTACTTCAAATCGACTTTTTATTCCAGATAGCACATCAAATAAAAAATTTCTCATTGACACTGCTGCAGATGTTTCCGTCATGCCTCGTTCTACAATTAACCGCCATATCACTGCCACCAGCGATAAGCCACTTTTCGCAGCGAACGGCACAATAATTAAAACATATGGAACAACTCGCCTCACTCTTGATCTCGGATTACGTCGCCCTTACACATGGAATTTCATCATAGCAGATACAAAAATTCCAATCATCGGATCAGACTTTCTGAAACATTTCCACCTACTTGTCAACATTAAGGACGGCAAATTAATTGACGCTCAAACATTGTTAACACGTAATGGTATCTGCAGCCTACAACCGTCAGTTTCACTCAAAACTTTTAACGCGTCCTGTGAGTTCGCCCGATTGCTGGAAGAATTCAAGGATATCACACAGCTTAATCCTTCAGCACCGAAGCTAGCTACAACTGACGTCACTCACTGCATTGATACAAAAGGCGCACCACCGTTCGCAAGACCTAGACGATTGACTCCCGACAAATTCACAGCAGCAAAAAGAGAGTTTCAATTCTTGCTAAAAATAGGTGTGTGCCGACCGTCAAAAAGTGCATACGCATCACCGTTGCACATGGTCCGCAAACCAACAGGCGAATGGTGACCATGCGGTGACTACCGTGCTCTTAATGCACAAACTGTTCCAGATCGGTATCCGTTACCACATATCCAAGACTGCACATATATCTTCTATAAAAAGAAAATATTCTCTAAAATTGATCTCAACCGAGCGTATCATCAAATCCCCTTAGAACCACGTGACATTCCAAAAACTGCGATAACCACACCATTTGGTTTATTCGAGTTTACACACATGACTTTCGGTCTGTGCAACGCCGCACAAACATTTCAACGATACATGCATTCCGCGTTTCAAGATTTAGATTTCGTGTTTGTATATGTAGATGACATCGCCGTTGCATCAAGCGACATGAACCAACACAAAATTCATCTTCGTCAAGTATTTGAACGACTTAGACAATATCACCTTACAATCAACCCCAGTAAATGTCTTTTCGGTCAATCATCGATCCAATTTCTAGGCCATCAGGTTGACTGCAATGGCATCAAGCCCTTACCGGACAAAGTTAAAACAATATCTGACTTTCCGTTGCCCCAAGTTGCAAAGGAACTTCGACGATTTTTAGCAATGATCAACTTTTACCGAAGATTTTTGCCCAAAGCCATAAAACATCAAGCACCATTGGTACAACTTATACCAGGCAATAAAAAGAACGACTCAACGCCAATCAACTGGACAGAAGACACCGTTGTGCACTTCAACGCTTGCAAGAGTTCGCTAGCCAAAGCAACACTATTGGTTCATCCTGCTCCCGATGCACACCTATCACTGAACACAGATGCAAGTGACACAGCTGTGGGCGCAGTACTCCACCAAATCGTCAACGATGATTTCCAGCCGATGGGATTCTTCAGCGTCAAGCTTACTGACGCACAATGCAAATACAGTACATACGACCGAGAGCTGCTAGCTATATACCTCAGCATTAAACATTTTCGCTGCATGCTAGAAGGAAAAATATTTGATGTCCACACAGACCACAAACCATTAATTTTTGCGTTTGCTCAAAAGCCCGAAAAAGCGTCACCACGACAACTACGACAATTGGATTTCATCGGACAATTCACAACAACAAATTTACATATAGCCGGCATCGAAAACACAACTGCAGACACACTGTCTCGCATCGCAGCTGTTGAAGCTAACACAATCGACTACACTCAGATCGCTAATTCGCAAGCTAATTGTCCAGAGCTAAGAAAGTTGCTCAGTGACAACGGCACCTCGCTTCAACTCAAATCAATCAACATCCCGCAAACAACGATTCCAATCATATGTGATTTTTCTACCGCTACGGTCCGACCATTTATACCGCAACCGCTTAGAAGGCAAATCATCAGTAAGATGCATAGCATTGCTCACGAAGGGGTTGGAACAACAATCAAAATCATTAAAGAGCGTTTCGTATGGTCTTTCATGCATAAGGAAATATCTCAATTCGTCAAACACTGCATTCCATGTCAAAGAGCCAAAGTAACACGACACGTGCACGCACCGCTACATCAATATAAACTGCCCACGCAAAGATTTGAACACATCAATTTGGACATCAAAGGTCCACTACCTCAATCTAGTCAATTAAGATATTGTCTCACAGTCATTGATCGCTACACCAGGTGGCCAGAAGCAGTCGCCCTCAAAGACATACGAGCAGAGACAGTGACAGCAGCATTGGTCACATGGTTTCCCCTTTTGTTCCCCCCCCCCCCCCCCAACCAAGCCGCAATTTTAATCCAAAATTGTTCAATGAGCTATCGAGACTGCTTGGGATTGACCATTTACGCACAACTGCATACCACCCACAGGCAAATGGACTCATCGAACGTTGGCATCGAACACTCAAAGCAGCCATTATGTGCCAGAACAGGATCAGTTGGTCAAACAAATTGCCAATGATCCTTCTTGGATTGCGCTCAGCATATAAGCCAGACATTCAAACAACAGCAGCACAGCTTGTTTACGGTACAACGCTTCGCCTTCCCGGAGAATTTTTTCATGGAGACAAGAATTTTCAGCCGCAAACTGAGTTTGCCAAGGATTTAGCAGAAATGATGCTAGAAATTCGTCCAACGCAAACAGCCCACCACGACAACACTAAGCCATTTGTTTTTAAACAACTAAACGACACAACTCACGTTTTCTTGCGCAACGACAAAGTACGTGGATCGCTTCAGCCGCCATACGATGGACCATTTCAAATCAAGGAAAAGCAAAACAAATATTTCAAAATAATCATTAACGGTCGTGACACCAAAGTATCGATCGATCGCGTTAAGCCAGCTTTCATAGAAGCTCAGCTACATCCAACATCAACAACTGTAAATACTCCGCAACCACCACACCAACACCACGAGGCAGACACTTCCACCAGGAATACGCCTCCACTCAATCAGCAGAACACCAGGCCTCGTCGCACAATTAGACTCCCCGTTCGTTTCACCACATGAAGTCTAGGAGGGAGTACTGTGGCGACCTAGTGGAACACCGTACTAGACACGATATATCGCACTTCATTTGTTTTACATTTTGAAGAAAACCAAGATAAGGTCACACTAAAACAAGTAAGAGTGCTCTAGTCGAGAGTTCCCGACTAGGATATACCCTGATCCAAGGTCTTACATTCATTGAAGTTATTTATCTGCATTCATACATAGAAACACACACACATATACAAACAAAAGCTGCTGGCTAAGCGCGTCATACATTTGCTTTGCTTCTTCTTCTTCCTTTGGCCCCAAACTATGTTACATTGAATCGTTAATAACTTCTTTGTTTATTGTCCGATCGTAATGAAATTTGTATGACACAAAGATGGCATATAAATGTGAGACAAGGTAAAATCCGAAGATCATACCTCTTAAAATACGTATTTTTCGATTTCTTGGAGATCGGGGAGGGGTATCCAAAAATATGAAATGCATTTAACCTCTGTATGCTATTGGAGAGTATAATTACCAAATTTGGTGACTCTACGTCTTATAACTTTTAAGCTATACCTAAAAAACACTGTTTTGGAATCATAATTTATCAAAAAAAGTGAGAAGAAAATTTACCTCTGTATACTATAACAACATATACATACTAAATTTGGTGCGTCTACCTCTTATAACCTTTAAGCTATGCCTTAAAAACACTGTTCTGAAATCTTAATTTATCGATAGCTTTAAAAAGGATTGAGATATCGAATAATGATAAGTTTGTATCGAACCGGCAGTACAGTAACTTAAACTCAAATAAAAAGTTTCTAGCTTTTATGACTCTCAAGTTATGCCCGAAAAACACTTGTCTGAAATCGATATTTATCGATAACTTTTGAACGGGATGAGATATCGAAAAAAAATGATAAACTTGTATTGACCCGGCACTACGAGAACTTATATTTCAAATATGAAGTCTCTAGCTTTTGTAGTCTCTGAGAAACGGACAGACAGACGGACATGGCTATATCGACTCGGCTATTGATACTGATCAAGAATATATATACTTTATGGGGTCGGAGATGCTTCCTTATGCCTGTTACATACTTTTGCACAAAACCATTATACCCCTTTTTCCCATTTTTAATGGGATCAGGCTATAAAAAACAGTTAGAAGAACCACCAGCGCGTAAAACAGCATCAAGCTACACATATTTCATCATACCTAATACGCATTTTATATATTCTGAATAAACGTTTATACGCCTAGCGTAAAACATATCTCGTCTTTGATTATACTTCAGACATATTGGTAACTATAAATAAACAACCAAACCATTTTTTTCTATTTTGAATGGGATCAGGGTATAATAAAGTAAAAATACTAGACGTGAGTACAAAAATATATAAAACAAGTAAGAGTGCTCTAGTAGAGAAATCCCGACTAGAATATATCCTTAACCCAGTTCTTACATTCATAATTCTTTATCTGCATTCAAACATATTTACACATACACACACACAAGCAAACGCAAGCTGCTACTGCGAACGTCGTGCAATTGCTTTGCTTATTCTTCTTCCATTGGCCCAAAACTATGTTACATTTAATCGTAAATAACTTTTTTGTTTGTTGTCCGGACATAAAGATGGCATATAAATGTGTGAATATGCTGAATCCGAAGGCCATACCTCCAAAAATACGTATTTTTCGACCTATGGAGGATTGAAGAAAGGTATCAAAAAAACAAAACATTTTGTACTCTTATGGTTTTCAAGTTATACCCAAAAAACACCGGTCTCAAATCGAAATTTATCGATAACTTTTGAACGGAAAGAGATATCAAAAAAAAATGATAGACTTGTATTGACCCGGCACTACGAGAATCCTTATCCCTGTTAGATACTTTTGCACAGGGTTTATTTTAGATATTTTTCAGATATAGTAATTAAAAAAATTATTAATTAACAATTTTTAAGAAATTTTAATTCATTAAAATATGACGTATGTAAATATAAAATTAAAAATTATTTTTTTTTATATTAAAAATGTATGCATTAAGTTTTATTTTGGGTAACAAATTTGTTAATAATATGATTTATATGTAAATTTTTGTAAGAATTTTTATTAATTTTAAAAATTAATAAATTATTTTCTACCCGCAGTAATTAATTTTATTGATTAAAGAAATTTATAAATAGTTTAGATTAAATTGGTGCCAGCAATCGCGGTTATACCAGTTATACAAATACATTTTTTTAGTAAAAGTTAAATTGATTTATATTAAATAAAATTAAATTTATTAAATGAAATTTTAATTTTAAATTTTTATAAATAAAAATAATTGAATATTTCAAATTTTAATAAAAAACTAGGGAATCTAACCCCTTTTATTAAAAATGTAATTATAAATATTAAAGTAGTAATAGTTATGTTCTTGAAATTTAAAAAATGTAGCGGTATTTAAGTCTATTCAGAGGAACCTGTTTTGTAATCGATAATCCACGATGGACCTTACTTAAAATTGCTACCAGTTTATATACCGTCATTATTACAATATTTTATAAGAATAATAATATTCAATAATTTTAATTAAAATTTATATCAGATCAAGGTGTAGTTTATATTTTAGTAGTAATGGGTTAAAATAAATTTTTTTAAACGAATAGAACTCTGAAAAAGATTTTGAATGTGGATTTGATGGTAAAATTATACAGATTAATCATTTGATTTTAGCTCTTAAATATGTACAATATATAAGATAAGTCGTAACATAGTAGATGTACTGGAAAGTGTATCTAGAATGACAATTTAAAGCTTATACAGTAAAGCATATCATTTATATTGAAAAGATTTTTGTGCAAATGAATATAAATTGATTAGATTTTATTAAATTTTTTATTTCAAAATTTATAGTATTTAAAATAATTATATAATTAAAAGTTGTAGTATTATTTAAAGAAAAATAAATTAAATAATAGTTTAATAGTATTGTAAAAGAAAATTTAAATAATTTGAAAAATTTTTATTTAAAAAGAAAATTTAATTTATTGTACCTTGTAAACGTAAGTATTGTAAATGAAAACACTTGTGTGTTGTATTGTGGTCAGAATCAGAATGATTCGCTTTATTCAATAAAAGTTAGCCGAGCGTGGGAATCTACTTGACAGCAGTTCTTCGCTTGCTCAAGTGGTGTCAAATATGCAGTTGAGCTAGTGACCTACGCTAACATATAAACATGCTCACCGTCTCTATATGCGCTTGAGCTATGTATATTTACATTGTATTTATATTGAATTAAATTGAATGCATCAAATACTACACCTCCCTTTTTAGAAAAATAACGAAAATAATGAAGTTATTTATTTTAATTAATTTTTATTTTGTTTATTTTGAGAGAATGTATGTATTTTGTTTTAAAAGTTCAATTTTGTGTATCAATATTTAATTAAAGTGAGTGGTTGATCAGGACATCACCTTTTTCAAGTTTTTGCTTTTGATTTACCTTTTTCATGTTTTCATTGTCGGATTATGTGTGATAGTGTTTTAATCTATCCTTATGTACTTTTTGTACCTTATTCTTACTATCCTTAATGAAAATGTTATCTCTATCTTCTATTTTTTCTAAATATTTTGCTTCTAACTTATGGCCAGTTTCGTTTTTTAATTCAAAATTAATTATATTCTTATCATTATATTTTTTATTCCTAGCCTTATGTTGTTCTAACATAACTCTTGCTCTTTTATAAGCTTTTTCAAACCTAAATTAAGATTCTTTAGCATAATCTTCTATGTTATATAATGGGTTAATTATATCTGTTTTATTAAAATATTTGAACGTATTTATTCATTAAAAGTTCTATGACTTCTTTTTACCGTTCCAACTGTCTGGTGGTGGTGTGCTGTAGACGTTATATTGTCCATTTTTAAGTATTTGCACAGGTCGCTTATTACAGAATTTTTATGTTCAGTTCCCATGTCCGAAATGAACGTCTTCATTGGACCGAACTTTAGTATAAAAAATTCAAATATTGCTTTTGCAACAGTATAAGCATTTTTGTTTGGAATTGGAATAGCTACGAGATATTTGGTTAAATCGCATATCAATGTAATTGCGTATTCATTACCATTTTCAGATTTAGGTAGCGGACCTATAGTGTCCAATATCACTCTATCAAAGGCACATATTGGTGTATCTGTAATGGTCATAGGAGTTTTTGTATGAATAGTTGTTTTCGATACTTGGCATTTTGGGACAATTACGAACGTACTTTGTTATATGACGTGTCATATTTTTCCAGTAGTAATGTCTTTTTACTTTAGCAAAAGTTTTTGATATGCCATTATGACCTCCTTGTATTGGATCGTAATGAAATTTAGACAGTATTGCTTCTTTTTCAGTATTTACTGTGGTCACCGGCTTGAGTAGCGCTACTCTTAAATATTTTAAATATTTATTGCCCATATTTTTGAAAAAACCAATTGAAATTTCTTCAAATATTTTTCCGCTCGGTGCCGTTTTGAGTAGGCTGATCTAATGTATGCCGGCTTGCATATCAAGCCTTTGGAAGAACTGACCTAAGTCCCCCAAACTATGTTACATTGAATCGTTAATAACTTCTATGTTTATTGTCCGATCGTAATGAAATTGCAGGACACAAAGATGGCATACAAATGTGAGCCTATGTAAAATTCGAAGGTCATACCTCTTAAAATACGTATTTTTTGATTTTTTGGAGATCGGTTAGGGGTATCCAAAAAGTAAAACGCATTTAACCTTAAAATGCTATTGGAGAGTATATGTACCAAATTTGGTGACTCTACGTCTTATAACTTTTTAGCTATACCTTAAAAACACTGTTCTGGAATATTAATTTATCGATAACTTTTGAAAGGATTGAGATATCGAAAAATAAATGATGTGTTTGTATCGAGCCGGCAGTACAATAACTTAAACATAAATATAAAGTAGCTAGCTTTAATAACTTTCAAGTTATGCACGAAAAACACTTGACTGGAATCGAAATTTATCGATAACTTTTGAACAGGACGAGATATCGAAAAAAAATGATAAACTTGTATCGTCCCGCCGCTACGAAAACTTATATTTCAAATATGAAGTCTCCAGCTTTTGTAGTCTCTGAGAAACACGCGTTCATACAGACGGACAGACGGACATGGCTATATCGACTCGGCTATTGATACTGATCAAGAATATATATACTTTATGGGGTCGGAGATGCTTCCTTATGCCTGTTACATACTTTTGCACAAAACCATTATACCCCTTTTTCCCATTTTTAATGGGATCAGGGTATAAAAATAATTGAAGCTTTAAAATTTTAATAAAAACTAGGGAATCTAACCCCTTTTATTAAAAATGTAATTATAAATATTAAAGTAGTAATAGTTATGTTCTTGAAATTTAAAAAATGTAGTGGTATTTAAGTCTATTCAGAGGAACCTGTTTTGTAATCGATAATCCACGATGGACCGTACTTAAAATTGCTACCAGTTTATATACCGTCATTATTACAATATTTTATAAGAATAATAATATTCAATAATTTTAATTAAAATTTATATCAGATCAAGGTGTAGCTTATATTTTAGTAGTAATGGGTTAAAATAAATTTATTTAAACGAATAGAACTATGAAAAAGTTTTTGAATGTGGATTTGATGGTAAAATTATACAGATTAATCATTTGATTTTAGCTCTTAAATATGTACAATATATAAGATAAGTCGTAACATAGTAGATGTACTGGAAAGTGTATCTAGAATGACAATTTAAAGCTTATACAGTAAAGCATATCATTTATATTGAAAAGATTTTTGTGCAAATGAATATAAATTGATTAGATTTTATTAAATTTTTTATTTCAAAATTTATAGTATTTAAAATAATTATATAATTAAAAGTTGTAGTATTATTTAAAGAAAAAATAAATTAAATAATAGTTTAATAGTATTGTAAAAGAAAATTTAAATAATTTGAAAAATTTTTATTTAAAAAGAAAATTTAATTTATTGTACCTTGTAAACGTTAGTATTGTAAATGAAAACACTTGTGTGTTGTATTGTGGTCAGAATCAGAATGATTCGCTTTATTCAATAAAAGTTACTTGCTACCTTATAATTCTAAATTTATATGCATATAGAGTACTTACATACTCTGTGCATATGCGCTTTTGGCCGAGCGTGGGAATCTACTTGACAGCAGTTCTTCGCTTGCTCAAGTGGTGTCAAATATGCAGTTGAGCTAGTGACCTACGCTAACATATAAACATGCTCACCGTCTCTATATGCGCTTGAGCTATGTATATTTACATTGTATTTATATTGAATTAAATTGAATGCATCAAATACTACACCTCCCTTTTTAGAAAAATAACGAAAATAATGAAGTTATTTATTTTAATTAATTTTTATTTTGTTTATTTTGAGAGAATGTATGTATTTTGTTTTAAAAGTTCAATTTTGTGTATCAATATTTAATTAAAGTGAGTGGTTGATCAGGACATCACCTTTTTCAAGTTTTTGCTTTTGATTTACCTTTTTCATGTTTTCATTGTCGGATTATGTGTGATAGTGTTTTAATCTATCCTTATGTACTTTTTGTACCTTATTCTTACTATCCTTAATGAAAATGTTATCTCTATCTTCTATTTTTTCTAAATATTTTGCTTCTAACTTATGGCCAGTTTCGTTTTTTAATTCAAAATTAATTATATTCTTATCATTATATTTTTAATTCCTAGCCTTATGTTGTTCTAACATAACTCTTGCTCTTTTATAAGCTTGTTCAAACCTAAATTAAGATTCTTTAGCATAATCTTCTATGTTATATAATGGGTTAATTATATCTGTTTTATTAAAATATTTGGGAAATTAGCTATGTGCCATAGAGGGGGTGGTGTTGAAACAGTAAACAAAATATTGAATCCATACGTCCCAATCAGTTTTATCTACTGATATATATGAACGTATTTATTCATTAAAAGTTCTATGACTTCTTTCTACCGTTCCAACTGTCTGGTGGTGGTGTGCTGTAGACGTAATATTGTCTATTTTTAAGTATTTGCACAGGTCGCTTATTACAGAATTTTTATGTTCAGTTCCCATGTCCGAAATGAACGTCTTCATTGGACCGAATTTTAGTATAAAAGATTAAAATATTGGTTTTGCAACAGTATTAGCATTTTTGTTTGGAATTGGAATATCTTCGAGATATTTGGTTAAATCGCATATGAATGTAATTGCGTATACATTACCATTTTCAGATTTAGGAAGCGGACCTATAGTGTCCAATATCACTCTATCAAAGGCACATATTGGTGTATCTGTAATGGTCATAGGAGTTTTTTTATTCCAGTAGTAATGTCTTTTTACTTTAGCAAAAGTTTTTGATATGCCATTATGACCTCCTTGTATTGGATCGTAATGATTTGTAGACAGTATTGCTTCTTTTTCAGTATTTACTGTGGTCACCGGCTTGAGTAGCGCTACTCTTAAATATTTTTAATATTTATTGCCCATATTTTTGAAATAACCAATTGAAATTTTTTCAAAGATTTTTCCGCTCGGTGCCGTTTTGAGTTAGCTGATCTCATGTATACCGGCTTGCATTTCAAGCCTTTGGAAGAACTGACCTAAGTCAAGAATTCCATTGGTGTACAGATCGCTTACGTCAATTCTTGCAATAATTTTATTTCCATGTTTAAAGTAACATGTCATGTTTGTTATATGCAAGGCCACTACTTTTCGTACATCGTCATTCTTGATGACTTCATATACGTTGGGCTTAGAAGCTTTGTTCTTTTGTTCTTTTCCTTTGCAGGATTTATTCTATCTACTTTGTTGCCTGGTAGTGACTTTCAGGACATTAGTTTGTAAATGTTTAAATTAGGATATTGATATCCTAGATAGGGCATCTGCAACAAAGTTGTCTTTTCCCTTTAGATGCTCGACTGTTAAGTCGTATTCTTTTAATTCGAGCCGCATGCGTGTTAATTTTGAACTGGGATTGATGGGATAGTCTGTGGTCCGTTTTCACTGTGAAGTGTTTGCCATAAATATATGGTCAAAATTGTGTTATAGCCCAATGAATGGCTGCTTATTCCTGTTCTGTTGTACTTTTATTACTTTCACCCTTTGTAAATGAACGTGATGCGTATGCTACTGGAAGTAGGAGTCTCAAAACTATGAGTTAAAACTGCTCCACAAGATTGTTTACTTGCATCAGTTATTATGCAAAATTATTTGCTGAAATCTGGGTATTGTAATAGTGTTGGCTGAATAAGCTTATCTTTGAGGTATTGGAATGCGTTTTGGCATTCAATTGTAGACTCAAAAGGAACATTCTTTTTATATAATTTAGTTATGTGCCGCGAATAGTCGGCGAAGTTTTTAATAAAACGTCTATAATAATTGCAGAATGCAATGAATCGTCTAGCGCTGTCCGCATCATGTGGGACTGGGTAATTTTTAATGACGTCGTATTTTTTGTCATCTGGCAAGATTCCTTTATCTGTGCATTTGTGACCAAGAAAAGTCACTTCATGCATAAAAAATGAACATTTCTGTGGATGCAGTTTCAGGTTGTATTTCCTACATTTGTCAAAAACATCTGTTAAGTTTTTAATCATATGTTTTTTGGAACAACCAATAACTATTTAATCATCCATATAAAGGAATGCTTGAGAATGTTCAAGTCCAGAAAATGCTATCATCATTCATCATTCATCATCATTCTCTGAAATGAATTTGGCGCTATTTTCGTTGAAAAAGACGTAATATTTCTAGAATTTTCTACGAGTTCGATTTGATGAAAACCTGACATTAAGTCAAGGCATGAAAAATATTTTGCTCGACCTAGTTGATCTAAAATATCATCAATTCGAGGTAGTGGAAATTTATCGGATAAAAGTTTTTTATTAATTTGACGATAGTCAATTACTAATCGGCATTTTTTTTCTGCTGAGCCCGCAAGGGCTTTTTTTGGTGCAAGTAATAATGGGCTGTTATATTCGGACACAGATGGTTCGACTATGTTGTCGGAGATCAATTTTCCAACTTGTTTTTGGATTTCGTTTATTTGGCTATGCGGGCTTCGATAGTTTTTTATATACACCGGTTCATTATCCTTTAGTCTCAATTTTTGGTTATACAAATTATTGGTAGTGATTGATTCGGTTTCGAGTCCGAATACATCACTATATTTGGTGCATAAATTTCTTAGTTGTGATTAAAATTGAGGCGGAAAATTTTTGGCTAGCTGAGATATGACCGTTTTTTCTCTTATTTCTGGGTTAGTTTGAACTACTTCGTAGTTCGAAAGTGGTTCAAATTTTAAGTTATTTATATTAACTAATTGATCGGTACTGGTTGTATTCAGTAATCGGACAAACGTATTTTGGGATGTTGCAACTGTGTTTGCAACATAAATACCAATTTCCTGATTTGGAATTAATACACTATCTTCCTCTGAAGTTAGGTTGGCTTTGCGGACAACTTGAGATCTTGCTGGTAGAAGTATTGAGTTTTTACCAGAACTATATGTTATTGGAACATAAATTGGGAAATTTAAATTATTTGGTCTATTTATAAACCAATCTTCTGATCTTCTTAAGTCTAGTTGGCAGTTGAATTTCTCAATAAAATCAATGCCTATTATTCCATCACACGGAATTGCAAAATTTGAATCAACTATATTGAAATTGTGTGGAACTATGTATTTATCTGTCTGTATCTCGATTGATGTAAGGCCTTTGGATTTAATTATTTGTTTACTTATGCCTTGAATATCAATTCTATTATTTTTTTTAATGTCGTGAAATACATCACAATTTTCTTTTAGAATTGAAATATCTGCACCTGTATCTATTAAAAAGGTAAGTTTTTTACCTGCTGACACATGGTCAAATGATACAAAAATATTGAGACTAAGGTTTATTGTATGAACCTTGGTGTTTTTTATTGCTGAGTATCTAAAGGGTGTTGGGAGTTTCCCGAAACTTCTTGGGTTACATTGATATTATGGTTATTATTATTATTTTGGCCTCTGTTCCAGTTGCCGCTGCCTCTGGAGTTTCCTCCATATTGCCCTCGTCCCCTATTATTGGTTTGGTATCCGTTTTGTTGGTAATTACCTCTGCCTCGATAATAACCTCGGTTACCTCAATATCCAGAATTTGCTCGTTGACTGAAGTGCAGTACAGTGTAAGACTGTCCTGTAGCTTCTGTGCAACTGTTAACAAACTTGGATATGGCATCATTCATAGTATTGCATGTGCCTGCCTGCATAATAAGTTTTACATTATTAACTTGCAGTTTTGTGTCATGGCCTTTACAGCTAGTGTTGTGCTGTATTTGTTTGCCAATTCTAATGACCATCATTAATATATGCTCCTTCAAGAGATTTTGTCAATTTTTCAACCTCTAGGATGTATTGATAGGCTCTTTTGTTGGAGATTAAGGAGTTAAGCAGAAATAACTTCCACTGATTCTCCCTTAACTGTATTTGATAGTTTTGTAATGACATCAGCAATTGTCTGCTCATTACCTATCAAATTTCTTGCATGGCCTTTTAATTTAGTTTTTATTATTTGGACTGCTGTCGACTCGTGTGTCTCTTTGATCGAGTCCACTAATAGCAACGCGTCCAAGAAACTTCTTAAATTTTCAACTTTGCCATCGAAATCTGGAATCAGAGATGACGCTGTTTTTAAGAATTGTATTTTTGTTTGTGCCATATTGTGTAGTTTTATGTCAGTATCTAGTTTTTTTTTTGACATTTTAAAATAATATAAAATTATTTAATTTACAGGGTATATAATTTTGTTTTATTATTTAAAAAAGAACTTATGCTCGATCTAAATCGTTAGCCCTGCTCAAAAATTTTTTTTTTCATGCACCTGTTGTGCGTTTTATATATCTTAATGAAAATGTTAACGCACATTAATGCGACAATGAGGATCAATAATATTGTAATCAACTCTATATCGGGTGACATTACCTCGACTTTGTTGATTACATTGGCGGTTGAATCCACCGTTTTTACATCTACGAGCCCCATTATGGCCCAGGTTTTTAATAATTGGAAAAGGATATGCAGTTTGAAATTACCAAATTTTTTTTTTTTTTATTTAAAAAAAATACATATGTACATTCTTTACTAAGAAACTTTTTTTTTAATTACTTTTACTTAATTTTTTCTTTGACACTACAGTTTGAAATTAAATACAATAATTTGCATACATTTTTTTTTTAAATTTTATTAATATGTATTTATATATATTTTCTAATAGTGTTTTATTGATGATCATATAGAACATTGCGTTTGCTTTACAATTTAATAGCATTAATTAATAGCATAAAGAATGCTTCTAGCAATGATTTTGAATTATAAAATATTTATTTTTTAATTTCTTGTCATTATTTTAAATATTATTATTATTATTTTTTTATACCCTGATCCCATTAAAAATGGGAAAAAGGGATATTATGGTTTTGTGCAAAAGTATGTAACAGGCATAAGGAAGCATCTCCGACCCCATAAAGTATATATATTCTTGATCACTATCAATAGCCGAGTCGATTAAGCCATGTCCGTCTGTCCGCCTGACCGTCTGTCCGTCTGTCCGTCTGTATGAACGCGTGTTTCTCAGAGACTACAAAAGCTAGAGACTTCATATTTGAAATATAAGTTCTCGTAGCGGCGGGACGATACAAGTTTATCATTTTTTTTCGATATCTCGTCTCGTTCAAAAGTTATCGATTAATTTCGATTCCAGTCAAGTGTTTTTCGTGCATAACTTGAAAGTCATTGAAGCTAGCTACTTTATATTTATGTTTAAGTTACTGTACTGCCGGCTCGATACAAACACATCATTTTTTTTCGATATCTCAATCCTTTCAAAAGTTATCGATAAATTAATATTCCATAACAGTGTTTTTAAGGTATAGCTAAAAAGTTATAAGACGTAGAGTCACCAAATTTGGTACATATACTCTCCAATAGCACACAAAGGTTAAATGCGTTTCACTTTTTGGATACCCCTCCCCGATCTCCAAGAAATCAAAAAATACGTATTTTAAGAGGTATGACCTTCGGATTTTACATAGGCTCACATTTGTATGCCATCTTTGTGTCCTACAAATTTCATTACGATCGGACAATAAACAAAGAAGTTATTAACGATTCAATGTAACATAGTTTGGGGCCAAAGGAAGAAGAAGAAGCAAAGCAAATGTATGACGCGCGTAGCCAGCAGCTTTTGTTTGTATATGTGTGTGTGTTTCTATGTATGAATGCAGATAAATAACTTCAATGAATGTAAGACCTTGGATCAGGGTAAATCCTAGTCGGGCACTCTCGACTAGAGCACTCTTACTTGTTTAATGTTAACGTTGTTCATTGTAACTGTTTGTATATAATTTCTTCTTTTTTTTTTATGTCGACTGAACTTAGTCGACGTTAAATAAATAAATAAATAAATTTAGTTACTGTACTGCCGGCTCGATACAAACTTATCATTTTTTTTTCGATATTTCAATCCTTTCAAAAGTTATCGATAAATAAAGATTCCAGAACAGTGTTTTTAAGGTAAAGCTTAAATGTTATAGGATGTAGAGTCACCAAATTTAGTTCATATATTCTCCTAGAGCATACAAAGGCAAAATACATTTCACTTTTTTTGTGATCTCACAGAAATTGAAAAATTAATAATTTTAAAGGTATGACCTTCGGATTTTACATAGTTGCACATATATATGCCATCTTTGTGTCCTACAAATTTGATCAGACAAAAAACAAAGAAGTTATTAACGATTCAATGTACCATAGTTTAAAGTTTCTATGTATGAATGCAGATAAATAACTTCAATGAATGTAAGACCTTGGATCAGGGTATCTCCCAGTCGGGCACTCTCGACTAGAGCACTCTTACTTGTTTAATATATAATGTGTCTAAAACGCACGATCCTATGACCCCTAGTGGGTGGAGAGAAATGTTTACCGTACGTGACGGTGTACATATACTACCTATTTGTTGTACGGCTTTAAGGGCCGTACGCTACCAGTCTGGTTCGAGCTTGGTTTAACAATTGTTTTTATATATGTATATGTGATATTTATACATGCAAGTATAATTTAAAAAAAGTGAATATAATATAAATAAGTTTAGAGTGTTGGGCGCTCTCTGTAGCGCTGTCGGTCCATTGCTGATTGTCCTCCTGGTCTAGCTGGATGGCTTAGACGGGGCCGGTGCTGGTTCTCTGCACAGGTGGTTTATTTTGGTGTCGTTGTCCTTGGCTCAGCTTGATGCGCTGGGCGGTGCCGGTGCTGGTATTCGCACAGGCTTTTTATGTGGTGGGGCTCCGGTGCTGGTCCTCACACAGGCATTATTGTAGCGCCGGTGCTGGTCATCTGATTGCATGTGTATTGGCAGTACACGCTGATTAGTGGTCCCTCGCAGTTATGTGGGCATGTCGTCTTATTACTTGTTATGTATGTAATCAAGCGGAGATTTAATGAAAGAACCTCCAGAGAACCTCTACGGAGCGTACGGATCGCTAGTTTGCGGTGAGACGCTAGTTTCCGATGCGACGCTTTTTGGTAGAATTGGTGTCCCGTTGTTGTTCCTTTTGCGTGTTTTTTTTTTCATGATTATGTTTGTTGTTTCTTCGCTGTTGTTGTAATCCTAGGTCTTATGACCCACGTCACCCCGGTCGCCATGTTAACGTTAGTTGATCAAATGAAACACTTATGTGCTTGTTTCCAGTCAGAATCATAATGATTCGCTTTATTCAATAAAAGTTACTTGCTACCTTATAATTCTAAATACATAAGGTGAGAGAGTCTTATGTATATGCATATAGAGTACTTACATATACATATGTACTCTGTGTATATGCGCTTTTGGCCGAGCGTGGGAATCTACTTGTCAGCAGTTCTTCGCGTGCTCAAGTGGTGTGAAATATCCAGTTGAGGCTAGTGACCTTCACCAACATATAAACATGCTCAGCGTCTCTATATGCGCTTGAGCTATGTATATTTACATTGTATTTATATTGAATTAAATTAAATGCATATACATACTACAGTGCAACTGGAGTCTTATTTTTCTTTTTCACAGTGTATTCTTTTATAATTAAGTGGTCAGGCCAGAATTCTTTACAACAAATTCTGCTGAAATGATCGGCAGGAACACTTATTTTAAGTGAGGAAATTTCCCGAAGATACGTAAATTTAAATTTTTCCACCGTTATATTGGCTTCAGAATTCGCCTAAATAAAGGCCTTGACATCATCAGATGTAGTATCAGGGGCAAGCCAAGAAACAAAAAATGTTTTTTTTGGTGGGACACCTACAAAGGTCTTAACATCAACCGCAGCTGTAACTCCAGGAGGAGATATAGCATTTGACTCGACAGACATACTAGCAATAGTATGTTGACTTGTAACAACACTGCCAGCATTCGCCGAGTCCCAAATTTCTACGGGGTCAGCAGGAACAACATCCATGGGTATGGCGTTGCTTTCCCCACTACTGATTACTATCTGGGGACACGGGGATGTAAAATTTATCAGTGACGGAGCAGATGTAGTAACTGGGACTGTTGGAATTGAAAGCTCATTACGGCCAATTGATAGCCTATGATTTTGCGCTTAGGAGGCTCATTCGAAAGTTGCATTCCTTTGAACTCGTCATCCAACGCAGAGAAACCTTCGATAGTTTTTTAAACCGACAGGAGATATCTCCAAAGCCTTTCTTGGTCTGCCTCATGAATCCCATCATACCCCTTTAAGCATCCCTACAGGTCTCACAAGTCCACTTTAGGCCTGACTTGGACTCAATCAGGTCTATAATACGGCCGTTGAGGCCAGCGCATTTTTCGTGCACAACATTATCGCATAGCCAGCAACAAACGAAACCCATCTTAACGTTTGCGCGCACCTGGTAATTTTTTGAGTAAGAGACATACATTTTTTTAAAAAAAAAAGTAATTAATTACAACAACAAATATTAACAAACAAGTAAGAAAGCTCTAGTCGAGAGTGCCCGACTAGGAGATACCCTGAACCCAGTTTTTACGTTCATAATTCTTTATCTGCATACATAGAAACACACTTGTTCTGAGGGTCTGTTTTGTTTCCCTTATGTTTAACTTGTACAATGTGAAAACACCTAAACAAACACAAGCTGCTTGCTACGCGCGTCATCAATTGCTTTGCAAACTATGGTACATTGAATCGTTAATAACATCTTTCTTTTTTGTCTGATCGTAATGAAATTTGTAGGACACAAGGATGGCATATAGTTGTGAAATTATGTAAAATCCGAAGGTCATACCTCTAAAATTACGTATTTTTGTGAGATCGGGGAGGGTTATCCATCAAGTGAAATGTTTTAAGCCTCTGTATGCTGTAGGAGAATATATGTACCAGATTTGATGACTCTACCTCTTATACCTTTTAAGCTATACCTTAAAAACACTGTTCTGGAATCTTAATTTATCGATAACTTTTGAAAGGATAGAGATATCAAAAACGCTAGGTTTAAAATTGACGCTGATTTCTGTTATTGCCCGTACGTATTTTTCGATTTATGGAGGATTGGAGGAAGGTATCAAAAACATGTTGTACTTTTGTGTGCTATACAAGAATATATAAGTGAATATGGCGCTTCTAGCTCTTATGGCTTTCAAGCTATACCCAGAAAACACCGGTCAGGAATCGAAATTTATCGATTACTTTTGCACGGGAAGAAATATCAAACAAAAAAAGATTAACTTGTATTGACGCGGCACAAGGAGAGCCTATATTCTAAATATGAAGTCTCTAACTTCTGAAGTCTCTGAGAAACGCGCGCTCATACAGACGGACAGCCAGACGGACATGGCTAGATCGACTCGGCTATTGATACTGATCAATAATATATACACTTTATGGGATCGGAGATGCTTCCTTATGGCTGTTAGATACTTTTGCATATAACCATTATACCCTTTTCCCCATTTTTAATGGCATCAGGGTATTAAAACAGAACGGCGCGAGCGCGACGACCGAAATTAACACAAACGGAACAGAAAAGCGCAGCCACCACCCACCACAAAATTAAACGTGAGCGCGAAAATAATCAAAACGGTATAAATACAATAACAATGTGTTAGCAACAGCAATGCAACTGCACAAGACAAACCAGTATGCTTGGGCTACTTTTTGTTGTATTTAAACACAATTTGTAAATATGTTAATTAATTAATAATTATTGTCCAACTATGTGTTTCATACAACCGATGTTATTCACACGTCACAAGTAATTTTTTGAACGCAAAAACGTAAATTCACGATTGATTAGATCGAAAACACATCTGTTTGCTAATGCGAGCGAGACGAATTTATTCATAAATGTATACACTAGGATTTACCGGCGTGCGGTGCTTTTTTTTCCAAATTTTCCGATAATTTTCCAAATTTTTCCAAATTTGAAATCACGTTGTTAATGATATGTTGAGTTTTGAAAATAAGTTTGAAGTTGATCGAAAGAAAAACAAAAAAGTTTCATACAACTGTTTTTCAGCCATTTTCCGACTTTGGGGGTGCATTTTCCATAAAATCGGTGTACAGTTTTTAATGAATTTTTATAATAATCTTTGAAAATAAGTTTGAACCCAATCGGATTAAAACCGAAAAAGTTACATTCAACGGTTTTTCCTCATTTTCCGAGCTTGCGTATACAATTTTCCAAAATCGCTTCTTAGTACGCACGACTACAGAAAAAAGGCAACGCCGGAAATTCCCAGCAATGGCCGCATGTATCTTTGTGATTGAATATATATGTATGTCCTGCTGCTAATTCGCATATATGCAAGCGTTTCGGAGCGTCGTAATAGATGTTGCGGAAGCGAAGCCAGAGCAAGCAATGACTTCGGCGCTGTGTGCCGCTGATCGCAAGAAGAATATTCTCTGCCTGCCTGCTGCGCTTTGCCTTCGTGTCGCAGTCGCAGCACACGAAGCTGCTTGGGATCTCCCGATTCAAAAATGTTATGCAACCTCTTTTTAGTCGATTTGACGCCTCTATGTGTTGTATGCTTAGTGATTGTATTGAAATTGAAATGGCCGTTTGTTATGAAACTATGTTTATGATGAATGTTATCGAGATAGAAAGATGCAGAGATAACCATACCTAAATGAAGATTAAAAAATAATATTGAAAACCGACTCGGTAGAACCAGCAGAACAAGGCTTTTTATTTCGAGATTGCTGACCCGAACTGGTTTGGAGAGTTGCGGAATCATTTGGCGCCCGAGCAGGGACTTCTTGGAAAAGGTTCACGTCCCATTGGAGTGCATCGTTGGAGCTTAAATCGTTTTGGAATAATTACACACGGAGGCTTGGAGCTGCTAGCGTTTTGGAAGCGGCAGTGTCGGCTCTGTAATCGGACTGTGAGTAGTATATAGCTTTGTGTAGCCAAAATAGCTGCAGAGCGTATATGTCTGTTGCAAGTCAATATAGTAATTTAACTCAGTTTGAACAAAATTAAATAATTGGCTAATCAAGCTGGTGTGTTTGGTGGAAAGTTTTAAATGCATTTTGGTGCAATTTATACAGTGTACAGTTGACGCGAGATAAGTCAGGTTCGTGTACATGCAAGTGTGCGAGTGTGCACTTAGTTCAATTAGAATTCAATAAAATATAAATAAATAAAATAAAAAATAATAAAGATAAAGAGACGCTCTTACATATGCATGTATGTACGTATTTAGGCAAGTGCATAAATGTCATAACCTTGAAGTAATCTTGAAATAGCATGTGCAAGCCACACCAATCAGGAAAAATACATACAGACATATTAAGCCGTTATTTTTTGCATTGCTTATCCTCATAAGTTCGGTTGTTGAGTGATTTAGCAACTGTGAGCCCTTCGTTAAGTGCATTGTTGGAGTCAGTTATTTAATCGCATCAATTCGTTTGTTGAGTGATTTAGCAATTAGGTGCACTACGTTGAGTGCATTTTTTTTCTGAGTCAGTTGCTTATTAAATCAAGTTGACGCTTTGAGTTTTAAATTGTTGGCACTACGTTTAGTGCATGGTTTAACTAAGTTAGTTTCGTTAGCCAACCCGAGGGTGAGAGCATTGCCCCACCTAGCTAACATAGCTATAATCGGTTGTATTAACATTGGTTAATAGTAGCGCGACCAAAATGGCTCCAAAGAAAAATAAAAATGTTTGATGGCTTCATTAACTCGAAACAAGAGTTAGAAGCGCGATTGAGTCTAGTCGAATCAGTTTTCACGCAATTATGCAGCATTCAACAACAAATTGATAATTGTAGTGAGGATGTTAGTGAATTTGGGACTTGACAAGAAATTGAGAATTTATATTATGAAATAAAGTCAGCAATTCTGGCACAGTTTGCCCAAAGGGGCCGTCAAGTTGCAGTTGGTGCAAGTCCATCTGCTAACTCTACGCTGTCAGTGCCGTCGGGAAATTCGCGTGCGTCGAAGTTACCTAAATTGAAGTTGCCCGAATTTAGTGGAAAGGTCACAGAGTGGACATGTTGGCTTAACACTTTTAACACGTTGATAGAATCAGATTGTGAAGTGGATGAGCTGTCGAAATTTATCCACTTTAGGTCATGTTTAGGCCCAATTCCCTTGCGTACGATTAAGTGTTTGTAACTTTCCGCGGATAACTAAAGAAGGGCTCTGCAGCTGCTTAAGAATCGATTTCAAAATAAGTCTATAATTGTTAAAGCCCATGTGCATGAGCTTTTTAACATAAATAAGCTAAAGCAAGCAAATTCGGATTCATAAAGAGAATTATTTGATGCTGTTAACTCTCAGTTGGAGGTTCTACGCTCATTGGGCAGTTTAAGTGAAATATTAGACGCGTTTTTGTTCCATTTAGTCCAAAATAAGTTGGATGAAGACTCGCTGGAAAAATGGGAGAACGAATTCGATTGTTCTCAATTGCCATCGTGGAAAGTGCTTTCGCTGTTTATAATCAACAGAGGCATTAATCTAGCGGGTCGAGAAGTGAGAAAGCCAGGGACGTTTAAGACTAGTACCAACGAAAAGAGAGCAAGCTTGACGGCCGCAGTAGAGTCAAAAGGAACCTCATGCTACTGCTGCTCACGTTCGCATAGCATAAAGGTGTGTCAGAAATTTGCTGCTCTGACACCTCTGCAAAGATATTTTGAAATAAAGAGACACAGTTTATGCTTTCGTTGTTTTAGCAAGCGGCATCAAACCAAGGAATGTAGTGCGCAATCATGCACTATATAAGCAATCAATGAAAATTCAACAAAGTCTCTGGGCGGTGGCCAGGCTACCGTAGCATCGTTGCAAAGTTTTCTCCTTACAAATAGAGGAACCAGTTTCTTAGCTACTGCCATTGTACTGGTTAAAGGCGCCGTTAATAGATTTTATAAATGTAGATGTGTCTTGGATTTGGGCAGTCATATTAATTTTGTGACAGCCAAATTTGCATCGCAACTGAATCTCCGAGTCAGTGAAGTGCAGTATTCGCTAAATGGTATTGAAAACTTACAATCCGAGGTTGTCGGAGAGATTGAAACAACGTTGAAGTCCAGAGTGACAAACTTCGCTGCATCAGGCAACTTTAGTATTTTGCCGGAAATCACACAGTATCATTCCACATCTACAGGAGTCCTTATGTCACAAATTCCCGAGAGGGTAAAACTTGCAGATCCTTCATTTGATTCGGCAGAAGAAATGAATATGCTACTTGGAGTTAACTTATTCTTTCAACTTATAGTAGCTGGTCAGATTAAAATGGGATTAAACAAGCCAGTATAACAGAGATCACTGTAAGGTTGGATAGTAGTTGTCGAGTGTATTCCTGACGAGAATGTAGCGTTAATTGTTAATAAATTTGAGGGTCCAAGGCAACAGGAAGCTGACCAGTTGCAAAATTTGGTACAACGGTTCTGGCAATGCGAGGAGGTGTCTCGATCAGGAGGAGAATTTACAGAGGCTGAAAGGCTATAAGAAGACATGTTCGTTACCGTGAAACGGACAAATGATAATCGTAAAGTAGTCCGTTTGCCCTTTGCACAGCCACAGAAGCCGCTTGGGAATTCATATAATATCGCCTTGACTAGGTTTTTGAACTAAGAATGAAAGCTCAATAAGCATCCAGAGCTCAAAAAGCCTACGCGGAGTTTATCGATGAGTACATAAAATTGGATCATTTAGAGGAGGTAGCGGCTGATAAGATACAGGAGGTGAAATATGTCATGCCCCACCATCCAGTGATTCGCCCAGAAAGTTTGACGACTAAGTTGCGAGTCGTATTTGATGCATAGTGTAAATCAAGCAATGCGCTTGCTTTAAAGTTTAAACGATACAATGCTGGTAGGACCAACGTTGCAACTCGATCTGTTCGAGACACTTACTCGATTCCGGTTTTACCAATTCGCACTGACTGCTGACATATCTAAGATGTATAGGCAAATATTAGTTGAGCCAAGCAACTGTAATTATTTGTGTATTTTATGGCGTAATTGTAGTACCGACCCAATTAAGGTACTACGCCTCAAAACGGTTACTTATGGAACCAATTCAGCACCTTTCTTAGCAGTTCGATGTCTTTACTATTTAGCGGATCAATTTAGGAAATCGTGTTCATTAGCTAGTGAAGCTGTAAGGCACAACATCTACATGGATGATATGCTAGCTGGAGCAAGCTCTTACGAGCAGCTTAATCAATTAAAAAATGAAATTTTCATGTTGTTGAAGTTGGGGCGATTCGAGCTCCATAAGAAGCGTTCTAACACCTATTGGGATGGAGATCGTGCAGAAGCAATAGAGCCGTTGGAGCTTCAGGCAACAGATACAGCAAAGACTCTTGGAATATATTGGGCTTCGAGGGTTGATAAGTTTCAGTTTTCCTATGTCGCAAGTAATTCGGACAGCATTACAAAGCGTATTGTGTTATCAGAGTTGGCACAGTTGTTTGATCCAATAGGTTTTCTAAGCTCGCTTCTGATTTAAGGAAAGATATTCATGCAAGAGCTGTGGCTGCTTAAGCAGCATTGGGATGAAGAGTTGCCGCCAAGTTATTCGCTACAATGGAAAAAATACAGAAGCGAATTGGAATTTGTTCATACAGCGGCAGACAGAATAGAGCTGTGTGGGTTTTCAGATGCCTCTTGCCGAGCTAACGGAGCGGCGGTATATGTTCGCGTCATTGATAAGCAGGGAGGCATTTCAGCAAATTTGTTGGCAGCCAAATCGAAGTTTGCACCTTTTCGAGAATTATCGCTACCTAGATAAAAATTAGAAAGTGCTAAACTGTTATCTCAGCTTATTTCAAAAATCAATAAATGTGCACCCGAATCGTTTGTTTAGGTCAGTTACTTCACAGATTCAACAATCGTTCTGAGTTGGATCGCAGCGCATGCAGTCGTTGGTCAACCTTTGTTACCAACAGAGTAGAGATAATTAAAGAGCTATCGAACGCACAGGAGTGGTACAAAATAGAATCGAAGCTAAATCCAGCAGATATTGTTTCTCGCGGGCTGCACACAAGTGAGCTAAAGGTATCGTCGTTGTGGTGGCGAGAACCAGAATTCTTGCAGTTACCTGATGAGCAGTTGACATTAGTGTAATGGCAAAGCCCAGAGGGGCTCCCCGAACAGCGTAGCAACAAATTTAGACAGCTAGCCTGTCCTCAGATTATAGTAGATGATATAATATGAGGTAGCAAATATGATAAAGATTTTCTAAAGCTAACGATAGTATTTGGTTATGTTTATCGCTGGCGTCAAATTGCACAAACTATTAATTCGACTAGAGCTAGAGAGCTAACGGCACTCGAGTTAAAGGGTGGCTTAAAATATGATGTATTGAATTTGCAAGCGTTAAGTTTTTACTTTGAAATCGAAAAATTACGCAGTGGAAAAATAATAAGCTCTGCAAAAATTCAAGCACTTAATCCGTTCCTAGACATGTCTGAGGGTATAGAAATAATTCGTGTAGGTGGCAGACTGTCTCGGGCTAATGTACCATTTGACACCAAACACCCCATGCTATTGCCAAATAATCATATTGTTGTAAAGGCATTGTTTGAGTATACGCATCGAAGCAACATGCATGTCGGAGCACATGCATTATGCACTTTTGTAAGACAGCGCGTTTGGGCCATCAATGCTAGAAAACTAGCTCGCAGGACTGTAAGGAGTTGCATTGCATTATTTTTTTTCGACAACGTCCAGTATTAGCTAAGCAAATTATGGGTTCCTTACCAGCAAGCCAAGTGCAACAAGGGTGAGCCCCTTTAAACGTACTGGACAAAGAGTACGACGGCCTATCCAGGTGTACTTATGCGTTTTCGTGTGCTTTTTGACTAAGGCTTGCCATCTAGAGCTTGTGTCACACCTGAGCACCAACGCCTTTGTAGCAGCTCTCAAGCGATTTTTTGCTCGTCGTGGGATCAGCGCAGATTTGTTTTGTGACAATGCCACCAATTTTGTTGGTGCTTCACGGCAGCTGAACTTAATCTGGAATGACAGTGGCAAGCACCAAATTGTGGATCAGTGCAGCCACCTCGGTGTCAATTTTCACTTTATTCCTCCCAGATCGCCGCATTTTGGAGGGCTTTGGGAGAGGCTTTCGAAACTTCAATAGCACAGCGCTAAACTACGAAGAAATTGTCACAGCTATAGCACAAGCAGAGGCGGTGATGAACTAACGACCGCTTCACCCACTCTCATCGGACAGGAATGACTTTGCATTTTGGAGACGTTGGTCGCTGGAATATTTGACGTTGTTGCAAGAGCGAAGCAAGTGGTCTTTCGTATGCAACAACATTCAACAAGGAGTTTTAGTCTTAATTGGAGAAAACAACATACCCCCAGGGCAATGGGCTTTGGGCCGTGTACACCAAGTTCATCTTGGCGCTGATGGAGTAGTTCGTGTAGTCACCATCAAAACCAAATCTGGACTTTTTAAGCGCAACATACACAAGATCTGCCCGATACCTATTGACGTCGAAGACTAACATTTTTGGAAGGAACTTCCAAGGCCGGGAGTATGTTAACGCCAATTTAGCGCAAATGGCTTATGGCCGGGAGCTGAATTAATAATTTGTAAAAAGTTTTAAGTAGAATGAATTTGTAGCATTAAGGTATTGAATTGTATTGAAATTGAAATGCGCCGAAAGTTACAGTGCTTACGCACAAAGGCCGTTTGTTATGAAACTATGTTTTTGATGAATTTTATCGAGATAGAAAGAAGCAGAGATAACCATACCTAAAAAAAGATTAAAAAATAATATTGAAAACCGACTCGGTCGAACCAGCAGCACAAGACTTTTTATTTCGAGATTGCTGATCCGAACTGGTTTGGAGAGTTGCGGAATCATTTACATTTTGCGGGGATGGGGAACTATCCAGCCCTGGGATCGACAGCTAGCCGGCGTTGCCCCACTTGGAAGGAAGCTAAAGTGTAACAATTTGCTGCGCATATAAAAAACGTGAGTAAAAATAAAAACGTAATATCAATTTAATATATTGTAACAACAAATGCATTTGTACATAGATGGATTTGGAAATGGGCACAACCTTTTTGGAGGAGGACACAACAAAATTAATTCAACTGGCTGAACAATATCCCTGCATCTGGAATGATGGACTTGGCGAGTATTCGAAAAAAATTGTAAGGAGCAATGCTTGGAATAAGAGTCAATGAAGACTATTCATTTATAATTTTGTTATTAGACCATGAAGACTGTGGGATATTATTAATAAAAGTCAATGGAGACGATCATTTTATAACATATGTATATGCTTTTATAATAGCAATTCTCCTTATATTCGTGGCCGACTCCAGTTAATTGCACTTGTGCGGACACAGCTATCGATAACTAAAAAACATTTATTTATTTAAAGTCTGAACTCTACGTGACATATTTTGAACGAATTCGGTGCTGCCAACTTTTTCATTGATTTAGCTATAAGTGTGCCCTGCAAACATAAATTGGGCAATTTATGTGTATTTAGCGCAAACAGCTGCCGATCGAGCTTATTATTTTGCGGTTCTGACCATATTTTTAGCGCTAAATGTGCAAGCGTAACTCGTTAACTTACATACACAATTCAAACGCATACAAAAATCATGGTTCGCGTGCAAAACTTGTGGCGTTCCCGCAGTTACCGCTTATTTGCATTCTCTTTCATTTCGTTCGTCGCAGTTTGCTTAAAATTTCGTTTGCTTGCGCCAACTGTTCGCGTTCGCAGTCTCACTCAATTTACTCTCGCTTTGTACTTTTCACTCACTACATACATACAAATACTCAATAAGTTGTTTGAGCATTCTTGTTTAGTCGATCGCTAAAGAAGCACACACACACACAACTCAAACAAGTGACTTGTGTCATAATAAGCTTGTAGCACTAGGATGAAAGTTCAATAAATAAATAAGTAAGCTGCACCGTATGTAATCTAACATAGAGTTGGAATTGCATTCAATATTGATTGAGCGCATTTGCGTTGTTTGTTTGCAATTAATTCTCACTGTATCAGCACCGGGCTGTAAATACATTGAGTGCTTAATAGGTTCAGTGCGTTTCTGTTGCTTGCGAGTAGCTCTCTCACTGTTAGCAGCATTGGGCTGTTAATGCCAATTGAGTGATATTGGCAACTCTGACAGTGGGACAAAAACCAATGTTCGTAATACAAAAAAAAACATTGGTATCTGTTGCGTGGCGAAGTTAACATAGTTGTATAAGTTTCCTACTGCGTCTTACACGTTTTGTAATCGGTGTCTACTCTGCACTGGAAATTCCCCGTTTGAATAAGTGTGTATGCGTTCGGTGCGCGTGTCGATCGCACGCAGCTGCAAACAATTTGATATTCGTTGCTAGGTCAGTTTCGATCTATGTATGCAGGCGAGCAGAAGCAAAAATTGCGTTAGGAAAAAAGAAGCGTGTGCGGAGCACGAATGTAAGTCTCTTTAAATTGTAATTAGTAAGCAGAAAATAATGGAAATAAAGATTTCAGCAAAGTGAACCACTAGGCAAACCATTTAGGCAAGCCACGAATATAAGTGGGGAGCTACCATCATCCGAAGCACCGTCTTTTATTGGTGGGCTAGAAGTCCCTGCCAGATACACGCTACGGCACGATTCCTGGTGCCAACATTCTGAAATATTCTCTGCAGCAGGGAATATCGTGAACATATTCTCTACTACGGCGGAGACTTCTGCGCATTTCATTGAATTTGGAAACTCAAAGACACGTAGTCCGACGAGCAGGACCTACGTATGTAAGTAAGACACAGTCGCCATAGGATTAAGCGCACACAATGGATCGGTGGGGCACGCGTCTCCGAAATTGCTGGGTAATGAGCATTTCAACAATGCGCCGCCGAGAAGTGAATCGTTAAGGCACCGTGCCGTATGCCATAGGCCCTCTTCGAATGTTGTATGGCCGTCCTGAAATTGTACATGCTGCGCTGCAGCGGAAGCTACGGAATGAGCCAACGATAAAGGCAGACAACTTGGATACTGTAATCCGACTGGCTCTAGCTGTCCAGAATTATTGCGGCAGTTGGTCTGCAGGACTATCTTCATGATCCGGCGCTGCTGAACGAGCTTGTTGCTAAGATGCCCAGTAGTATGAAATTAGATTAGGGTCGGCATCGGTTGTCAAACGCTGGTGTTAATTTGGCCACTTTTGACAACTGGCTCTTCAATGTAGCAATGTGTGCAACCATGGTCACGCCGTACGAGGCAGCGAAGTACGACAACGAAAAGAAGAGCTGGACAAAAAATAACCAGCGAATCTTTGTGCACGATGCAGTGGAAAATTATGAGGAAACAAAGCAACAACGTTCTCAACAGGAACCGGAGAGGGCTTCTTGTGCCAAGTGTGCAGGTGAGCACCGACTGTCAAATTGCGATGACTTTCGGTCTATGGGCACGAAACAACGTTGGGAAAACTCCCACAAACGTGAAGGATAAGCGGCTCTGCTTTTGCTGCTTTATGCCACATCGTGTGCGTCAATGCATATCAAAGAAGAATTGCAACGTTGATGGCTGCAGATCGATTCACAATGTGTTGCTACATACGCCTACTGCGGGCGGTAGATACGGCGGCTATAAAAATCAAAGCAACAACGATCAAGCCAAGCACGATGAGTCTACGCTCATGTTCCACGGAAAGTCTGCCGCTAAGGCGCTGTTTCGATATGTTCCAATTACGCTCCATAGTAACATGAAAAGCGTGCACACATATGCACAAGTGGATGAAGGAGCTGCGTGTACGCTTATGGAAAAAACGCTTGCAGACGAGCTGGAATTGGACGGACCTACAACACAGCTGTGCCTTAGATGGACAGGCGACGTAACGAAGAACGAGCCTGAGTCAATGTCTGTAGCTGTGAGCGTGTCAGCACGGGATCATAATGCGTCGCGGCACGTTTTGAGAAGTGTACGAACAGTGGAAAATTTGTATTTGCCAGAACACAGCGTGGGACTACAGCTGCTGCAATCTCGAAAGCCCTTGTCCGCGCTTCCTATTCTGCCGTACAACAACGTAAGTTCTCAAATTATCATTGGGCTGGACAATATAAAAACGACTGCACCTCTGGAGCTGCGTGAAGCCGATGGTGATGACATCTTTGCATCACGTTGCAGACTAGGATGGGCCGTGTATGGTCGCCCTGCTGTGGGCGATATTACCACGCCGCGATTGCTACATATTTGTCAGTGCAGTGAGGTAAGTGGTATGGACGAGGCCCTGAAGAACTATTTTTCGCTAGAGTCACTGGGCGTAAGCGTTACGTCAAATCCTTTGAGGTACAAAGAAGACGAGCGCTCGGCGCAGATAATGGAGGCGACAACAACCTATCTGGAAAAGGAAAAGCTATGGCAAACTGGTTTGTTATGGAGGTTTGATCGCTTGCATCTGCCGGACTCTTATCAAGTGGCCCTCAAGCGCCTCAAGTGCTTAGAGGCAAAAATGTCAAAGGACCTGCAGTTGAAAGAGTTCATGATGACCACGATGCGTGACTACAAGCGGAAAGGATACATCCGCCAGCTGGAGAATAGCGAGTTAGCGTTTAACGCAAAATCATGGTTCCTTCCTATCTTTACAGTTACCAATCCGAATAAGAAGAAAACACGCTTAGTGTGGGACGCGGCTGCCAAGGCTTGTGGCGTATCACTGAACGATTGTTTGCTGAAGGGTCCAGACACACTAGCGTCGTTGATGGGTGTACTTATTCGATTCAGGGAGCGCCCTATAGCCGTATCTGGTGACATACGTGAAATGTTTCATCAGGTCAAGGTGTGCCAAGAGGATCAGGAGGCACAGAAGTTTTTCTGGCGAGATGGTGACTCGCTACGCCCACCAGAAACATATGTAATGCAAGTTATGACGTTCGGTGCATCATGCTCGCCAGCCCTAGCGAGCTACGTCAAGAATCGCAATACCCAGCGGTACGAAGCGGATTATCCGGATGCCGTAAGAGCGATTTGCTGCAACACCTTTGTAGACGACTGGCTGCAGTCCGTGGATTCCGAAGCCCAAATGATACGGTTGGCCGAAACTGTAAAGAGCATCCACGCAAGCGGCGGTTTTGAAATGCGCCACTGGACATCAAATTCAACCGAAGTAGTGCAAGCGCTGGAGGATGACAATGAAGTTCTGGACAAGCGTATAAGCGCTCATGACGAAGCGCAAGAGAAAGTCTAAGGCCTGTGGTGGCTACCTGGAAAAGACTTGATGACGTTTGTGGTGAAGCCAGACTTGCTTGCCAAGTCCTGAGTATGGTCATGCAAAAGCCTGCTGTATAAATGCTCCCCCTACATAGACGATTTGGGAATTCTACGCATCAAAGGACGGATCGACAATATAGAAGGAGTCAAAGTCAGCGTAAAACGCCCGATCATTTTGCCAAGACGACATCGACTGACGTTTCTGTTGGTTGAGTTTTACCACCGCAGATACCATCACCTGCACAATGAGATCGTTGTCAACGAACTACGCCAGCGATACTGGGTTTGCGGCCTAAGAGCTTTTGTGAGAAAAGTTTCCCATGGCTGCCCAGTATGCCGCATACGACGCACCCGGCCGAGGCCGCCAGAGATGGGCGATCTGCCTATCGAACGTTTGTCGCCCCATACACTACCGTTCACCTACACAGGGGTGGACTACTTTGGACCTATCGACATTGTAATTGGTCGGCGTCACGAGAAGCGTTGGGGCGTCTTATTCACATGCCTCACGGTACGAACCGTGCATCTGAATATAGTTACGTCGCTCTCAACCGATTCATTCTTTGCGTTCTGAAAGCATTTGTGGCCAGGCGTGGGTGCCCACGCCGCTTGTTGTCTGACAATGCCACAAACTTCAGAGGCGCAAGTCGGATCCTGAAAGCCGAGACTGAGCGCATTTCACCTGCGCTGGTTGAGCAGAAGTACCCGGAATTGGAGTTCCAATTTATCCCGCCAGGATCACCGCACATGGGCGGTGCCTGGGAGCGAATGGTTCGCTCAACGGAGTCCATACTGACCAAAATCCTTCCGCAAACGGGGCCACGAGAGGAAGTGCTGCGCGCAGCACTAGCCGATGTAGAAAACGTGCTAAATTCGAGGCCACTCACTTACGTCCCATTTGAGTCGGCAGAATCCGAGGCGCTAACACCTAATCATTTTCTTGTAGGCTCTTCCAGCGGCTAACGCGAGCGAGGATAAGAGGAACAAGGTGGAGCTAGGTTGGCAAGAGGTTTTCGGATCGCCAGTCAGTTGACAGACCAATTTTGGAAGAAATGGCTGCGTGAGTATCTGCCTACGCTCACTAGACGCACCATGTGGTTTCAACCACTACCCAAACCTATAGCAGTTGACGACGTCGTTATAGTAGTGGACGAAGCCGTCAAGCGAAACTGCTGGATAAGAGGCGTGGTGATGGACGTGCACCGATCAAGAGATGGCCAGGCTAGAAGGGCCGTGGTACGAACAGCTGATGGACTCATTACTGGCCCCGCTGTCAAGCTAGCCAAGCTTGATATCAAAGTTGGTAATACACCGCACGGAGGCTAGTGAATTACGGGGTGGGGAATGTTGCGTGGCGAAGTTAACATAGTTGTATAAGTCTCCTACTGGGATGCTTTCCTACTGGGTTGTTGCGTGGCGAAGTTAACATAGTTGTATAAGTTTCCTACTGGGTCTTACACGTTTCGTAATCGGTGTTTACTCTTTGCACTGGAAATTCACCGTTTGAATAAGTATGTATGCGTTCGGTGCGCGTGTCGTTCGCACGCAGCTGCAAACAATTTGATATTCGTTGCTAGGTCAGTTTCGATCTATGTATGCAGACGAGCAGAAGCAAAAATTGCGTTAGGAAAAAAGAAGCGTGTGCGGAGCACGAATGTAAGTCTTTTTAAATTGTAATTAGTAAGCAGAAAATAATGGAAATAAAGATTTCAGCAAAGTGAACCACTAGGCAAACCATTTAGGCAAGCCACGAATATAAGTGGGGAGCTACCATCATCCGAAGCACCGTCTTTTATTGGTGGGCTAGAAGTCCCTGCCAGATACACGCTGCGGCACGATTCCTGGTGCCCACAGTCATCATTTGATTTGTTATTTAATTTCTTAAAAGTATAGATGAAAATGTTGATTACTTAGATGTTCTTCGCAAATTAAGTTTAGTTAAGAAAGATATAGAGCGTACAAGATGCCTACTTAAAGATAAAAAGTCCGTGCTTGACCTAGCCACAGCTAGAATGTCGCATGGATATTTTAAACACCAATATTGAACGTGCATTAAGCTTGCAATAGGAAGTATATGATATAAATCCGGAGTAGGCACACCGAAATGAGCTTGAGGAGTTGTGCGTTTTAACAAAGGCAACTCTTAAATTAATGGCTGCCAAGTGCCAACCACAGGCTACTACTGAGTCGATTCTTAATACTTCAGTATCTAGTAGTAACAGACATTTGCCTCAAGTTAAGTTACTAAAATTTTGTGGGGACTAATCTGAATCTTAAAATTTCATTGAATTACTAAGCAACATTGTAGATAGTGACCAATTGTTGAGCAACGTGGAAAAGTTTAATAACCACTCACCTGATTGGACAAGTCAAGGCCTTTCAAATGAGTGATCAAAATAACCCCAAGGCTCTCAATGCTGTAAAACAAGTCAATGACAATGACTGATTAATTTTCTTCAATAGCACAATATGTTTGCACAATATATATTTTTGTGCATAAATTCTAAAGGGCCGGTACGACACGAGCACCTTAAATCTTTTAATAATTATTAAGACACCGCTCTAGATGATAATACACTTGTTTTCTTTTCAACTACTCATTTGCAATTAATTTATTGAGCGCTGCTATTTGTAGCAAATGCTTTTAACATAAGGGTTTCAATACCATTCTGCAATTAGCATGTAAATGCCTTAAGAGAGTTTCATTTAACATAATTCATAATTTATCTTATAGTGACTTTCCACAGCATGCGTTTCTGCGATCTCGTTAAAATCGGCTAACGCGCGTCGACAGCCCATATAAAATGTATGGGCTGTTAAGTTGCTGTTCATATCGAACGCAGAGCTCGATTGCTCGATTGTTGAAATTTGATCGATTATTGTTGAATAATAGAGCAATTACAGAGCTGTAAAGTGACTTTGCAGAATAAAACAATAGTTAATAACAAAAATAATTAGTTTATTCATGTAGTTTATATAAAGTCACTTAATTTTTTCGAATAAAATAGGCTTGGGCCGCCTTATCCTAGCGTTTATAGAGCTATAGATATTCGCTTGTCCAATGGCTAGTCGATACGTGGTTTCTATTTTAGTCAGCCAGGAAGGCGCTCCAACAAATGCTGAAAATTTTCCTTCTCGACGGAGAACCTTTCCTTGACCATCGCCGCAGAGTTTTGTGGTACGTCAGTCTCCCTAAAGGATCCATGACGAGGCTTTTTATTAAATAATGTTAAAAAATAACAACTTTTAAATATAAACTGCATTAGCTTTAGCTAAACAAAACCCAGGCGCTTCAAGCCAAAAGTGAAGCAATTGGTGCAGCACACAAGCCAATACTGCAAAGGTATTTTACATATTTTGGCTTGCTGTACATCCGCATTAGATATTTTAGTCAAAAAACTGGTCAAACTATTCGTATTCATTATGAATTTAATGTTTATTTTCGTACAAAAAATATTCGACGCAGCACAAAAGGGCGATCAGATGTATTTCAACGCGAACGCAGAATGCTGTGGAAACACTTAACAGAGATTTCCGATAACAGGTTCATTCAGATGACAAACGCATGGCTGTGGAAATGTACTATTATACTACCATTAAAAGAGTTTCAACGTCCCCATTTCACTTTATAATCCGACCAAACATCGGCCGAGCCGATGCCTGGAGGCTTCAATCAATTGAAATCGGCGCAAGACAGGTGCAGTGATCGCTTATATAATCCAGCCTTTATCTTATGGCTGCCACTCGAACCTTCCCGTCTGTTCCTGGAATTGTTTTCTCTACCACGCCGGCTATGCACATTTGGGGGAGTACGTTGTCCTCGTTTATTAGAACCATTGTGCCTGGCTGCAGGCTAACGGGCTCGTCGAGCCACTTTCCTCGCTGTTGCAGGCTAAGCATGCAGTCTCTTGACCAGTCCTTCCAAAACCTTTGCATGATGGCAGATACGAACTGCCATAGTTGAAGATACGTTAGGTTGGCGATTAGCAAAGCTATCGTTGTGATTACCAGCACTATTTTCCCTTCGTTGGGACTGCCGCTGTAAAATTGAGGACGGCCTCGACCTCTACGAGGACTGTTTACAGCTCGTCCTCCTTGAGCACTGCGTTTTCAATTACCCTGATCAATAAATGTTTGGCGGACTTCATAGCTTGAATGCTGCTCCAACAAAATTCGTTGCGTTGTCGCAGTACAGCATGGCAATAAGACCACGGCGACCAACAAATCTAGAAAGACATAAGATAAATGTATTAGAAGTCAAGTCTTTTATCAGCTCGAAGTACACACATAAAAAACATAAAAAAACATAGCAATATATGTACATTTTGATAGGCTGTTTAGCAAAGAAATCATCTCCTTTTATTTCGAATAGTCGATTACCTTATTTATGAGCCAAATTGATTGTCTTAGTTATCCAACTAGTGCACGAGGACCTGCATGACAATTAAATCGATATAAAAACTTTAAGTAGAGAGATACAAACCGACAATTCTTAGGCATGAAGAGTGGAAATTTTGCATTGTGAGCCAAATAAATGGCAACCTTCTCGCAACAATGAAAAAGAGCATTCACCAACATTTTCTTCTGAAGCGATGTTTGCAAATGCAATGACTCTTTTACTCTTTTGATTTCTTTGCCAAATTCAGCCCTTTGAATAACTTCTACTGCAATTAACAAGTAAAAGTGCTCTAGTCAAAAGTGCCCGACTAGGATACACCCGAACCCAGTTCTTACATTCATTATTCCTTATCTGCATTCAAACATATAAACACACACACACACACATACAAACACACGCTGCTGCTGTGAACGTCATGCAATTGCTTTGCTTTTTCTTCTTCCATTGGCCCAAAACTATGTAACATTTAATCGTAAATAACTCCTGTGTTTATTGTCCGATCGAAATTTGTAGGACACAAAGACGGCATATAAATGTGTGAGTATGCTGAATCAGGCCATACCTCCAAAAATACGTATTTTTCGATTTATGGAGGATTGGAGGAATTTATCAAGAACATTTCGTACTTTTGTATGCTTTATGGTGCCTCTAGCTTTTATGGCTTTCAAGTTATACCCAAAAACACCGGTTTGGAATCCAAATTTATCGATAACTTTAGAACGGAAGAGATATCAAACAAAAAAAAGATAAACTTGTATTGACCCGGCACTAGGGGAACCTATATTCCAAATATGAAGTCTCTAGCTTTTGTAGTTTCTGAGAAACGCGCGTTCATACAGACGGAAAGACGGACAGCCAGACGGACATGACTAGATCGACTCGACTTTTGATAGTGATCAAAAATAATACTTTATGGGTTCGGAGATGCATCCTTATACCTGTTACATACATGGGATCAGGGTATAAAAATGCTGTGCCTAATTCGTCAACTGAAGGACACGTTGCTTTCCATGTGATTTCTTTCCTTCGATTGGTAAACCTCTTTTGGAAATAATTTCGAAAGATGCTGTAGCCTTGATACTTTAAGACATCTGCTTGTGGGTTCCAAATCAGACCAAGAGTTTTACAATCTTGCTGATCTCCATTGGAAATGGTTGTGCTATTTTGCTGACTGTCGCCTAGTTGACAGTTAGCTGCCCATTTTGTAAGCACAAATCCTGATGATTTTAGTATTTCGTATCTTTCGTATCTGCTCCTGTGAGCAGGTCATCTGCATAAAAATCTGAGGCGAGAGACTTTGCTCCAATTGGATGCGACTTTGCATGAGTGACACTAAGATATTTCAAGCATCTTACAGCAAGAAATGGTGCACTAGCTGTGCCATATGTGACTGTGTTAAGACGAAATACTTGCAATGGCTCAGTTTGTTTTCGTCTCCAAACAATTAGTTGAAACTTTCACTGCGCCTTGTCCAATAGAACTTGACGGTACATTTTTGTAATGTCTGCTGTAAGCGCGTATTTGCGACAGCGAAATCTAAGCAGTGTCGCAAACATGGCTGAATGGTTGGTCCAACCATGAGCAAGTCATTAATAGCAACTTGATTTGTAGTCTTACATGATGCGTCGAATACTACTCTCAGTTTGGTAGATGTACTTTGAGGTCGATTTACGCATTGATATGGAATGAAACAATGCGGCTCTCTCGGAATTGCATTTTCTGTTGCCTCCATGTGCCCTATTGCCAAATATTCTTTCATGAAGTCCATGAACATTGATTGAATGGCGGATTTTTTAGCTAGACGTCTTTCTTACGACAAGAACCGCCTTCTAGCTGATTCAAAGGATAAGCCAAGAGACGTTGGACTTGACTTGAATGACAATGAAACTTGCAATCGACCGGAGGGTAATTTTGTGATAGTCTCGAAGAATGACCTTTCACACATCGTATCTTCGGGGGTATAAAGCCTTTCTGCCTTTGCATTTGGAACATTTTCCAACTCCCGGAACTGCTTGACCAATTGTAGACCTGTATCAAGAGGACTTCTTGCATGTTGATCGATATTGCGCAGGTTAATGGAGTTTGAGAACCGGTGAACTTGCAACGTCCAGACACCACCCACCCAAAAACGGTTTTTTGCAAAGTGAGTGATTCTCTGCCCTTCTTGATTTGACCATCTGTTAATGAGTCAAAGAAGGCGTCTGCTCCCAATAGCAGATCCACCTTTGTGGCTTGTAAAAACAAGGATCAGCAAGAGAGTGTGGATCTATATAATTTATCACGGAATCAGACGAAATGGTTTTTTCAGGATGATAAGAGGATATAGATTTGAGAACAACAAAGTCTACTCCCATTTTGAATTGGTGGAGACGTGAAGCAATTGTTGTTTGCACAATTTGATGTGCCGACAATGTAGATTTTCCAATTCCTAATAAACTTATTTCCTTTCGAGTGCGCTTTAATTGTAAACTGCCTGCTAACTCATCTGTTATGAAATTCACCTCTGAGTCAGAATCTAAAAGCACTCAAGCTGGTTGAAGATGGCTTGAGCTGCTCTTGGTATTGACAACTGCTGTGGCCAAAATAACCTGATCAGCATGGTATGTTATTGCATGATTTGAAACTAGTGTATTTGTGGTCGAGGCGCTTGCGCCTTTATAATCAAACCCCGATTGAGCTGTCCAAAACTCACCTGTATATCGATGCAGAAGGGTGTGATGCGGCTAACATCAGACTCTACAATGCGAATATTAGCATTTTGACATAAAAGAAATCCCTTTGAATATTTAAATCGGGTTGCGAATGAAGAGCACGATGTAATGAAATGATCGTTGCTCTTACAAAACAGTCATTTAGGATCTTGATACCGATTTGACTGAGTGAGAGTCAAATACGTTTTCCCGGATTTCTTAACGTGAGCGTCTTGAATAGCTCTTTTTTTTTGGTCGTCCTGAATTTGTCTCTTCAGCCGATAAATGCTGAAATCGTTTGTTTAGCGCAGAAAAACAATCTGTCCAATATGGAATCTTTTCGTAGTCTAGATTTTTCTCCCATCTTGAGCGAGTCTAGACATAAAAGTATGAATCAATAGTGCAATTGAGATTTGTTTATCATCACCGATGCACAGTAAAGATTCATGAATGGCTGACACTGTGTCAATAAGCGATCTTTATACAGTTGCGGATGGAATTTGAATACCCTGTAAATCAAATAATCGGGATATGCTATTGAAGAAAATCAAACAGTCATTGTTATAGACTTGCTTTAAAGCATTGAGAGCCTAAGGCTAGTTTTGATCAGTCACTTGAAAGGACTTGACTGTACCTAACTCTTCTTTGTTCAAGCAGGTGAGTAGATAATTAAACTTGTCCACTTTGCTCAACAATGGGTCACTATCTACTATGTTGCTAAATAATCCAATGACATTTTTATATTCAGAATAGTCCGCACAAAATGTTGGTAAATTAACCTGAGGCAAATGTCTGTTACTACTAGATACTGAAGTATTAAGAATCGACTCAGTAGTAGGTTGGAACTTGGCAGCCATTGATTAAAGAGTTCCCTTTGTTAAAACGCAACAACTCCTCAAGTTCACTTCGGTGTGCCTACTCCGGATTTATATCATTGCAATCATATTGCAATTGCAAGTTTAATGCACATTCAATTTAGGTGTTTAAAATATCCATGCGATATTCTAGCTGTGCCTAGGTCAAGCACGGACTTTTTATCTTTAATTAGGCATCTTGTACGCTCTATATTTCTCTTAAATGCACTAATTGAGAACACCTAAGTTATCAACATCTATGCTTTTAGCAAATCAAATAACAAATCAAATGATAACAATATTTTTTTTTGTATTACGAACATTGGTTTTTGTCCCACTGTCGGAGTTGCCAATATCACTCAATTGGCATTAACAGCCCAGTGTTGCTAACTGTGAGAGAGCTACTCGCAAGCAACAGAAACGCACTCAACCTATTAAGCACTCAATGTATTTACAGCCCAGTGCTGATACAGTGAGAATTAATTGCAAACAAACATCACAAATGCACTCAATCAATATTGAGCGCGATTCCAACTCTATGTTAGATTACATTCCGTGCAGCTTACGAGTGTGCTTTTGTGTGTGTGTGCTTCTTAAGCGATCGATTAAATGTTACAAGAATGCTCAAACAACTTATTGAGTATTTGTATGTATGTAGTGAGTGTGTGTAGTACAAAGCGAGAGTAAATTGAGTGGGACTGCAAACGCGAACAGTTGGCGCAAGCAAACCAAATTTTAAGCAAACTGCGACGAACGAAATGAAAGAGAATGCAAATAAGCGGTAACTGCGGGAACGCCACAAGTTTTGCGTCTTCATTGTTTAATACCAAAATTATAAATAAACAGTCTTCATTGACTCTTATTCCACGCATTGCTCCTTATAATTTTGTTCGAATACTCGCCAAGTCCCTCATTCCAGATGCAGGGATATTGTTCAACCAGTTGTATTAATTTTGTTGTGTCCTCCTCCAAAAAGGTTGTGCCCATTTTCAAATCCATGTATGAACAAATGCATTTGTTGTTACGATATATTAAATTGATATTGCGTTTTTATTTATAATCACGTTTTTTATATGCGCAGCAATTTAATTTATGTATATATACTCTTTATCAATACACACAACAGCTGTGAAATATCGATACATTTTGACAGACGAATTTTTCGCAGCCCTGTTGTCGTCCCTGGCTCAAAATTTAATAAATTACCACGCAAAACACTTTAATTGAAAAAAAATCAATGACAATGTTAATAAAACAAAGTATGAGTTGCTGCACGTAGCTTAGAAATTTAGATATATAATTATTCTACGCGGAGTTTGTTGTGCAGCCAACAAAACTAGTTAATTTAAAAACAAGTAAGAGTACCCTGAACCCAGTTCTTACATTCTAAATTCTTTAGCTCCATTCATACATATACATACAAACACAAGCTGATAGCTGCGCGTGTCATGCAATTCGATTTCTGGGAGATCGGGGCAAGGTATCCAAAAAGTGGAATATTTTTAACCTCTGTATACTTTAGGAGATTGTACGTACCAAATTTGGTGCCTCTACCTCTTATAAATTTTAAGCTATACCTAAATAAAACTGTTCTGTAAACTTTATTTATCAATAAATTTGAACAGTCGATATATAGAGAAAAAAATGATGAGTTGGTATTGAGCCGGCAGTACGAGAGCTTAAATATGAAGTCTTCAGCTTCTATGACTTTCAAGTTATGCCCGAAAAACACTGGTCTAAAATCGAAATTTATCGATTACCTGAGCGGCCCTGTGTGCGCCAATGTGCTCGGCAGTGATTATTTCTACTTGCTCATTTTTGTCCGTAATATCTGATACAACATTTTGCAATGTCAAAATCTAGTTGCAGGAAATTTTGAGACCAAGTCATGTTGAAAACTGGACAGTGTTGGTAAATCAAAATGTATCGCGTGAACTGAATCTTCGATGACAAGTTGTTTTAGCGTCTCAAAAAAGGTGCTCTTGTCTGTAAAGTTAATCAAGTCTTGCTGCCAAAAAGTATGATCTTCCGCTTTAGTGAGTAGCATGCTTCTTCTCAGTCGTAGGTGAGTGAGATTTTGCTGTGGACAGTGGCAGCCAGTCTGACTGAGGGTCGTCTTGTAAGGCATTTATGTTTTGCCTGGAAAGGGCGTCTGCGACAAAATTCTCTTCTCCTGGCTTAAAGAACACTTTCGCATTATGCTCGTCAATGAAGGACTTCCATCTTTTAATTTTGGCGTTTGTGTTTCTGTCCGAGACTGTGAAGGTAAGAGATTGATGGTCAGTAAGAATGTTAATTTCTTTTGTACCATACAAGTAGTTCCGAAGATTACACAGTGCTCATATAATGGCCAACAATTCCCTCTCATTCATGGCAAAAAAAAAATTCGCATATTTTCACCATTTTATGTTTGCAGGGCACACTTATAGCTGAATCCATAAAAAAGTTGGCAGCACCGAATTTGTCCAAAATTGGCTGAAAAGCAAACTTTTTCACGCAGAGTTTAGATATTTGGGAGCAAATTTGATTTGTAGATAAATGATAGCTAAATGCTGCGTTTGTCGATACCATTGTTTTTAAGTTATCGATAGTTATGTCCAGACAAGTGTATTTAAATGGAGTCGTCAACTAATAAAAAGATTTTAATTGTGAGTTTGGCTGCTGCATCGTTACACGCTCTTCTAGCTGATGAACAAAATAAGAGGAGTAGTATAAGAGCGAGGAGTGTGTTAGTGAGCCCATGGGTGCAATGCCGAGACATTGATGGTTTCTAAGTTAATCTGCTGAATGAAATGCGTTCGGAAAGTCCATTGTTATTAACAAATTTAGGAATTATTGATTATTTATTAATTTAATGAACGCATATTTATTCTTAATCAATACACAAAACAGCTGTGAAATATCGATTCCTTTTGGCAGTCGTTTTTTGTGCAGCATTGTTTTCGTCTCTGGCAAAATATTTAATAAATGACCACGCACAAAACCCAAAAAATGGAAAAACATCAATGAAATTTAAAAAAAAACAATTTTGAATTTTGTGCACAGAGCAGACAATTTAAGCTTTTGAATAATTCCAACTGAGTTTGTTGTTTTTATACCCTGATCCCATTAAAAATGGGGAAAAGGGGAATTATGGTTTTGTGCAAAAGTATGTAACAGGCATAAGGAATCATCTCCGACCCCATAAAGTACATATATTCTTGATCACTATCAATAGCCGAGTCGATATAGCCCTATCCGTCTGTCCGTCCGTCTGTCCGTCTTTCCGTCTGTCCGTCTGTATGAACGCACGTTTCTCAGAGACTACAAAAGCTAGAGACTTCATATTTGAAATATAAGTTCTCGTAGTGCCGGGACAAGATCAGTTTATCATTTTTTTTTTATATCTCGTCCCGTTCAAAAGTTATCGATAAATTTCGATTCCAGCCAAGTGTTTTTCGGGTATAACTTGAAAGTTATAAAAGCTAGCGACTTTATATTTTAGCTTAAGTTACTGTACTGCCGGCTCGATACAAACTTATTATTTTTTTTCGATATCTCAATTCCAGAACAGTGTTTTTAAGGTATAGCTTAAAATAAAAAGGGTGTATAGTCACCAAATTTAATACATATCTACTCCTATAGCCAATCTCACAGAAATTGAAAAATACGTAATTTTATAGGTATGACCTTCGGATTTTACATAGTTGCACATTTATATGCAAGCTTTCTGTCCTACATTTTGATCAGACAATAAACAAAGAAGTTATTAACGATTCAATGTACCATAGTTTGTTGCCAAAGGAAGAAGAAGAATCAAAGCAAATGTATGACGCGCGTAGCAAGCAGCTTTTGTTTGTATATGTGTGTGTGTGTTTCTATGTATGAATGCAGATAAAAAACTTCAATGAATGTAAGACCTTGGATCAGGGTATCTCCTAGTCGGGCACTCTCGACTAGAGCACTCTTACTTGTTTAAATATAACCATCAAAACAAGTTTATTTTATTAAAAATTAAAAATATTAAATGTGTATTTTAAATGGTCAGATATGTTTTCCAAAACTATTTATAGTCCCCAGACATATTTCTATTAAAAGTAAACAATATTTGCACAGATTTGTTCCTACATTTTTTTTGTAGAAACAAACATAAACAAACTATTATTAATTAGACGCAGTACGGGCACCTCCGTTCAGAAAGTTTATTTGCACCTATTTAGCGTTAATCTTTAACGCTATGTTAAGGGGAGTTCTTCTTTTAACAGTTTAAGTAATCCTGGCAGCAATCCTGGTGATCCATAAGCCTGGAAAACCTGAAGTGGACCCTACGTCGTATCGGCCAATAAGTCTCCTGTCTTCCTTATCTAAGGTGTGGGAGAGGCTTATTGCCAATTGACTTGGTGATACTATCAAAGAATGCCGTATATACGGGAGGGACACGGCACCGTGGAGCAGGTCCAAAGATTAGCAAAGCACATTCTACAGGCCTTTGATGACCCAAAATACTGCAATGCAGTCTTCGTTGATATGCAGCAAGCATTCGATCCTACTTGGAAGGACGTCAGTGTATGGTCAGGGTCAGGAACACCCATTCGACTCCTTGCCATATGAAAGCTGGAGTTCCACAGGGCAGCGGCCAAAGGACGCTGCATATCAACTCTATATACACTGAGGATCTACCCCTCTATATACACTGAGCGAGCACCATATGGAGGATCCCAGTTAGGCTCTTCTTGCTACATATGCGGACGAGATTGCCCTGCTCCATAGCTCCAAATGCCGCTATGAGGCAGCAGATAGACTCCAGGAATATCTCGACACTTTATCAGCTTGGTGCAAGAGGTGAAAGGTCAACCCACTAAATACCACTAATCCCTGCGTCACACTGAAAGCGTTCATCGACTTCACGCCACATATACAGTTGGAAGGCGTTACCCTCAACCAACCAGAGCAGGCAAAGTATCTTGGCTACAGACTTAACAAGCATCTAACTTTAGGCCCCCATTTGAAAACTTCGGCCGGAAAGTGTGGTCAAAGGATGCAGCAATTGCGGTGGCACCATGATATGGAGAGCCAAAAGAGCAGTCTACGATCACTGTGTAGCCCCAATCTGTCTCTACGCTGTTCAGATCTGGGGAATATCTGCAAAATCTAACTACAAACGCATTCAGGTGTTACAGAATCGCTCCATGTGACATAGTTCGTGAAACTACCCCTGTTTTGTGAGCGGCTCCACCCTTCATCGAGACATGAATCTGCACACAGTGGAGAAGCAGATTGGAAGGCACACTAGCAGATACAGTGATAGGCTGACTATACACTTCAGTATGCTTGCGAGACGATTACTTCCCGCCAGGCCTTTGAGGCGTTAAAAAAGATTGGTTTTTGCCAAAATCATTGGCCAAATATAAAGTCCCCCTCCCAATAGGAGAATAAGTCCCCTCTGTAAATCCCCGTTGCGTTAAGCATGGGGTTAAGTTCTGTTCTCTATTATTTTATTTGTGTTGTTAGGTTACTATTTTTTGTATGTACGGTTTCAAAGCTTAATATAAATAAATAAACAATAAACCAAACTACATACATAAGTATGTATGTACGGATGTACAAATTATATTAGATGAGATCCAACGATGTTAGTTAGACAACTTGTAGATCCCTCCACTCATGTTATAGGTGATCCCACGATATTAGTTAGACAACTTGTAGATCCTTCGGTGCTAGTAGGGTGCATTCATTTCGTTCTTGCTGGTCCTCATTGAAGTTTTTACACTTCCAATAACTGGCCTTGGCTCAGTGATAGGTTAAATAATTATCAAAAGGTTGACGGCTTATGCCAGAGCAGTGAGATTTATTGTTTTCTCTTTAGAGATCGAAACAAAACTGAATTCGGAGCTATGAACAAGCTTAAGCTTAAGCTACAAACATAAGCTACAAAGTCATAGCCGGCAAGCCGACTAAGCATTAGCGATAACGCTGCTCTTGCGACACAGCTAGTATCATGCCAACGCATAATAGCCGCAAGCCGACTCTTGCGGCGCATGCAAGTATCATGTTACCGTCGCTGACCATTGCAGCTGGAGCACTGAACCACGGTATTTGATGTGTCAGCGCTATGCGAGGCATGCTTGATAACTTAGTGCTTTATGTGCGAGGATTACTCGTTAACTACTCCCCCTTAGAATTATGACCGTCCTCAGTCATACTATGACTATCGATGCCCTTCTGCACTTCCTTCGAAGCTTGTCTTCTCCTCAGGCTCTGGCAAAGGAGGATTGAACCACTGCATATGGAGCTGACTCCTTCTCCAGCTGCGAACCAAGCTTTTGGTGACCCGGCCGACGCCACTTCTTCCTTAAACTCCTGGATGACTTGTAGAATGTGATTGTTCATCCTATAGAGAAGCGGAATGCTCACTACTGGATCGTGGCTAATGATGTTTACTATGCCTGGCGCTCTGCTTAGGGCTTCACGTTGATTCACATACTTAGTGCCATTGATGACAGCTGAGCGCTCGAAGTTGACGAGATGCGTGCCATTTGTTGTTATAACTGGGCCGTCGTCCGTGCTAATTTTAGCCCAGCTCTCACTGATGATTATGACGCCATCATCCATACACGTGATAGGTTTTAAATGACTGGGTTGAAAGTGGCAGGTGGCTGTGGGTTGCCAATTTGCAGCGTAGGTGGTCGTGGCGCACTCCGTGACTGTTAAGACATCGGCGTCGCATTCGGTGTAGTGTGTTTATGCATGATTATATAAACTCAGTATGTAACACTTTGTTGCATACCATAATATATACAAATCACGCAGCGCATGGGCTCAGGCTCATATTACTCAGCACGGATCGCTAGCACTCTAGCTGACCGTTTTAGCTGACGCTGCATTCCCACGCTTCATTCAGAGCGCACTCTCTCTCTCAATTACGCTCTACTGCGTTATATATATAAGAACACTTATATTTTAGGCTAAGAAAGATTTATCAAGAGACAATAAAGATCATTCGTAAAAGTGAAGCAAGCTGACACAGAAGTGTCAGCCAAAATACTCCAACTGTGTTTTAATGACACATAATTAAAAGTGTCTTATTATATTATATGGCGACCGTGACAGCGATTGGAATAATAATAAAAAAAAATTGCACAACAATTTAACAACATGTGAACAACAGCAAGAAATACAAAAATATAAAAACCAATCAAAAGTCTACAAAAAAATAAAAAAAATTCTTCTACTTAAGCGTTTTTTATTTGCACAACGCATTACAAGAAATACAAAATTATAAAAACCAATCAAAAGTCTAAAAAAAAATGCTTCTACTCTAAGCGTAAACTAATCAAAAGGCTGAAAAATAAAACTTCACCAAAAACCCATACATGAGCAACGTTGGACTGGAAGAGGCTGCACCTATTGTGCAAAGGGATGCACCCAGCCTACAAGAGGCCTTAGAGGTGTATCCAAACGATGGACCACGCCTACTCACAATAGCTGAGTACCGGGCACGACAGGAAAAAAAACAGAAGAAGAAGACAAAAAGAAGCGGACAAAGGATCAAGCTACTACAACAGAGAAGGCTTATAAAGGACTTCATCAAAATAGCGACAACGCAACAGGAAAAAGAGAAGCACATGAAGAATCTCAAGGTCATCGAGAAACAACTTCGCACTAGTGCGAAGCAACGCAATAAGGGCTGCAATAATGCCAATGCCTAAATTGCCATTAATTATAAACAAAAATTCTAACTCAAGCTGATGCGTGAAAGCGCTGCCTGAAAAACACTAACCACTGTTAGGATTTCATACTAATACCATATGACTGATATTGAATTGTATAGAGTAAAATATTGTAAATCGGTCATATGTAAACAAACATTGTTTTTTTTATTCATATATTTTCCTTGTGAGATTGTACATTGATACAAGAACATTTAAAAAAAAAAGACCAAAGAAAATACGGCCAATGTGGTTAACAATGTCAAAATTATAGATCACACAGATGATATTCAATCATTGTGGATCTTACTCCTTATCTTGACAATTGTCAATGTCGCTCAATTTATTTTGCTTTTGTATGTAAAACATAATAAAATCATTAAAAAACGGAATTGGATAAAATTGCAAAAATGTAAAAAAAAACAACAAAAGAAATAAATACTTTTCAATATATGCATATGTTAAAATATATACTTTGTTATGACCACAATAGAAGCAATAAGAAAAGTTTATATTAGAGATGCTTTTTAAAGAAAGAATTCAACAATTAGTCTTAACGACACCAATAAGCATATATGAATTAGAATACCAATATATAGATACTTTTAATTTAGAGTATTCACCTTTAATACATTGCACGCAAACACAAAAGGCAATTGTATTGACCACCATTCCCGGTGTGCAGGTGAAATCAGTAATAAGCGAACACTCTGCTCCATCACTGATGGATACATCCCCACGTCCTCAGTGAGTCGAGTGGGAAATCAAGTCAACCATGGATGTTGTTCCTGCTGACCCAGTAGAATTCTGTTTGGCGAATGCAGGCAGTGTTGTTGCAAGTCAACATACTCTTGCTGAAGTCTGCCAAATCAAATGCTCTTTAAAAGGCTATAGCTCCTCCTGGAGTAACAGCTGCGGTTGAGTTAAACCCTTGTAGGTGTCCCACCAAAAAAACAAATTTTGTTTCCAGGCTTGCCTCTGAACTACATCTGACGATGTCAAGGCCTTTATTCAGGCAAAATCAGAAGCCAAAACGGTGGAAAATTTAAATTTACGATCTTCGGGAAATTTCTTCATTTAAAATAAGTGTTCCTGCCGATCATTTCAGCAAAATTTGTTGTAAAGAATTTTGGCCTGAACACTTAATAAAAAGAAACACTGTAAAAAAGAAAAATCGGACTCCGGTTGCACTCCCCTCTGTAGTTGCTAGGGTAATCCAGCACCTATAGCTCTGATAGCACAGAAAACTAAAATCCTCCCTCTCACTGGGCTATCAGAATGTAAGAGGTTTTGTAGTAAACTTAGTAATCTTTACCTAAATAGCAGTAATACTTTTGATGTCGTTGCCTTTTCTGAAACATGGTTAAGGCCCGACATCCTAAATTCGAAAATTTTTTAAAAAATTTTCCGTTTATAGAAAAGATCGCACTCCTCGTAGTGGTGGGGGTGTACTTATTGCTGTTGATGTCGATTTACTTCAGAAAAGAAAAAATAGTTCTATAGATATTGAATTTGTTGCTGTCAAATTGAGCCTTCGTGGTGTTAGCCTTTTTATTACTTGTTCTTATATCCCCCTTCTGCAGACAATTCTGTATATTCTTCAATTTTTCTGCAAACACTCTGTGTCATCTATGCTTTCTGATCGTGATTTTCTTGTTGTTCTTGGTGATTTCAAATTGCTGGGACTGTTTGGATTTCTAATATAGACTCCAAGTATTGACTCCCACGACCCAAATGATTTCTTGATAATATTGGGATGTCATTGTGTCAAATCAAGCTATCCCAAATTCTCAGAATAAGATGCTTGATCTTATTTTCGTTTTGGATGCCTCCCTCGTATCTGTCTCCCGTATTGAACCTATATCCCTTCCCGAAATCATTACACCCAACTTTGGAAGTGTGAAATACCTACCGGGGGATGCCCACTACTCTACCTCAAGCAGTTCGTCATTTCGGAAACCGATTTTATTAAACTACTCAACTCTTACCCAACTCTGTCCCGCTTACAGGTGTAGGGACATGGAAGTCATAGATTTACTCACCTTAAATTATATTGATTTATTGTCCCGGTTCGTAAGCAGTATTCTAACAAACCAATTTGGTTTACACGGGAATTAACTAGCATGAAAAATAGAAAGTCAAAATTGTACAAAAAGTTCAAGGAAACTGGCTCTTTCTTGGATTTCTCGAACTACTTGATTGCTCGATCCAATTTCTCTATCCTGAATAACCAATGCTACCAGGATTACCTTAGAAGTTGCAGGTTACAGTTTCAGCGGGATCCTAAACAGTTTTATAACTTCGTTAATGCGAAACGTAAATCATCAACACTTCCATCAACCGATTTTTTGAAAAAACGACAGCTAAACAGATCAGGCCATCGCCGATTTATTGCTGCATTTTTCAAACAACTTATAGTTCATCAAATGTTCAATTGGTTTCGCCATATCCTTACAATGTAAATGTCTCTAATTGCATATTTGGACCTTTAATAACGGAAAGCTCGCTATTTAATGATCTTAAGGCTATTAAGCCAGTATTCTCACTGGGACCTGATGGAGTACCAGGCTGCGTGCTTAGGTACTGTGCTGAAGGTCTTTTGAGGCCATTATATAAGCTTTTTAATCTGTCCATCGAGTTGTGCTCTTTTCCCGTTATGTGGAAAGAATCATTTATTATTCCTCTCCATAAAAAAGGAAACAAGTCAAACGTTCAAAACTATAGAGGTATTTCTAAGTTGTCTGCTATTCCTAAGATTTTTGAGAAATTAATAACTTCTCAACTACAACATCTTTGTAGATCTATAATTTCACCCTGCCAGCACGGGTTTGTGAAAAATAGATCTACTACCACTAACTTACTTGAATTCACTTCTTTTGTTATGAAGGGGTTTCAAAACAAAATGCAAACATATGTTATTTTCACCGATTTCAGTAAGGCTTTTGATTCCGTTAATCATTCTCTTTTACTTCATAAACTTCGTCTTCTGGGATTTCCAAAAAACTTAATTCTTTGGATCGCCAATTATCTAAGTTTAAGATCCCAAAAAGTCTTTTTTAAAGGACTTGTATCTTAGTCTGTTCAGGTCACGTCCGGAGTACCACAAGGTAGTCACCTTGGTCCCTTGTTATTTACATTGTTCATTAATGACCTTCTTTCGGTGATAACACACTCTCTGGTGCTGATGTATGTCGATGATGTTAAACTTTGTTTTTTGTCTACTGACTTTCTATCTGGTTTAAGGTTGCAAACTGATCTAGACAGCTTTCAAACCTGGTGTCGGGTAAATTTATTAAATTTAAATTGTGGTAAATGCAACGTAATGTCTTTTTATAGGTGAATGCCCTTTTTAAATAATTATGTTCTTAATGGAAAACCACTTGAACGAATTGAGTCGGTTAATGATTTGGGTATCCTTTTGGATCCCAAGCTTAAGTTTGACAAGCATATTTCTTCTGCTGCTAATCGAGCCTTTGGTGTCTTGGGTTTCATTAAGCGTTGGTCGAAAGAATTTGACGATCCCTACGTTACTAAGACTCTTTATACTTCATTTGTTCGCCCCATTCTTGAGTATGGGTCTTGTGTATGGTGTCCACAATATAAAGTTCATCAGGATAGAATAGAATCTGTGCAAAAACAATTTCAACTCTTTGCCCTCCGGTGTCTTCACTGGAATTCTAATACTCGCTTGCCTCCTTACCGTAGTAGACTTTTACTAATAAATCTTCCCTTTCTTTCTGATCGTAGAACCATGCTTGGTGTAATCTTCGTACACAAACTAATTAACGGGGAAATTGATTCATCCGAATTAATTAGCCAAACTAGTTTTGCTGTTCCGATCAGAAGTACTAGGAACTTTTTCCCGATTTCTCTGCAAGCCTGTTATACTAACTATGCAGTTCATAACCCATTTCGGATCTTATGCTCTAGTTATAATAACCTTTTCCCGATAATAAGTAATGCTACTTCTGACCCTACTCTCAGAACTGTACTATTACAGCATCTGTCTAACATTTAAATAGTCTATGTTCATTTGTTGTATTTATATTGTATGTTCTATTCTTCTTTCGCGATCTTCGTAGCCGCACGTTATGCGGCGCGCCCCTCGGTCGGTTGTGTGGGAGGTGGGTTGCATGTTGCCTGGGTCCGCGCGTTAGCAAGCCCTGGCTTTGTATCGTTGGGCCACTTGAATGTACTGTTCGTTAGTACATCAACGTCCATAGATAGATAACCCCATATTAGGCAGAACCCTCGAAATTATAGCATTTAAAAAGTAATAAATATCCATAGTATAATGGAATACAGGGAAATATATATAAAATAAATGAATTGAAAAATATATTTGACAAATAAGTAGAATGCTTCAACCAAGCACGTATACTAATATATGACCAAATAGACAAACTAAATAAGACACACTGGTCCCAGTTATCAAGATCTTTGATCAAATTACGATCAAACTTAATATCCATAAAACAAAGGTATAATTTGGATATATCAATACCAACAATCTTAAACACCCCGTTGACATTCGAAACTGGTGATGAACCGGAATCGAAAGAATCAGCAGAGATTGACTCAGTAGAACCAGAAGAGCTTGAATCTTTAAACCCAGAAATAGAGGAAGAAGATTTAAATAATCTAACGATTCCTGCTGTTTTAAAACAATCTGAACTTTCAGATCAAGATTCTACGAATTCTGATACAAACTCTAGTACAATCGAGCAAAAGCCTTGCACCATGGCCAATGAAGCAGCCGCCCAAAGGGCGTATATAAAGGAAATTTCGCATGCAGTGCCAGAGTTTGATGGAAAAAAATACATCTACAAAGATTCATCACGGCAATAAAATTGATTGATATGACAAAAGGATCATATGAAGCAATAGCAATAGAGATAATAAAGTCTTAAATAATTGGCTCAACCCTCTACAAAGTCCAGAATGAAACATCCATTAATGCAATAATAAAGAAATTGCAAGACACAATTGTCGGTGAAACATCCGACGTAGTAAAAGCAAAAATGGCAAATGTATATCAAAAAGGGAAAACAGCCACGCAATTTACTAATGAAATCGATAATCTACGAAGATTGCTTGAAGCTTCGTATATCGATGAGGGATTACCATCTGAGCATGCTGATAAGTTCAGCACCAAAGAAGCAATTAATGTCATGATCAAAAATTGTGATCATGGCAAGTTAAAGACAATACTGGAAGCAGGTACATTCACAACCATGAATGAAGCCGTCAGTAAGTACATACATTGTAGTACTGAGATGACGGGTAATGCAAGATCCATTTTAAAATCCCAGAGAGGTCAAACCCAACGTGGTAATTATAATAGAGGTAATTACCGCGGTAGAGGCAATGGTCGTGGTAATAATAATAGAAACAATTATTACCGAAATAATGGCCAAAATAACAACAATAATTATGGAAGAGGACGTGGAAATTATAGAGGAAACAGCCGTCAACACGGAGATAACAACTATAATAACCACCAAAACAACTCAACCAATTACAGGCAAAATGGTAATGTACGACAGGCTCAAAGCATGTCGGAAAACCAACAGGCCCCCTTAAGTACTCAAAATCAATAAAAACAACAGTTCACACCATCAATCTTAATTTAAATATATTTATCAGCATACAAAATGAACATACTGGTAGGAAGTTAACATTTTTAATCGATACAGGAGCTGACATTTCAGTCATAAAAGAAAATTCTGATCAATTTTTAGATATTGACTATTATAATATAACCCAAATTACAGGAATTGGTAAAGGATCATTTAGCTCATTAGGTTTAGCATTCCTTGAAATGCGAACTTCTAACTTCATTATACCACATAATTTTCATACAGTACAAAACGATTTCCCGATCCCTGGAGACGGAATAATTGGAATAGACTTCATAAAAAAATTCAATTGTCAATTAGATTTCACTACAGAAAGCGACTGTTTCATTTTAAGACCCAATAATATTGCACATTCCATACAAATACCAATTTTCCATAGTATCAAAAACAACGAGATAATTATACCATCACGTTGTGAAGTAATCAGAAAAATTAACGTAAATACTAAATATAACCAAATCCTAATCCCTAATCAGGAGATAGGCGATGGTATATTTGTTGGTAATTCAATTTCAGATTCAAAAAACGCATACGTGCGAATATTAAACACAACCAACCGATTATCAAATAGCAGACTCACACGACTCTCAAAGAGCAGAATCAATTCTCACTAAATTAAAAAAGAACTTTCCACCAGCATATAAGAAAATAATGACAGAATTATGTTCAAAATACACAGATATTTTTGGATTGGAAACAGAACCAATCACAACTAATAACTTTTACAAGCAGAAATTAAGATTGAAAGATGATGAACCAAGTTACATTAAGAACTATAGAACTCCTCATTCACAACAAGCTGAAATAACTAAACAAGTAACTAAACTTGTTAATGATAAAATAGTAGAACCCTCTGTGTCTGAATATAATAGCCCGTTACTATTAGTACCAAAAAAATCCTTACCGGATTCAACGGAGAAAAGATGGCGTTTAGTAATAGACTATCGTCAAATTAATAAAAAATTATTAGCTGATAAATTTCCACTTCCAAGAATAGATGATATTCTTGATCAATTAGGCCGAGCAAAATATTTCTCGTGTCTAGATCTAATGTCTGGATTCCATCAAATAGAACTTGAAGAAAATTCAAGAAATATAACGTCTTTTTCTACGAGCAATGGCTCTTATCGTTTTACACCAAGGGTGGGCAGCCAAATTTAGCAAGTGAGCCCGACAACAACATCTACAACAAACACCGCTCTGTGTCGTTAATCTGCGCAAAACTAACACCAAATGTGTCTGGCAAAATAATAAATTCAAACTCAAAGTTATTCAATAGTATTTATATAACACATTTTTGAATTTTTTAGCCAGTGTACAGGACCTAACTGTTATTTTATGCTTTGCGATCGCGGCTCGAGTCGAAGCATCGGCGCACACTTCATGTATTTTGTTTTTGAATCTCGCAAACGCGTCGCGACGAAATGCAGATGTCACGCGTCGCGGCTCGAGTCTAAATCGCGCACACTATGTATTTTGTTTTTAATCTCCCACGGCGCACAAGCGACTTGCCGCCGATTTTAAAAATAACGATGAGCTCATACTCCGTGACCACTACGCGCCCACCCTTGTTTTACAGATTACCTTACGGTTTAAAAATAGCGCCTAATTCTTTTCAAAGAATGATGACAATAGCATTCACTGGTCTTGAACCATCACAAGCATTCCTATACATGGATGACTTGATTGTCATTGGTTGTTCTGAAAAGCATATGACCAAAAATCTCACAAATGTTTTCGATCTATGCAGAAAAAACAACCTCAAGTTGCATCCAGATAAGTGATCATTCTTCATGAAGCAGGTCACTTTTCTTGGACACAAATGCACCGATAAAGTTATGCAATCATGACGACACCAAATATGAAGTTATTAGGAAATACCCAGTCCCTACGGACGCAGACAGCGCTAGAAGATTTGTTGCATTTTGTAACTATTATAGACGTTTCATTAAAAATTTTGCCGATTATTCTCGTCACATAACAAGATTATGTAAAAAAGATGTAAAATTCGAATGGACAGCTGATTGCCAGCATGCCTTTGAACACCTTAAAACGGCATTAATGAATCCAACTTTACTAGCAAAGAGGCATGTGGAGCAGTTTTAACTCAAAACTATAATGGTCTTCAATTACCTGTAGCATATGCATCTCGCAGTTTCACTAAAGGTGAAAGTAATAAGTCAACCACAGAACAAGAGCTATCAGCAATTCATTGGGCAATTAATCACTTCAAACCATATGTATATGGTAGACACTTCACAGTCAAAACAGACCACAGACCGTTAACTTACCTATTTTCAATGGTTAATCCTACATCAAAATTAACCAGAATGAGGCTTGATTTAGAAGAGTACGAGTTTACAGTAGAGTATCTTAAGGGTAAGGACAATCATGTAGCGGATGCGTTATCAAGAATAACCATTCAAGAACTCAAAGACATACAAATAAAAGTCCTGAAAGTCACTACCAGGCACCAAAGTAGACAGAAATCCTGCGCAGGAGATGATAAAGAAGAATTGCCTACCCCTCCAAAAAAGCTTCAACCCCAAAGTATACGAAGTCATCAAAAATGACGATGTTCGTAAAATAGTGACCTTGCATGTAAAAAATATGCTATGTTTCTTTAAACATGGGAAGAAAATTACTGCAAGATATGATGTTAGCGATTTATATACTAATGGAATTCTTGACTTTGGTCAGTTCTTCCAAAAGCTTAAAGCGCAAGCCGGTATAAATGAAATTAGCCAACTCAAAATGGCACCGTGGGAAAATATCTTTGAACACATATCAATTGATAAATTCAAAGAAATGGGCAACAAAACATTAAAATCGTTAAGAGTAGCGCTACTCAACCCGGTGAACCTAATAAAAACTGAAAAAGAAAAAGAAGCAATAATGTCTACATTCCATGATGAACCTATTCAAGGAGGTCATACTGGCATTTCAAAAACCTTGGCCAAGGTCAAAAGATATTATTTCTGGAAAGGAATGTCTAAAGATATAACTGAGTACATACGAAAATGTCAAAAAGCGAAAAAAACAACACATAATAAAACTCCTATTATTCTCTTATTATTAAATTATATATAATTTTTTAGTGTTTTGCTATTTCCGTTTTTACAAAAATAATATGAATGATGAATAATAATTTTTCATACGTAAAAAAAAAAAATAAAAACCAAATTAAAAAAAAATTTTATAAATTATGAAATTTTTATCTTTCTTCAATCATCCCCTCATTACCACTCACACAACATTCATCAAGATCCAATTAAATCGATAAGAAATATTAAATTTATAATTAATTGAATTGAATTAATTATATAACTTTATTATTTTAAAAGAGGAGAGTAGAAGGGAACTGCCGTTTCAAAACCACTTAATTTATGGGTTTTTTTAATGGGCTCACCTGTCACTTTTTATTTTTTTATTGCTTTTTTAATGGGTTAGGGAACCAATTAGCGAGGAGGAAGGGAAAAGGGTCAAGATTTTAGGGGTCGGCTTTCGTGTGATGTCGAAGAGAAAGGTAAGGACACAGGAAAAGGGATCAAGATTTAAGGGTGAGAGAAAGGTCGGCTCGTGTATGATCGCGAAGCGAAAGGTAAGTTCATGGGAAAAGGGTCAACATTTTATTGATCTCTAAGTGAGCACAGGTGTCTTTCCCTAAGGACGATTCCCTAGAGGAGGGGTGAATGAATGTGCGTACTTGTGACTTTGCTTGTTGACAAGTAAAGATCAAACAAATACAAACAAGAGAGGTGAAGAGTCCATTCTTAATTTATTGCCTTTATGGTTTTGGGCTCACATAATCACAGTAACCACAACATTTTGTGTGGGAACTGGATTGTTAGAGAGTTTCACACTCAAACACACTTGCAGGCGCTCGCTCGCTCGTCCTCGACCCTAGACAAAACCTGTTTAGGGCCTGCATTGAAAATAGTCAATTAGTGGAGCAAAAATCTATTGAAATACGCTTTTAAAGGAGCATTCCTTCAGTAGTTCTATAACTATAGTCCTAGTACCACGCGTTTCATTTAAAAATATTCTGTTAAGTGAAAATTTTTAAAAAATATACAAACAAAAAAAAAAAAAATCAATCCGTCGATATGGCAGCAAACAACAACAATAACTCCATGAGCGACGATGGATTCAATAATATATACAACGCGAATTACATAAGCGTTAGCAACGTTCGAAACCCTACAACACCTAATTATTTTGAAACAATAACTGTAAACACACCCATCATCAACAACACTGCCAACAACTCCAACACCTCCAACATCAGCAACATCAACTTCAACACACCCATCAACCCCAGCAGAAACTTCAACACGCCCAACACCAACTACATAACTCCTTACATCTACAACACGCCCAACATCTACAACACACCCAACACCTCCATCACCAGCACCAGCACCAACAACATCAACAACTTCAACACGCTCATCACTTCCAAAATCTACAACACACCCATCACCTCAACTCAACCTCAACTCCACCTCAGCACATCAACTCCCAGCACCAGCAACTCCCATCAGTACGTTTCTTCAAAGGAAAATAAAGTCTGCAATGCGTGCGCTATACAAGTAGCATCGTCAAAATGGAGTTCGCATTTAAGATCAAATTCTCACAAAATGAATGTGTTCTCACCGCTAAATAAAGCGGTGCAACATATCTCGAGCGGCTTCAAAAACCGCATTTCTACATTCTCATTTGAGAATATGCGAGAGGAGCTTCTAGACCCCATTGAATTTATGGATGAAGCAGGAGAAGCTCTAATACCTCTGATGTTGAATATACAAAATATTCATACATCATGTAAAGCGAACCTAGAGCTCTTTGCTGAATATATCAAATTCTCTGATGATGAAATGGTGATGTCTATTAAATCCCACCAGACAAACATGTGTGTAATCACAAGTGGAAGCAATGTGAAGGACATTTTCATCCAGCACTCTGCAATCATCCGTGGGAAAATGGATGAGTTCCAGGAGAAGGACAGCGGCTGGACCATGACTAGAATAATTAGATTGGAACTAAACATAAACAAATATACTCCATTAAAAGCCTCAAGTTATATAGACTTACCCAAAGCGATAAAAACAAAAAGGGCGCTGATAAATGTAAAAAATACTGATGAGTTTTGTTTTAAATGGGCATTAATATCAGCCTTTAAAACGCCTAAAAATAATCACTTAACAAGATGCTCTAGCTATAATATAGAGAACATCCGGAGCTCAACGATAGCAATAAATGGTTCATTAACTCTGAACTTCAACAATTTAGAGTTCCCGCTACCTCTTAAACAAATTAAAGTTTTTGAGATCCAAAACCCAAACATAAGCATAAATGTGTTTGGGTTCGATGAGGAAAAAAATATAGTTATTGGCCCACTATATTTAACGGATTGCGAGCGGGAAAACCACATCAGCCTCATGCTTCTGGAGAGTGATGGAGTGGCACATTTTGCATGGATTAAAAATATATCAAGGTATGTTACAAAAAATATAAATGCTTGCTATTTTACAATTTTTATTTCATATAAAATGTTTCTTGTTTTTAATTTCAGACTTGTTAGCTCACAACTAACATCTAACCAGCACCAAATATATTTCTGCAACGTCTGTCTTAATTATTCTCACAGCGAAAGACTACAGCAAGAACACAAACTGAAATGTGGTAAAGTCGTCGCTTCACTGCCGAGTTTGGAAAAGGCAAGTCTATGTTTTAAAAATTTTAATCGTAGTTTAGATGTACCCTTTGTAGTCTATGCAGACTTCGAGTGCATACTTACCCCCATCAATACTCAGGTTAGTGAGAATGTTATAGCAACTTCTCAACATATTCCAATAGCCTTTTCTTATTACATTAAGTGTCATTTCGACTCAAGGTTAGATAAATTTGTTCTAGAGACTGGGGAAAATGCCGGTTTAAAATTTGTAAGATCTTTAATCAGAAACGTAACTGAAATTTATACCCATTACCTTAGTACTATAGTCCCCATACAAATGAGCTTTATAGAGGAGACTAGTTTTAGCAATACAACACACTGTCATATTTGTAAGAAATTTCTGGGGTCTGATAGAGTAAGAGACCATTGTCATTTAACTGGTAAATATAGGGGGGCAGCACATAACAAGTGTAATATTAATTTTCAGCTTGCACCTTTTGTCCCCGTATTTTTCCATAATTTCTCGCGATATGATTCGCATTTATTTGTTAGAGAACTTAGCAAAGTTGAAGGCGATATTAAAGTACTCCCACTCAATAAGGAGTTATATATTTCGCTTTCGAAATTTACATACATTGCGTCCCACGAAAAAAATCTAGAAATTAGATTTCTAGATACATTCCGCTTTATGGCTACAAGTCTAGATGCTTTAAGTGCTAATTTGAGTACTGAAAGCTTCCAGACTGTAAAAAGTTTTTTCCCTCTAGACACTCAATTTAACCTTGTACGTAGAAAGGGTGTCTTTCCCTACGAGTACCTAGATTCACAAGAACGGCTAACTGACACTTGTCTGCCTTCAAGGGAAAATTTCTTTAATACTCTTATTAATAAAGAATGTTCCCCTGAGGATTATGCGCATGCACAAAATGTTTGGGTAGTCTTCGGTTGTCAGACCCTAAAAGATTACATGGAACTATATCTAAAAACTGATGTTTTATTGTTAACGGACGTTTTTCAAAATTTCCGTTCATTATGTCAGAAAATTTATTCACTAGACCCTGCTCATTACTATACAACCCCCGGACTTTCGTGGGATGCAATGCTTAAAACCACAGAGATTGAGCTTGAGTTATTAACAGATATCGACATGTACAGATTCATTCAAAGTGGTATTCGTGGCGGCTTAGTTCAGTGCTGTAAACGGTACTCAAAAGCCAACCACAAATATTTGAGTGACTATGATGATAGCAAACCATCAGAATATTTAATGTATTTAGATGCAAATAATCTGTATGGTTGGGCTATGTCACAGAGTCTTCCATACACTGGGTTTCAATGGCTAAATGAAGATGAAATTAGAACAATCGATTTCTCATCCATTACAGAAACCTCCGAAGATGGGTATATTCTCGAAGTAGACCTTTTTTACCCTAATCATCTTCATGACCATCATAATGACCTCCCCTTTTGTCCGCTTAACCAAAAACCCACACCCGAGGCTAAAGCAAATAAACTGGTTGCTGATCTCAGATCTAAGGTGAAATATTCGATTCATTACAAAAATCTTCAACAATGTTTGCGTAATGGGTTATTATTAACAAAGATCCATAGAGTACTTAAATTCAAACAGTCACCTTGGCTTAAAAAGTACATCGATCTTAACACCCACCATAGGACACTAGCAAAAAACAATTTTGAAAAAGATTTTTTCAAACTTTTAAACAACGCTGTCTATGGGAAAACCATGGAGAATGTTGAAAAACGCAAAGATGTGAAACTAGTCACATCATGGGAGACATCAAATTGTAACCGGTTGGGGGCACGGGCGCTTATTGCGAAGGCGAGTTTTCATAGCTCTGCACAATTTTCGGAAGATATGTATGCCATTCAGATGCAACGCCTTCATAATGTTTATGATAAGCCCATGTATTTAGGTTTCACTGTCTTAGAATTATCTAAATGGAAAATGTATGATTTCCATTATGATTACATGAAACCTAAATTTCAGGAGAAAGTCTCTCTAAATTATATGGATACAGATTCATTTATATATTCAATAGAGACTAATGATTTCTTTAAAGATATCGTTAAAGATATTGAAATGAGGTTTGATACCTCTGAGTATCCCGAAGAGTTGGCAAAAGTATATGGGATAAAAAGGTGCAACAAAAAAGTCTTAGGTATGATGAAGGATGAGAATTGTGGGAAACGTATGTTAGAGTTTGTTGGGCTTAGAGCGAAAATGTATTCCCTGTCTCTTGAGGGGGGAGGGTGCATAAAAAAATCCAAAGGTGTAAAGAGGTCTGCATTAGATAAGCTTAGTATAGATAATTATAAGGAATGTCTATTTACAAATACACAATTTAAGGATTCAATGATGATGTTTAGATCAAAGATCCATAATTTATACACACATAGAGTTAAAAAAACTACATTAAGCTCTAAAGATGATAAGCGTATGATAAGAGAAGATGGCATCCAAACATATGCTTGGGGCCATTATAGAATTAATACCTAATAAAGATAATAGTAAGAAAACAAATGTACAAAAATAAAAAATAAAAAAAATATATTAAAAAAACCAATATATCTTGTTTAAATATTAATCTTTTAATTCTCTAAATTTTTATCCTATTTCATGAAAAAATGGCAACAAAAATATAACCTATTAAAAGAAGAAAATATATAACCTATTAAGAAAACTAATTAAATAGCCGTATACATTTAAAAAGAAGAAAATATATATATAACCTGTAAAGAAAAGTAGTAAAAATATCTATATATATATATTTATATAATATAAAATATCCCGTATACATTTAAAAAAAGAAGAAAATAAATAAACCATGTTTTTGATTACTTTTAAAAAAATTTTGTTTTTATTTAATTTCAAAAAGTAAAAACCTGAAAAGGAAGATAAAAAAAAAATACCCACTACATTAAATAAATAAACCATGTTTTTTTTTGATTACTTTGTAAAATTTTTTGTTTTTATTTATTTCAACATAATAAACCTGAAAAGGAAGCATAAAATATAATAAAATAAATAAATAAATAAAATTGGTGTTTTTTTTTTGTTTTTGTAATATAAATGAATTTTATTGTATATTTGAATATATAATTTTTTTTTTTATAATTGTTGATGATGTTTTAAATATTTAAGTTTCCTAAAACGGAGTCCCACATATCCACGCAGTGGAACTCCTTTTCAAAAGTTAATGGAGGCTCGACCTCCATTTGCTCACCAACAACCCACGACGTTAGTGAGAGCAAATCCAATCTCTCTAGTCTTCTTGTTGTTGTTGGTGGTGCTGCTGCTGCTGCTGTTGGTATTGTTGTTGTTGTGGTCGTTGTTGTTATTGTTAATGATGTTGTGGTTGCAGCTGGTGATGTTCTTGTTGTTGTTGGTGGTGCTGCTGCTGTTCCATCATTCTCGTCATCAGAGTCGATGACTATGATGGGCTCTCCAAAATCTGATACATATGGGATGGTGTCGTCGTCATCGCCAAGGATTAATGCCGCCGAATGTATCCTTCCATTGGATGGGCGGATAATGGGTGGCCAATTTTCCTCATCCTCAAGCAGAGGACAAGGTGAAGCCAACGGGTTCATAATGAAGCCGCTGGCTGGTGGCCAATACCCATCATCCACATCCTCATCCTCATCCAGGGGGCACGGTTGCCCCAACTGGCTTAAAATGACTCCTTCCTCCCACTCGCTCATCTCATCCTCAGAGTCACCGATTACGATGATGGGGTAATCGTCATCTTCAGGCACGACTTCGGCCAAAATCGCTGCCATCGCTGCTTGTGTTAATGTTGTGTGCCTCATGTCGACTTGATTCTGACTCTGTTCTAGTCAGGACTTCTATTTATATCTAGGATCCTTCCATGCTCTAGGTATTTTTCACTTTTTTCTCACTCTGTATACACAAAACGTCCCATAGAGTACACGAAACGTTTTCGGGGAAACATCAAAAGCAAAAAAAAAAAAAAAAAAATGATCAGGATTGCTAGGTACCAAATATGTACCTTTCACTATTTTTCTCTTGACCCCTTATTCACTTACTCAAGATAAGATGAAAAAATGTCAACTTGCTCAATAAAATATCATCTTTATTAGGGGTTTTCTATTTAACATACATAGGAGTCCTTTTCTTTTTCTTGTTGATATTTTGTTTTGTATTAAGCCGCTTGTACTAGAGGAACAAAAGCGTTGAATATGAATCCCTACAGCGTGACCGGTGATGAGCATTCACAGAACTTCTTTGATATTTATCCAAGAGTTATGTTCATTTGAGAAACCTAGCCATTTAACAAATACTTTAGAATTTTGTCGCTTTACTATTTTTTCAACTAGATAAGTGTGTGGGAACCTTGACTTTCTCATCTCTTCTTTATAGAAACCGCCTTTCAGTGGAGTACCTTGATAGTCTTCTAATATGTATGTCGTGGGATTTGTATTACGTACTTCAATTATTTTAAAAATTTCAGTTGTCCAGTTTGGTGTATACTTCTTTTCAAATTTATGCTTATGTTTACTAATACGAACGTAGTCACCCACACGAAGTTTTGTGCCACTAAATATTTTTATATGACTATAGACAGTGTTTAGTAATCATGATGTTCGAGAATTCTCGTAATTATCGGTTCGGTTGTTAAATATTTAAATATATCATTTTCTATTTTTGGAGATTTTCTCATCTATATATTTTCTTAGCTTGATGTCACAAGCACTTGTTGTGCTTTCAATGGCACTTTCAAAATTGACTTGTAGTTTCTTATTATCACTGTTTATAACTGTGTATAAGCCTTGTGTTGCCTCATTGATTTGTGATTGCAGAAAACTTTTGTTAACGGCATCTTTTTCTTCCATAGGGTTTCCCACATTTTTAAGACGCTTGTTTGAAAATATAATGTTATATTCATTATCAATGAGAATACCAGGAATTGGTTTTTTAAAACTAGAACTTTCTTTCTCAATACTGTTCGAAGAAAAGTGACCGAACTTGTCGAGAGGCATTTTAGTATTGATAATCTGATAACGAACCCACTGTTATTTATTTATTTAATTAGTAAATAATTTCTGCTTCTCGTAGTTCTTCAATTATCGAGACTATCTCATTAGTATGATTACTATGTCCTGCTGTCTGTGAGGCAACTAGCAGCTTTAGCCTATTAACAATCTCATTAGGATCATCCCAATATATATAATTTGACTTAATTGTATTGAGACTCATAAGACTTCCTCCTTTATGCATTAATTTTTTCATATTAAGAGGAGTAGACATTGCAGTCGGTTCATTAGATTTCGGAAAAAGTTTTTTTATAATTTCACTATATTTTTTTGAACGATTACCCTTAAGTTGTTCATGAGGCAAGTTATGTTTTCTATGAGCAGATGTTTTTGTTAAGATTTGCTTGTATGCATCTAAATCCATCTCATCGTACCCTTTAGGATCTTTTAGAAAGATTAATGAATATAATCCAGGAGTAAGGTTCCACTTTTCACCAGTTTCCAACTCTATTTTATCATTGTCAACGACTATTCTGCTACCCCCCAATTTAATTTCATTCTGTTTTTTATTCGCTCTAACTCATTCACACTAAGATTATAACTTTTATTTTTTCTTGAAGTAGTAGCCTGATTATAATCCTCATTAGTTTGTTCGCTTGATACAAGAGGTTGAGAATGAGATTGGTCTCTAGAGATTTGGCCATCGATAGCGTCAAAAAAAATATTACTATAATTTTCATCGTCTTCTTTGATTTCATTTTTTGTATCAGCTACATCTTCTCTCTTGACTTTCGTTTCTTCTCTAGCTATAATATTCCCTTTAACGATTTTCTTTAGAGGTTGTGTTATTGGTTTCAATGTTTCCTCAAGCTGATATTCATTCGCAGCTCTTCCCAATTTAATACTTTGAAATTTTCTTTTCAGAGCGTTTCTTGTTTTTGTTAATTCCTTTAGTATATGCTCATTTATTTTTAAATATGTATGCACCTATCAGTAACAAAAACCTGATTCAAATCGTTTGAAATAGAGCGGTTTCAGTTTTTCAAACAGCTTAAACCGGGGGCTGTTATTTTAAGCAGGGGGCCGTTCCAGCTTAAACCGAGGGCTGTTATTTAAAACAGGGGCTGTTATTTTAAACAGGGGCCGTTATTTTAAACAGGGTCCGTTATTTTAAACAGGGGCTGTTATTTTAAACAGGGTCCGTTATTTTAAACAGGGGCCGTTATTTTAAACAGGGGCTGTTATTTTAAACAGGAGTCGTACACTAATCAATTGCTCGAAACAGACTGATGATAGTTTGAATATAAATAAGTGTTATATATAATCATTAGTTGCAGAAAAACCCATAAATTGATTTCAAGTTTTCTTATTAATCTTTATTTTATAAACTAAACAAGTACTTGTTTTTAGAGCTACTTTTAGTAAAAAGTAGGCGTTGTAATCGATAATAAAAATCTTAAACATAAATGCCCACAATTAATTGTACCAAATCGTTGTTCTTGAGTATAATTGTATTTTATGTTCTCTCCTAAATATCGTATAAGTTCTTTAGGTGGGGGTAAGTTCCCAAAACTATCAAAATATGTGTTTATATTTCCTGTTACATAGTAAGCTACCCAGTGTGTTCCACTTCCGGCTATAGAGTCTAAGTTAATAACACCACATTCCTTTTTTCGTTTTCGTTTCGGTAGTGAATCCCTCATAAAGACACCTCTGAAATGAGGGATATGCTTGCGACCAAAATTCACAATATCAATGCTTGAAAGCGGTTTATTGGGCAGCTCAGCTAAAAATTTTTTTGAGAGGTAGTTGATAGGCCATAACCTTTTTGATATGGTTTTAGATATAAGCCATTTCCTAAAGCAATGGCTTCCATTTTTTTTGTTATGACGTTTATTCTCATCTAGTTTCTTAGCGTTTTTAGTATTATTAATACTCTTAACAATTGCTGCACCATCAGACGCAACACCACCTAATGCCCCAAGTGCTGTTAAAATGGGTACGAGTGGTAAGAACCCTCCTATTTTAGGAACGTTAATCACTCGGGAAATTATTACATCTTTCTTTTTTCGTCCAATTGTCTTGTTTATAGCTTTTCTAGCAATTTGTATCGCAGAATGAATATCATATGGTTTTTCCTTCTTCAATATGCTGCTGGCAACTCTCACAGCATTCATACATTTTTTCTTATTCTTTTCTAAGCTTTCATTACGTTTGTCACAAAATACGCAGCAGACTTTTCTCCAAAACTACTGTCGGGGGCTTTTACACGCTCCCACGCCTTTTGAGCTAATATTGAGTCGGGTATATGACGATTTTTCAATTCTTTATGTTTATAATATGCTATATCATGCTCTCTGCAGGCAACATCTAATGGGTTTATCCCTTTATCACCACGCTCTAACCGCTTTTCAAGTTTTGTTCCTGGCCCACAAAACTGATAGCCTGGTAAATGAAGCTCAAGTGGTAGGGAATTGATTATGTTATCAACAAGACCTCCACCGAGATAGACGTTCGGTGTGTTACTAAACGATTTATAAAAGCGCATAACTATTTTATTTGTTGTTTAATCTTCAAGGACTTGTTAATGAGTGATAAGCTGCTGAAAAAACTTTAAGTAATATGCGATTAATAAAACAGAAAACCCTTATAGAAGTGAGAAATATCGAATGTCAAAATGATGAAAAAAATCAAGTAAGACATAGCAGTTTATTACCCAACTCAATTCGAGCACTACTCGTTGAACTGTCTAATTGCGGTTAAACAAATGTGATGATAAGCTTGATTGAAAGTCCTAACGGCTTAAAAATTTAAAATATTTATTTGTATTCAAAGTCTTTGAATCAACCGAAATATGAATACTTAAAAGCACTTATCACCCCAATAAAGCGAATGGGGTTTTTCACATTTTCTGAAAATGAGAATGTTATACCGCCAAATAAAGCAAGAAAAAATTCCGTAATGATATTTGATGATGTAGCATGTGAAAAGCAAAACAATATTCGTGCGTACTTCTGTATGGGGTGACATAATAATATCGATGCGTTTTATTTATGTCAAACGTATACACGAATCCCAAAACATCTTGTTCGTGATAATTCTAATATGATCATAATGTTTAAACAAGATGAGTTAAATATGAAACATGTGTATCAAGATCATGTGGGTGTAGACATGAATTTTGAATCGTTCAAGAAAATTTGTCAATTATGCTGGAAGGAAAAGTATGGATTCCTATTAATTAGTAAAGATGATTCAATGGAGAGAGGACGCTTTAGACGAGGGTTTTCCGATTTCATTACAATTTAAGATATAATATCAGATACATAATTTATTATTTCACTTCATAATAATCTATCGAAATGGCAACAACGTTAACGTTAACTGGAAGCAGCTCAATTTTAGGAGCGAACTATCATCCGCCCATTGCATTGACCGGGAATTATGAGTGTGCACTCATTGATTTTCATATGTACAATTTGATTCCGAATGTGGATCATGATAAAAATTTATTTCATATTGGGGACCATGCTTTTGAGATTCCCGTGGGATCATACGAACTCAATGATATAAATGATATTATTAATGAGAAAATGAAGGAAAAAGAAGCAAATATATTAAACCATCCGCATATTGTGTGAAGATATCACATTTGTTTTGTATATTATTGTTATAGTCCCATTAAAGAAACCGACCCACAAGAGATGATTATTATTATTCCGACACGAGACAAAGGTAGAATACGATAGTCGCGCAGTGCCAGTCCACCACTAGCGCTGTAATAACAAACGGTAAATATGGCTGCGCGTAACAACGGATAGCCGCGACAAAGATAAGTGTAAGATAACGACAACAGCGCAGTCAGCGATCGCCGCTCATTTGTCGCGGCCGAAAAAAGCTCCGTTGGGCTAAGCGACGACGCAAAAGCTCGAGAGAGAGAGAGAGCGAGGCCATGGCAACGAGGAGCACGCCTGAACAAAGGCGGGAAAACAACCGCAAGCAAAGAGCGGCGTGACAAGCTGGAAGGCAACGCTGCGACAGAGGCTTAAAGGCAAGCAAGAACGCACGGCAAGCTTTACTTATCTTTGGCAATCACACGCGACAAGTCACTAATACAGCAGTGGACGAAGAAAATAAACGTGAAAGACCCGCAAGAACACAGGCACAACGTGTAACAACTAACCAGGAGAACCACAAGTCGCCGGCAAACTCGACGTAACCTAAAATACAAGTAAGGAACTATCTCGGCAGCGTAGCGTTAGGTTACGAACATAGGCAATAAAGATTTCTTTCGCTTAAACCCAGTACTAACTGCGTATTCATAATTTATTCTAACCCACACCTATATATGTCGAGATTTCCCGTTAGGCCAACGTGATTCAGCGACGCAAATAGTGATACTATTTTCTGCGCTGAATTATCGAGATCTAGTGGTAGTTGACCGTGGAACGTGGTTGTACCGCTCTTCCACGTGCAAGTGCTATTAGCCCCTCCCCCCAAAGACAAATCGGCATTTGTAAAGATTCGGGTCTGGTGTCTGGACCTATACATGGTTGTACCGTGCTTTAGAGTCAGCCCCGAGTCCAAGCCCGAATCCTAACGGTCGTGGTAAAAACGCAAATAACGGTAGTACCGTTTCGAGCCGTTTAGAACCGAGTCAGCGAAAGCCCCCCCCTTCACATATATAGCAGACCGAGGAAGCAGACCCGAGGAACCCCGACACAGCGCAGGGTGACATAGAGTGCAAAGCGGTAGTCCCGTTTTCTCACTCCGCTGGAAGAAATTCTAACGGAGTGTGCCCTAGGCAAAGGAGGAACGGTGGAGGAAATGAGGAGCCGCCTGTCCTCCTTCGTCACGAGAGGAGAATTCTCGGAGGAGACCCGCGAGTACCTGGAGGGCTGCGCGAATACCTACGGAGCTTCCCCCACCCCGGATGGACCATCGAGCAGCGCGCTCAGAGAAAGGCCCAGCCAGGCACCGACGTCGGAGGACGAGCGCGAAATCGCGGTGACTCGTCCGAAGCACCAGGTGGCGCAGGAAGACCGTAGTGTTGAGGGACTGCACCCAACTTGGCGTCCTTCGGAGTCTCGGGAACACACGGATCAGAAGCCACAGCCTCGACTAGGAGACAAGGTTTTAACCCCCGTGGTCCTAGCACCCACGCGGACCGACCCACGTAGACTCATCCAGCCCTGCAGAGAAGACTACGACGGAGTGGCGCCTCATGCTGAGAAAACTCGTGGGTACAGATCATTGGATGACTACCCTGCACCAAGCGCCCGGTGTTACGAAGACAACGAAGGGAGGAGCGCTCAAGGCGTACCAGCGCGACAGGACCGAGGTTTCCCGGAGGGGAACGAAAGCCCACCAGGCGCGGTGGCAGATAAAGTGTGGCGATGGGGTATCCGCTTCGATGGTACATCGGACCCACTCCGTTTCATTGAACAAATCGAAGAAAGGGCTATTGCCTACCGACTGGACATGCGTGACCTCCCGCTGGCGGCCCCAGAACTCTTGACGGGGCGCGCCGAAAAATGGTTGCGCACTGTCTACTTCCAAGACTGGCCATGGTCCATTTTCAAGCGTGAGTTTCTGGATTTCTTCCTACCACCTCGCTATTTTCAAGGTCTCGAGGACGAGATTAGGACACGGTACCAGAGGGAAGGCGAACCGTTCAAGGACTATATGATCGACCTTCGCATAATGATGAAGAGAGCAAGGTACTCGGAGGCCCAGGAGGTGGAGCGGGTCTACGAGAACCTGCTACCCGACTACCAACTGTACGTTCGGCGCCACGAGTTTGAGTCACTGCCCCAGCTGACCGGGATGGCGACGCACTACGAGGTGGTTCGGGAACGCTACTATCGACGCCACGTCGTCCCAGAGCACCCTCCCCCGCAACAACAGCCAAGCCCAACCCCAGCGCCGCGCGGAGCACGCCCAGGACCGACATGGGTCCAACCAGAGTCCTCCATCACGGATCATCACACACAGTACAAGGCTCGCTGCGTCCCACCTGCCGAAATCACCACTAATGGCATGGTTAGGCAGGCACCTGAGCCTCCAGTGGACATACGTCTCGCATGCCGGAAGTGTGGGCTGAGCGGTCATTTCGCGCAGCAATGTCAGAACGAAAGGATATTATTCTGTTGGACTTGCGGACGCCGCGGAGTGCGCACCATAGAGTGTTGTAAAAGTCGCGACGCGGGAAACGGCGGCCGTCCCCCCTTGCCGAGGGAGCAGGCGGGGACGGTAGAAAGGAACCCCCACAGTCAATAGGATCACTACGGCAGGAGAGAGCTCGCATTATCGCGGTGGTCAATATCGAGGGCCAGCGGATGACGGCGACAGTAGACACCGGAGCCACCAGAAGCTTCATAAGCGAGGCAGCGGTAAAAGGACTCGAGGGCAAGGGGACGGTGCGAGAGGTGCGCACACAGATATGCTTGGCAGACGGGACCCGTAAGACAGTGGAAAAGGCACTCATAGTCGAGGTGCAACTGGAGCAACAGCGGGTACGTCTTCCAATTTTGGTGCTGCCCACGGTGATCGACGATGTTATCCTGGGGATGGATTTCCTCTGCGAGAGCCGGTTCGTGCTAGAATGTGGTACTGCGCGCCTGCAATTGGACCCAATACCGGTAAAGACAAGAAAGGCGGCAACCTTGCCCGCCATAAGCATACCCCACCCACTGCCGGAGACCACAAATGGTTTAGCCAGAAACCACACTTCTACGCTCGTCAGTGTAACCACTCGAGAGCCCGAACCGCCCAGTACCCCGAGAGGAAAAGACACAGAGAATAAGGACACCAAGGACGCCCCAGGAATGACACCCACGCAACAGGAAACCCGAGAACAACAGCACCAAACAACAGCAGCCAACATCCATGGAGGAAGAGGATGTGAGGATACCCACGACCCTTGCTCTCGCCCTAAAAGGAAAAGAGGACACCCTAGAAAGCCGCAGATCGCCGCCACACCGAATGTTAGCCAAAGCCGGGAATGTGAGGACACCCACGACCCTTGTTTCCGCGCCACAGAGTACGACGAAAACCCCAATAACGCAGTAAGCGAAGCCGAAGGACCCCGAGTGGAGGCGTTTTTGGAAGAGGAGTTAGAAAAGTTCGAGACACTGACAGGGGTTTCAAACATCGCGGAGCACGTCATTTGTATGCGCGACGACAAACCCATAAAACAGAGGTACTACCCAAAAAACCCGGCTATGCAAGAGATCATAAACCAGCAGGTGGACGAGCTGATCCAGCAAGACTGCATCGAGCCGTCAAAGAGCCCACACAGCGCACCAATAGTCCTGGTGCGAAAGAAAACAGGAAAGTGGCGAATGTGTATAGACTACCGCCAACTTAATGCGAAGTCCATACCTGACGCCTATCCCCTACCGCGGATTAATCATATCCTGGAGCGATTGCGCAACGCCCGGTATATCTCCACGCTGGATCTTAAGAACGGATACTGGCAGATCCCTGTAGCGGTGGCTAGTCGGGAATGCACAGCATTTACCGTCCCCGGACGCGGCTTATATCACTGGAAAGTGATGCCCTTTGGACTCCACTCGGCTCCAGCTACCTTCCAACGCGCTCTGGATAGTATTATTGGCCCGGATTTGGAACCGTTCGCTTTCGCATACTTGGACGACATTATTGTAGTCGGAGCCACAATAGAAGAACACATAGCTAAGTTGAAGGAAGTGTTTCGACGGCTATACGCAGCTAACCTACGAGTCAACAAGGAAAAGTGTTCATTTTTCAAGCACCGCATAGCCTATCTCGGACACGTCATAAGCGAGTCCGGCATACACACCGACCCGGAGAAGGTAAGTGCAGTACGAGCACTGAAGCCTCCCACGACGCTGAAGGAGCTTCGGCAATGCTTGGGCATGGCATCGTGGTACCGACGATTCGTGCCAAACTTTTCTTCCGTGGTACGACCAATGACCTGCTTGCTACAGAAGAGCCACAAATGGGCCTGGGACACGGAGCAACAAGCTTCGTTCGACCTTTTAAAACACCTCCTCACGACTGCACCCGTGCTGGCCTGTCCGAACTTCCGAGAAAAGTTCACCCTCCAGACGGACGCCAGTGATGCTGGATTGGGCGGGGTCCTTACCCAAGAAATCGACGGGAAAGAACGGGTAATAGCCTATGTGAGCCGACGGTTAGCTGGAGCAGAGCAAAATTACTCCGCCACCGAAAAAGAATGTTTGGCAATCGTTTGGGCCATCCGCAAACTCCGTTGCTTTTTGGAGGGCTACCACTTCAACGTCATAACCGATCATATGGCACTCAAGTGGTTAAACTCCATTGAAAGCCCCACTGGGAGAGTGGCACGCTGGGCACTCGAACTGCAACAATTCCAGTTCGACGTCCACTATCGTCGAGGACAGCTAAACGTCGTAGCCGATGCCTTGTCACGACAGCCGACGGACACGCTACAGAGGGCACAGGAGGAACCCACCCCTTGTCATTGGTACCGACGGTTGAAAGACCAGATCGAGAGCGCACCAAAGGAAAACCCGGAGTACCTCCTCGAGAACGACCAGCTGTACCGTCACATGGGACTCAGACCGGAGGATGGGGAATACATACCCTGGAAACTATGTGTCCCATCCGAGCATCGCTTGCGCGTCCTAGCGGAATGCCACGACCGTCCCACGGCTGGACATCTGGGAATACGAAAGACAGCGAAGCGAGTGATGCAGCGATATTACTGGCCGGGACTTTTTAGGGACGTTCGTCACTACGTCCGGAAGTGCGAGTCTTGCCAGAAGTTCAAGGTGAGTCAACTGAAACCAGCCGGGAAAATGCTGACTCGGCAAGTGGAGGAACCGTTCGCCATTCTCTGCGCCGACTTCGTTGGACCACTCCCGAGGTCCAAGCATGGCAACACCATGCTGCTGGTGTTTTTCGACGCTTTTTCGAAATGGGTGGAACTGGTGGCCCTCAGAAAGGCTACAACGGCACATTTGGAAAAGGCTTTTCGAGAGAGGATCTTGGCACGGTTCGGAGTGCCAGGGACATTCGTGTGCGACAACGGTACGCAGTTTACAAGTCGTTCTTTCAGGCGATTCCTACAGGAGGCCGGCGTCGTTTTGCAGCATACAGCACCGTATAGTTCCCATCAAAATCCCACCGAACGAGCCAACCGAACCATTAAAACCATGATTGCACAGTTCCTGGAAGGACAACAGAGCACCTGGGACGAGCTGCTTCCGGAGCTGACCTTGGCTGTGAACTCGGATACGACAGGATTCAGCCCCGCCTTCTTGGTGCAAGGAAGAGAGCCTCGACTGCCCGGTGCCCTCTACGAAGCCGTGACACCCGGACTAGGCCACAGCCCGTTCACAGCAACCGAGAAGGCCGAGAAGTTAGCGGAATTCTACAAACTGGCGCGCGGTAACGCACGACAAGCCACCGAGGGACAGAGACGGTATTACGACCTGCGACGTCGTGAGTGGCGACCCACTCTCGGATCCTTAGTGCTCTTGCGTCAACATCACCTATCCAAGGCAATAGATGGGTTCGCAGCAAAACTGGCGCCGAAGTTCGACGGACCCTACAAGGTGATAGGCTTCGCTTCGGCTAACATCGCACGAGTCCAACGCCCAGGAGAGCGAAAAAGGAAGGCAGTGAACATCGCAGACCTACGGGAGTTTCGTCAGAGCGACATGGAAGACCCCCAGATGGACGATGTAGCCTCGACCAAAACATAGAATAAATCATAAGATAAATTGTAATTTAGTATAAGACCATCCGCCCTTTGTAAGCTGCACCAGGTAGACAGGGAACCCTTCCAACTAGCCTAATCCTTAAATATCTTCAACCCACAGAGAGATTATGAGATCCCGAGACCCCCGAAAACGGCACGGGGTATATACGCACACAGTGCCAAGCCCCCCCCCGAATCCGACAAACACGCACCACCCGAGTGCAAGATTTTTATGGCTGCGGACCTGGAGTCACCCGGCTGCGACGGGTGGTGACCACCACCGTCGACATCTTCAATGACAGGGAGGGGCCGAGCAACATTCCTCCCACCTTCGCAGTCATCCCCAGCCGACGACCTCAGAGCCCGGCAACATCACCGAGATCGCCGGTCTTCTTCGGCAGGGTTATCGTGGAGGACGAAGGACTAAATGAATATCCCGGAGACGACACCGACACTCCCCCTAGGCAGGAGTCACCGCGATACGCCGACACCCCCCCAAGGCAGGAGTCACCACGGTACGCCGACACCCCCCCTAGGCAGGAGTCACCGCGATACGCCGACACCCCCCCTCGGCAGGAGTCACCGCGATACGCCGACACCCCCCCAAGGCAGGAGTCACCGCGATACGCCTACACCCCCCTAGGCAGGAGTCACCACGGTACACCGACACCCCCCCTAGTGGAAAATCATTGGACCAGGACGAAGACACGGACACAGACATGAACACAGACACGGACGAAGGCACGGACAAGCTGACACCGAGGGCAGCGGAAGAGGAAGAAGAAGAGGAAGCAGAGGAGGAAGAGGAAGAAGAGGAAGCAGAGGAGCAAGAGGAAGAAGAGGAAGAAGAGGAAACAGAGGAGGAAGACGACACCTCGTCACGCGTCTCACCCACGCCCACCACCGATGAGGTCTATGACATTGGTGACAGCCCAACGTACACTGGACGCTATGAACCAAGGGCCACAACGGCACCCAAGGACACCGACTCTGATGTCATTATGATATCAAGCTCATCGGACGAGCACGAGACATCAGCGGTCGAAGGTGACGACAGCGAGTATACGCCGTCAGAGTCCTCATCCGTCAGCAGCGTGGAGAGCCCCGTGAGACCACGACAACATTCCGGGGTCGCCGTCACCAGAACTGCCCCGCAGACGGCACCGGAGGCCGAGGAAGCTGTCCGGGTGGACACGCGTCTACCTAGCTGGTGGTCACCGATCGTCAGGGTGCGACGCCTCCAACTGACACCAACCAATAGGCTAAAGTACCCCACGCCTCACACCGAGCTACAAACCCACGGACAAAACCCGGACACAGACCACAGCCCCAGGACATCACCCCAGAAGCCGGACGAAGAGGAAGCGTCCCTCGGAGAGCTGTCCGACCTACTCCTCGACGGAGAGCTGTCGGAGTCGGAGCTCCAAATAGACGCGGGAGACCTGGAGGAGCTGTTCAGCTGGGCTGAAACAGGACGCGAGGCAGCCGAGCAAAACCCCAAACCCACCGGACCTACGACACCCAACCCGGTAAATACCACCTGGAGCGAGGCACCGGCCCTCTGGGAGGTAGATACCACGGGACGACTGTTGCCAGCAGCCGTCATCGAATTCCTACAGCAGCACCCGAAGCCGAAAAAGGGAGTTAAGTTCTTACGAGAAGAGGAGGGACAGCTGTTCGCTGTCAAGATGAACAAATTTGGCCGAACAACTGTCTCTTTATACTCCCCGAAGTAGGAGGAGGGTGTGAAGATATCACATTTGTTTTGTATATTATTGTTATAGTCCCATTAAAGAAACCGACCCACAAGAGATGATTATTATTATTCCGACACGAGACAAAGGTAGAATACGATAGTCGCGCAGTGCCAGTCCACCACTAGCGCTGTAATAACAAACGGTAAATATGGCTGCGCGTAACAACGGATAGCCGCGACAAAGATAAGTGTAAGATAACGACAACAGCGCAGTCAGCGATCGCCGCTCATTTGTCGCGGCCGAAAAAAAGCTCCGTTGGGCTAAGCGACGACGCAAAAGCTCGAGAGAGAGAGAGAGCGAGGCCATGGCAACGAGGAGCACGCCTGAACAAAGGCGGGAAAACAACCGCAAGCAAAGAGCGGCGTGACAAGCTGGAAGGCAACGCTGCGACAGAGGCTTAAAGGCAAGCAAGAACGCACGGCAAGCTTTACTTATCTTTGGCAATCACACGCGACAAGTCACTAATACAGAAGTGGACGAAGAAAATAAACGTGAAAGACCCGCAAGAACACAAGCACAACGTGTAACAACTAACCAGGAAAACCACAAGTCGCCGGCAAACTCGACGTAACCTAAAATACAAGTAAGGAACTATCTCGGTGGGGGTATAAAACTAATCTTAGCTTGGTGCAGCGTAGCGTTAGGTTACGAACATAGGCAATAAAGATTTCTTTCGCTTAAACCCAGTACTAACTGCGTATTCATAATTTATTCTAACCCACACCTATATATGTCGAGATTTCCCGTTAGGCCAACGTGATTCAGCGACGCAAATAGTGATACTATTTTCTGCGCTGAATTATCGAGATCTAGTGGTAGTTGACCGTGGAACGTGGTTGTACCGCTCTTCCACGTGCAAGTGCTATTAGCCCCTCCCCCAAAGACAAATCGGCATTTGTAAAGATTTGGGTCTGGTGTCTGGACCTAAACATGGTTGTACCGTGCTTTAGAGTCAGCCCCGAGTCCAAGCCCGAATCCTAACGGTCGTGGTAAAAACGCAAATAACGGTAGTACCGTTTCGAGCCGTTTAGAACCGAGTCAGCGAAAGCCCCCCCCCTTCACATATATAGCAGACCGAGGAAGCAGACCCGAGGAACCCCGACACAGCGCAGGGTGACATAGAGTGCAAAGCGGTAGTCCCGTTTTCTCACTCACTTTTACAATCTTTGGGTATAAAAATTAGAAAATAATGAGCAACCTACTAAATGTTCGAGAGAAAGCTTACTCAGATGAGAGTATAATTAAAAAAGAATATCATAGCTACTCTCCCTATCTCCAATCATTTAAGAGTAATGATGAAGTTCGCATTACAATACAAAATCAGGATTTATATGTATTGCCGAGTGAGAGTTTCCTTAATGTTGAGGGCTCGATTACTTTGGCTAACAGCTCGCCTGCGGAGAATGCTAAGTTGAAAAACAATTGTATGGGGTACCTTTTTGATGAGATTCGCTATGAATTAAACGGAATTGAAATCGACCGAACTCGGTTTGTTGGTACAACAACAACCATAAAAAACTACATTTCATTAAACAAGTCTGAAAGTCACATGCTTGGAAATTCTGGCTGGTTCAATGGAGCTGATAGAGAGCTATCAAACGGTGGCTATTTTAATTTCTCTATTCCCCTGAAATACTTGCTTGGATTTGCTGAAGACTATAACAAGGTTTTACTAAATTGTAAACATGAACTTGTACTACTCATGACTAAAAATATGGGGGATGTATTTCATGCTAAAATTGGTGTCAATGAGCATAAATTAAATATTTCAAATATAACATGGAAAATACCACATATAACTCTCAGCGATGAAATGAAATTAAAAATGTTTAGTTTAACGAAAAATGGAGGTTCATTGTCATTGGGATTCCGCAGCTGGGATTGTTATCTTAATCCAACACTTGCTGAGGGTACTCATCATGTCTGGAACGTAAAGCTCGCTGACAATAGAGAACGACCTCGTTTTGCAATAATAGCTTTTGAGCTAAATAATAAATTGATTCAAAAACATTTGAGAAATTTGAAAGTGTACTTGAACTCGGAGACATATCCTTATGATGATATGAACATAAATTTTAGCCGTGAACGATTTGCCACTTTGTATGATATGTATGCAAATTTTCAAACGAGTTACTATATGAAAGAATCTCGACCGTTGCTATCACCTGGAGAATTTAAAGAAAAAGCACCGATTATTGTTATTGATCTCTCGCATTAGAATGAAACTGTTAAAACAGGTCCAATTGATGTTAGAGTCTCAATTGAACTTGAAAGTGCAAGTGTTAAGAGTACAAAGGTTTATTGTCTGTTAATGCACGATCGTTTAGTTGATTATTCACCATTGACGGGGCTAGTTCAGCGTATCGTTTTAAAACTAATTATCAAGCTAATGGATAATCAAGTGGTTATTGATATTCAAGGATTCTATGGAATTAATAAACAATTCATATTAAAAAAAATTGCTGGAGTTTTTAAAAATGAACAATTTCAAGATATTCATTACATTGTAGAAGCACCATACGACTTTCTTCGATTATCAAAGGATGTACGAAAAACAAATCTCTGGTTAACCCGAAATCAACACTATCTCTGTTGGAATGTACACTTTATACAAGTGCGAAATTATATTCGTGATCTTGTTAGAGACATGCATATAATCACGAAAGGAGATGTAAAGAAAAAGTTTCTTGAGAAATTTTTAAGCACATCAGTAACCAATGTTGAAGAGTTTGGATGTCCGCGAATAGATGAATTGAAAATAAATTGTTTCTCAGACTGTGGATCCCATATAAATAAAGGTGTATGTGCATTGAGAAATGCCCGAGCTGTATCTGATTTTATAGAAAACTTGAATGTAGAATATATTATACACAACTAATTTAAAATGTGTTATTGAAATAAAGTACCAGTCAAATTTAAAATTAAAAGTATTTTTTATTTTATATAAATTTTATACAATTTTAATTTCCATTTATTTTATATTTAGAGTTTTCTAGGAATACAAAGAGTTTAAATAAATTATTGAGTGCACAATGACTTGTGGATTTTTTATGTATTCTACAATTAGTAAAATAGTTTGAAAAGTTTGATAAACTTTGATCAAGTTCTAAATCTTTTATGTTTGTAGATAAATAATTGGTTAAAAACTGTTTCTTAGCTCTTCCTCGTACAATAACTGTAGTGAAACTATTCAATGGTTTCAATATTTCACCAAGACTTAAATATGATACATCGCCATCAGACCAATCGAGTCCATCGATATACTGTTTGTTTATCTTTAGAGATTTTTTAGTAACTTCATCCACCTCTTTAATATTGTAGGGTGGTTTAAAGTGAAAGAAATTAGGTATGACTGAGCCGCCTTGCATGAATACCAACTCTTTGACAAAAATCTGCCTATCGTTCCCAAATACATATTGAAAGTCAACGAGGACAGATGAGTTTCTATCCACTGTGATCATTTTGCTGGTGATGAATAAATTGTACTAGTTAAAATGCTGAATATTCTACGCCTTAAATACTATTCCCATCCTAATTATCAACTTAGTTTGAATTGACTTTTCAACTAACATGGACACGTTTGAACTTAGAAAAAATAGAAATTCTAGAAAAACACAAGATCATGAAATAATATTTGGTTTTGAGTATTATGTAAATCTGCAATTAAAATTAAAGTGTGGGTTTTCAACTAGTAGAGAATTTACACCAATGATCTGGATGCAACAACATAAGCGCAATTTCATTGGTTTTGAAAAAGAAGAATGGATTCAATTATTAACATTTAAAGAATATATACAACTATGGCTTGAACAGTTTGAGTTCTTGATGCCTGATTCAATAATTGATCATCCATTAATTGGTACAGTAAAGTGTCATTTTAAGATTAGAAAAACGGATAAACAATGTATATTGAGATTAAATCAGTATGGTAATGTAATTGAGCTTGACAGTGAGTCATGGAGATCATTCATACGATTAGGAATTTTTATACTTCATTCTTATGCTGGAACACAATTTTACAAAATCAAATTAGAAATGTATACTATAATTATATTATACCAAAATGTTCAAGGATGGGGAAATATAACATACAGCTTTCTGATCTAGAAGCATATTATGAAAATGATGTTAAAATTGAGATGGGAAGAGAAATAGAAAGAGATGTAGTTAAGTATAGACAAAAAAGAGAACGAACTCAATATAAGAAGGATTTTAGTAAGCAGATTTAATTCAGTAGTAATTCAGCTATTGAGAAGTTCAGAGCAGTATGGGTCTTATTTCAAAATTTGGGTTTAAAACAATTGTTAAGAAAATTGATGATTTCTTGACTGAGTTTGATGGAGTGATTTTCCCTGAGCACGAGAAATTACTTGAGGAATATCGTGAATATTTCTTAAAGTACGAGAACTTTCATCTAAGGACATCAAAATTCGGAGAGCATTTGACAGCGTGCCCCTGGTCTTTGGATGTAACTACAGAAGGGGTTGATACTTGTGCTTGTCACTTTTATATGATACGCAAAGTAAAACTGGATCGTCTTATAGCACAATACACAATGTTAAGAAAACGAATGAATAAATAAAAAATATTATTATTTCAGATACAACTAATATATATCTATACATGTATTTTTTTTATAAATAAATATAAACAATTTTATTAAAACAAAAAAAAGAAGAAACCAAAATTATGTATTTATTTAAAGAATTTACAGTATACGTTTTGGCTATTTCCAATTATTTAATTTAATTGTGAAATACCAAATGCATGGCCAAAGCGGTATTTGATAAGAAGGGGGCATGAAGCATGAAACAGCACGTGTGCCGTATTTGTTGTAGGTCAGGTGCTATTTTCAATACAGGACCAAAACCGGTTTTGTCTAGGGTCGAGGACGAGCGAGCGAGCGCCTGCAAGTGTGTTTGAGTGTGAAACTCTCTAACAATCCAGTTCCCACACAAAATGTTGTGGTTACTGTGATTATGTGAGCCCAAAACCATAAAGGCAATAAATTAAGAATGGACTCTTCACCTCTCTTGTTTGTATTTGTTTGATCTTTACTTGTCAACAAGCAAAGTCACAAGTACGCACATTCATTCACCCCTCCTCTAGGGAATCGTCCTTAGGGAAAGACACCTGTGCTCACTTAGAGATCAATAAAATGTTGACCCTTTTCCCATGAACTTACCTTTCGCTTCGCGATCATACACGAGCCGACCTTTCTCTCACCCTTAAATCTTGATCCCTTTTCCTGTGTCCTTACCTTTCTCTTCGACATCACACGAAAGCCGACCCCTAAAATCTTGACCCTTTTCCCTTCCTCCTCGCTAATTGGTTCCCTAACCCATTAAAAAAGCAATAAAAAAATAAAAAGTGACAGGTGAGCACATTAAAAAAACCCATAAATTAAGTGGTTTTGAAACGGCAGTTCCCTTCTACTGGGGAGGTGTAGTGTGTTTATGCATGATTTTATAAACTCAGTATGTAACACTTTATTGCATACCATAATATATACAAATCACGCAGCGCATGGGCTCAGGCTCATATTACTGAGCACGGATCGCTAGCACTCTAGCTGACCATTTTAGCTGACGCTGCATTCCCACGCTTCATTCAGAGCGCATACCAAGAATGCATATGTACACACATACATGCATGTACACACTCTCTTTCTCAACTACGCTCTACTGCGTTATATATATATATGAACACTTATATTTTAGGCTAAGAAAGATTTATCAAAAGACAATAAAGATCATTCGTAAAAGTGCAGCAAGCTGACACAGAAGTGTCAGCCAAAATACTCCAACTGTGTTTTAATGACACATAATTTAAAGTGTCTTATTATATTATATCGGCCTCGGTGTTATCTTGTAGTGTAGTGTGTTGGTGTGATACGGCGAAAACGGTAACCTTTTTGCAGATAAACTTAATTCTGGGGTATGCGATTAGTATGTGTATGATATCATCGGACTGAAAGACCTTAATACTAGATGCCTCCATAAACTAGCTACGGGAACTACTGTGGGATGTTCAGCCAAAATATACTTCAAATCATTCCGATCGAAAACAGTAGAATTTATTATATTAGATTTTTCAAGTGTGATTGTAAGCATCAAATTTTTAATCTCTATTATTATCATTCTATTTCGTGCTAATAATGCTTCGTATAAATGCTGGAGTCAATTAATTAGTTTTTTTTTTTGCTTTGATTATCTGATTCACGGTATCGGTAAGCTGGTTTATTTGCTTCTGTGTTTCTAAATTTATCACTACTTGCCTATTGTTTGACTCAACAAGTGATTCGGACATTCTGACTTTTTCAAAGTCCGATGCATCAGGTATGCCTACTACTTCGTTAAGCACTGTGCCCAAAAAGTCTAAGCTTCTGGCCATTTTATGATGCATTTTTAATACTGAAAAAAGACTCTTAATATGCTCTATGTGAACATCTAATAGTTTTCGCATATGCGATGTGGAAATAACTCGGACAACTTTTCTGTCTCATCCGCGATATTTGTAAAGTCAGTCAAATTACTTGAGAGTCTCATGTTACTCCGTTGTTCCCATACCAACACATATCCGTCTATTACGGGTATGTAGCTGGAATGCGAATAATCGGTAAGCCGAGCATTCACAATCGCTAGAATTAAATACTCGATTCTCTCTTAGTCAAAAAAAAACGAATTTTTTTTATATGAATTGCTAAGTTTAATTATTACACAATTATAATTAGTGAAACTTATTGTTTGAGTGAAGTCCTTGTTTAACAGAGTAAGAAGTTGCATCGGCAAGCGTAGGCTAGAACTAACTGTCAAGTGTGCATATAGATTATAAAGAAGTCTCGGCTTCTTATAAACAATTTTGTGAGCGAGCTTTGAAATCTTTTTCTCTGATTGTTTGATCTTATTTGAGCGTTACTTTAACATTAGAAATGTTTACAAAACTTATGTATTGGAAGCGACAGCTTCGCGTGGGAATGTTCATGTGTGGGGCTTGCACCTTCCTGTTTATGTCTTGGCGGAAAGTGACGGATATTCTGGCTAAGCTACAAACGAAAATGAGTGTGACTCAACTATTATGCTGTTGAGTTATTATAAGTGTGCGTGGGTACATATGGATGTTAGTATGTGTGTGTGAAGAAAGAGTGAGAATGAAAGTTGTTATGTATCTTCTATCTATCTTTATCTTATGTTGTTTGGTTCGGTGCTGTAACTTGAGGTTGTCAACCTTCCACTTTCTCGTCTACCTCAAACATTTTTTTTGACTGCATTATCTCAATCGGATTTTTGTCTGTAACCGAGTGTATCGTCCTATGAAGTGTGGAGTACATAGATGCCCTCATGATTAACTCAATTGTTTCGTCGTTGTTGTTTTCAAAGTTGAACGAAGCATCACTGTCGCATTATATCGTCTTGGTGTTCGGCAATAAATTAACCAATTAAATAATAGGCATTTTTCCATCTATTATCGTGCGTTACATTAGTGGTTGCACTACGGCGAACTTTGAAAACTTGTCGATATCGGTCGCAAAAATATCGATATGCGTCATTTCGCCAGCATACGATGAAATTGGTGTCATCACAAGTTCTTCGGGTGCCTGTCGTAGGTAAACTTGGTGCATATTCTGCAATTGATGACAACTTCATTTGCCAATTTAGTCCTTTTTGGAAAATAATAATCGCGAAGGACTTATTTTATTTTATATTACACGAAAGAGTCTATTTTAATCAGAGCAGAGCACTCGGAAAGCTTCATGCAATGAGTAGTAAGTAGTACAATGGTTAAGAGTAAGTGGGATGAAATTACGGGTAGGTCTAGAGGGAACCGCAAAACAATTTGGCTCAACAACAAAGGCGAGTCAATTTCCCCATTTATAAATTTAACTATAAAAATTATGCTAAGCATAACTCTACGATTAGTTAAAAAAAGAAGATTTATTAAGAGCAGTCTACTAAAAATGGGAGGCAAGTCAATGCCTGAAACCCAGTTAAAGCCACGCAGAGCAAATATTCAAAATTTCTTTTGCACAAATTCGATTCGATCTTGGTGTATCGGATATTATGGGAACCAGACACAAGAACCATACTCCAGAATTGGACGAACAAGACAAGTAAACAGTATCTTGGTCGTATAAGGATCATCAAATTCCTTTGATCACCGCTTAATAAACCCAAGAACTTCAAGTGCCTTATTGACAGTCACCTTGATGTGGTTGTCAAACTTTAATTTATTGTCTAGAAGTAAACCTCAATCATTTATTTCATCTATTCTTTCAAGCATTCTCCTGTCGAGTAAATAATCAACAATTGAGCAGTTCAGCTGTAGCAAATTAACTTTGCACTAAGACTAAAAAGAATCAATATTAGCCTGCAATAAAAAGCGTGAAGTCAAGTTTTTATATGTTAAAAACAGCTTCACATCATCATCATACATTAGTACATTACAGTGAGAGATTATATAAGGGAGATCGTTAGTAAAAAGATTAAAAAGTAAACGACCAATGTGACTACCCTAAGGAACGCCAGAAGTGCCAAATAAAGGTCTAGATACAAAAGTTTTAAAGAGTACTTTTTGAGTTCTGTTGTTGTTGCCAATTTAGACGGTTATAATGGAATCCTCTAATTATCAGTTTATGAAGCAAGATATAATGATTAACAGAGCCAAACGCCTTACTGAATTCAGTGTAACTGACATCAGTTTGCACTTTTTCTTGAAATCCTCTAATCACTTCATTTATTTATTTTTATTTATTTATTTAATGTCGACTAGAAACAGTCAGACACAGAAAATTTAAATTTAAAATTACATGATATTAAAATTAAATGGTTTCAAATAAAACAAATGTTAATTTCAAATTATATAATAAAAATTATAAATAAATTGACAATTAAAAAGATAAAATCTGGGGGTGTTTAAAAAGCAAATTGGTCCAACATTTATTGCAAGGATTGGGGAAAACCCAGAAAAACCCAATCAGACCAAAAATTAGTTAAAAATTAGTGTTAGGTATTAATAGCGGGGAAAGGTATTATCATCTATGCACGGTCAGAGATCCCGCGAAGATAGATTAGAGCAGATGATTTAACTCATTTCATTACTGAGAGTTATACGCGGTATCTTCCATGTTATATTTGAAATATTTAATTTATGCTCATTAACACCAATTTTAGCATGAAATACATCCCCCATATTATTAGTCATGAGTAGTATAAGTTCATGTTTACAATTTAGTAAGACCTTGTTATAGTCTTCAGCAAAGCCAAGCAAATATTTAAGGGGAATAGAGAAATTAAAATACTGTTTGATTGCTCTCTATCAGCTCCATTGAACTAGCCAGAACTTCCATGCATGTGATTTTCAGACTTGTTTAATAAAATGTAGTTTTTTATTGTTGTTGTTGCACCAACAAACCATGTTCGGTCAATTTCAATTCCGTTTAATTCATAGCGAACCTCGTAGCCCATACAATTGTTTTTCAGCTTAGCATTCTCCGCAGGCGAGCTGTTAGCCAAAGTAATCGAGCCCTCAACATTAAGGAAACTCTCACTCGGCAATACATATAAATCATGATTTTGTATTGTAATGCAAACTTCATCGTTACTCTTAAATGATTGGAGATAGGGAGAGTAGCTATGATATTCTTTTTTAATTATACTCTCATCTGAGTAAGCTTTCTTCCGAACATTTAGTAGACTTAACAACAGACGCTTCGTCCTTTGGTTAAGTTGCGCTGTTATCTCAAGACGGAAAGCCCATAACTATGATATCAAGGACTTTAAAGGAAAGAGAGCTTAATTTCGCAACAAACGAAAGATAGTTGCTTGCTATAGTATGGGCTCTGAATACCTCAGAAACTACCTATACAGGGTGAAAAATTTAAATATTTTCACAGACCATCAACGTCTAAGATTTGCCGTCTCTGATCGCAAATTTCATTGACGAACATAATGCACAGATTTTTTATAATCCAGGGAAAGAAAATAACGTCGCTGATGCGTTGTCACGACAAAACATTCACGCTTTAGAAAAGGATGCTCAGTGCGACATTGCCACGATACATAGCGAGTTATCACTCACCTGCCTCAATTCGAACTGTTATTATGTTTGGTCATAAAACTCGACATCTCATACATTTTTCGGATAGGGAAACACTAATCCAAAGGGCATGTGACGCTGTCAAGAAAGACGTAGTAAACGCAATGTTTTTGTAAACTACCAATATTAGCATACGTCGAACATAAGCTAGTAGAAACATACCCAACGACAACATTCCGTCACACAAAACGCATGGTAACTAACATTTTAGACAAAAACGAACAGAAAGAAATAGTTGTCACGGGACACAATTGAGCGCATAGAGCCGCGCAAGAAAATGTGAAGCAAATTCTGCAAGATATCCCCAAGATGACTCAACTAGCAAACGAAACTGTCGCAAATTGTAAAATTTGTCAGACGACAAAATATGATCGTCACCCTCAGAAACAAGTACTTGGAGAAACACCTAACCCTTTACATGTAGGCAAAATATGAAACATTGACATATTTTCAGCCGATAAGAAATATTTTCTTACCTGCAAACTTTCTAAATTCTCTATTGTCCAACCTATTGCCTCCAGAACAATAATAGACATACAATCAGCAATCTTACAGCTTATCAACTTCTATCACCGCATTAAAATAATATACTAATATAGCGAACCTTCTTTAAAATCCGAAACAATAAAATCACTCTTAATTAACCGATGTAACGTCCAAATAGAAAACGCACCACCACTCCATAGTCATTAAAACGTACAAGTAGAGAGATTCCACAGTACTGTATCAATCCGAAATGAAACACTTCTTCTGTGCTTTGAAGTCAGAATCATAATCATTCGCTTTTTTGGTACAAAGTTACTTGCTAGCTTATAATTCTAAATACATAAAGTGAGAAAGTTTTATGTATATGCATATAGAGTTCTTATATGTACTCAGTATATATGTGCATTTGGCCGAGCGTGGGCATCTGCATGTCAGCAGTTCTTCGCTGCTCAAGTGGTTTCAAGTGACCAGTTGAGGCTAGGACCTACGCTAACATATAAACATGCTCAGCGTCTCTATATGCGCTTGAGCTATGTATATGTACAATGTATTTTTGTGTTTATATATTTAGCTGGTTTGAATGTATATACACATATTACACCTCCCTTTTTAGAAAAATAACGTAATATAATGAAGTTATTTAAGTTTATATGTTTTAAAATATATATTTTTTTTTGTTTGGTAATAATTATTATTAATACTATGACATATATATAGTTAATTTTTTCTTTCATAATTTTTTTGTTGCTTTTGTTTATTTTTTATTTTTGTGTATGTGTAATAAAATGAATATTAGCAAATATAAGAGAATGTATGTATTTTGTTTGAGTTTAATTTTGTGTCTGAATATTATTTCATTACTTTTTTTAAATTTTGATTTCAGTTTTACTTTTTTCATTGTCAAATTTATGTGTGATAAGCTTTTAATCTGTCTTTATATACTTTTTGTTCTTGATTCTTACTATCATGAATAAAAATGTTTTTTCTATCTTCTATTTATATTATACTCTGATCCCATTAAAAAAGGGAAAAAGGGGTATTATGGTTTTGTGCAAAAGTATGTTACAGGCATAAGGAAGCATCTCCGACCCCATAAAGTATATAAATTATTGATCACTATCAAGAGTCGAGTCGATTTAGCCCTGTCCGTCTGTCTGTCCGTCTGTCCGTCTGACCGTCTGTCCGTCTGTCCGTCTGTCTGTCTGTCCGTCTGTATGAACGCGCTGATCTCAGAGACTACAAAAGCTAGAGACTTCATATTTGAAATATAAGTTTTCGTAGTGCCGGGACAAGACCAGTTTATCATTTTTTTTCGATATCTCGTCCCGTTCAAAAGTAATCGATAAATTTCGATTCCAGCCAATTGTTTTTCGGGTATAACTTGAAAGTTATAAAAGCTAGCGAATTTATATTAAAGCTTAAGTTACTTTTCTGCCGGCTTGATACAAACTTATTAGTTTTTTTCGATATCTCAAGCCTTTCAAAAATTATCGATAAATTAAGATTCCAGAACAGTGTTTTTAAGGTATAGCTTAAAATAAAAAGGGTGTAGAGTCACCAAATTTGGTACGTATATTTTTCTATAGCATACAAAGGTAAAATACATTTCACTTTTTGGATACTTCTCTCCAATCTCACAGAAATTGAAAAATACGTAATTTTAAAGGTATGACCGGATTTTACATAGTTGCACATTTATTTGCCAGCTTTGTGTCCTACAAATTTCATTTTGATCAGACAATAAACAAAGAAATTATTAACGATTCAATGTACCATAGTTTAAAGCCAAAGGAAGAAGAAGAATCAAAGCAAATGTATGACGCGCGTAGCAAGCAGCTTGTGTTTGTATATGTGTGTGTGCTTCTATGTATGAATGCAGATAAATAACTTCAATGAATGTCAGAACTTGGATCAGGGTATATCCTAGTCGGGCACTTTCGACTAGAGCACTCTTACTTGTTTATTTATGCACCTGTTGTGCATCTTATATATCATTATGAAAACGTTAACGCACATTAATGCGACAATGAGTATCAATAATATTGTAATCAACTCTAAATCGGGTGACATTACCTCGACTTTGTTGATTACATTGGCGGTTGAATCCACCGTTTTTACATCTACGAGCCCCATATTGGGCCAGGTTTTTAATAACAAAATTGGAATATAAAGTTTTAATTTAATTTTATTGCAGGAAAATTACATACATTCATTAAAAACGTTTTATTTGTTTTTGTATATATAGTTTTTTGTATTTTGTATAGATTACGTTAGTTTAGTTTGTTATTCTCATTTTTTTTGTATTCTATATATATATGTATATATTCCTATTGTGATCTTAACATTGATCGCCTGTCTATGTTTTGTATGGCTTTACGGGCCATACGCTACTACGTGGCAACTTTGATGTCGCTCAGTGTTACAAATTTTTCTTATATATAATATTTATAATATAATAATATCAATCTTCTCTATAATCGATTTGTTCCACTCAAAAAGAAGGGAATCAAGAATACTGAAAATCCTTGGTTTAAGAACGATATTAAAAAGGCTATTTTTGAAAGAAATTATGCATTTAGAAAGTGGAAACGGTACAAAACTGATATCCATTTTCGCAAGTATAAGCTGTTAAGAGAATTAGCGACCAAACTTATAAGTTCTTCCAAAAGAAACTATTACTCCTCAAAATTGAATAGTGCAATACAAAACAAACATGGACAGAACTTAAAAATATAGGATTAGGAAAACAGAAATCGGTGCTTAAGGACGATAAAGACGTTGATGATCTTAACTTTAAGTTTACACAACTAGCTGTACCTGAACCCACACAAAACATTTACCTAAATTCTGTACCTTATAGAAACACATATTATTAATACCGCTCTTACTTCATCTTCTTTCCCTGATAAATGGAAAGAAGCTAAAATCATTACAATACCTAAGGCAAATAGCGGTGAATACAGACCAATATCTATTTTACTATACTTGTCTAAAGCATTTGAAAATTTAATGGCAGCACAAATTAACAAATATTTGCATGACAACAAACTTCTAAATGAAAAGCAATCCGGCTTTAGAAAAAGTCGAAGATGTACTACAGCTATTATTAACATAAGCGAAGACATTCGACAGCAGATGGATATTAATTATGTAACGTTTTTGACACTACTTGATTATAGTAAAGCATTTGACACAGTTGACCACAACAGCGATCACGTTTCACGCAATGCATTCCAACTGGCTGAAATGCATTTTAAAGATTGGATGAATTTCAAAACAATAATTTTTTTGCGCAAAATACTGTTTACGAAAGAGCCTGCATATTTGCATGAAAGACTTCGATTTTCAACATCTGCAAGAACAAACAATATTGTATACATAAGACACAAGACTCTTAACTCTGAAAGACACTTCTTCATTCATGCTGTTCGCATCTGGAATCAACTTCCTCATGCTCTAGTAGTAGTCTTCAGCATGCACGTGTATTTGCAGTGTACTGCAAACAGTTTCAAGTGATTTTGAATTAAATTTATTTAAAACAACGAGAGATCGAACATGCAATCGAAAAAAATCATGTTGAGCTGAGGGTATAAGGTGGTTTGTGCTATTGAAAAGTGACCATGTAATGTTTGGCAGATTGAAATCACCTAACACCATAAGTCATTATCGTTATCAATATCGGAAGAAGGGGGAATATAGGAGCATGAAATACATAAGGCCCTTGATGGGAAAATAACCTTAACAGCAACAATTTCAACACTAGCTGGCGTGGTTTTGATGGCGATTAGTACGCCAGCACCTCGAGTCAGCCGATCGCGTCTATAAATAATAAAGTTATTGGCCAAAATTTCGCAGTCAGACACTGTGGAGTTTAACCAAGTTTCTGAGAAACCGATAATGTCAGAATGAAAAGAAATTCTGTTCATGAATAAATTTGTAAGCTTAGACATAAGGCCTCTAACATTCTGGTATTGAATGGTAGTTAAATGGGGATCTAGTTTTTTGAAAAATTGCTGGATGAAGAGCTGCCAGCTGGAAGTGAAACTGGCCAAGGATTGTTTCGAATTTTAGGTTTAAATTCATGAACAATCATTTGAGGTGGCCAAAATTTTGGATCACATATGATCGGGAACATGTCATGAGGGAGACTTACTTTGAAGGAAGCTATTTCCCGAGGAGTAGAAAATTTAAATTTAGTGATGGAAACACTAGCTGAAGATTTACTAGAAATATAAGCCGCTAAGGACTCGCATGTAGTGTCAGCTGAAAGCCTAAAAAACAAACACTTGCTTTCTAGGGGCAACAACATTAAGGATTGGCTGAGGTGGAGCTGAAATTGCAATGTGATTAGTTCCCTCATTAGAAACAGGACTTTGAGAAGCGGGCTCGATAGTTGTGGGTATGACCGCATCCCCTGGAGAAGGCAAGGGAGTAAATTGTAGAGACGGCGACGGTGACAAAGACAGAATGGTCGAAACGTCCAGATTTTGTGGAGTTGCCAGAAGTGTTGGAGATGTCTGAACGATAAAAGGGGGCACAGGTGAGGCACACTTAAAAAATGAGATTCTAACTGGCGTGTAGGTGGGGTCTCAAATTTGTATTGGCTCAGCAATTCCTCGCCTGAGGCAAAATCACTAGCGAGAAGCTTTGCCATCATTTGCAATTTTAAAAATTGACTTCTAACGGAATTATACATTCGCGAAAAGTCTATTTGCATATCGATGCAAACTGTACACGACCATTTCAAGCCGCCGTTGCATTTTTTAGCAATAGTGGTGAACTTTTCACATTCGCGACCAGTAAGCCGTGCATATTTGGCACGCATTATGTTCTCGCACAACCAACAAATTTAGAAATAGAGAAAAGTTACAAGAGCGCACAGCGGTGAAAAAAAAGCGCACGAAAATGTAGCTAACAAAAAACACTCAAGTTTCACTCAAAAGCTAGAGTAATGCACAAACAGTGTGAGGACCGAAGAACAACAACAACAAGTTTAATGAGAGCGATGCACAAAGAGATAATGCACAGCGAACACACGCACAAACTATTGTATGCAGACGGAAGCGTAAGAGCAAGGAGAGTAAAGTAAATAACACAAACAACAAAACGCAGCTCTGATGCCGTGTTATTAAATTAAATAATTGCTATTATTCGATGCACAGCTGATAAACTTTGCACAGAAACCTAAGCGTTATCAATTTAGCGTAGAAATTGAATTATTTAAGATGGTTAAACAGCTTTGATATTAAGAAACAAAATAAAACAAGTAAGAGTGCTCTAGTCGAGAATGCCCGACTAAGAGATATCCTGAACCCAGTTCTTACATTCATAATTCTTTATCTGCATTCATACATTGAAACACACACACACATACAAACACAAGCTGCTGGCTGCTGACTGCGCGCGTCATACAATTGCTTTGCTTCTTCTTCCTTTGGCCCAAAACTATGGTACATTGAATCGTTAATTACTTCTTTGTTTATTGTCTGATCGTAATGAAATTTGTAGGACACAAAGATGGCATATAAATGTGAGACTTTGTAAAGTCCGAAGGTCATACTTCTAAATCTACGTAGTTTTTGATTTATGTGAAATCGGGGAGCGGTATCCAAAAAGTGAAATGTATTTAACCTCTGTATGGGAGAATATATATACCAAATTTTGTGACTCCACACCTTTTTACTTTTAAGCTATACCTTAAAAACACTGTTCTGGAAAATTAATTTATCGATTACTTTTAAAACATTTGAGATATCGAAAAAAAATGATGTGTTTGTGTCGAGCCGGCAGTACAGTAACTTAAACTCAAATATAAAGTCGCTAGCTTCTATGACTTTCAAGCTATGCCCGAAAAACACTTGTCTGAAATCGAAATTTATCGATAACTTTTAAACGGGACGAGATTTAAAAAAAAAAAAAAATTACAAACTTGTATCGTCCCGGTACTACGAGAACTTATATTTCAAATATGAAGTCTCTAGCTTTTGTAGTCTCTGAGAAACACGCGTTCATACAGACGGACAGACGGACATGGCTATATCGACTCGGCTATGGATACTGATACCATTTTTAATGGGATCAGGGTATAAAAAAGCACGAATAAAAAGCGACCGATCAGAACAAAATATACAGATGATTGCTATTTTCCTTGTTTAATATTTTATGTGTGCGCTACTGTGCTCGGCAGTGATTATTTCTACTTGCTCCTTTATGTCCGTAATATCTGATACAAAAGTTTTGCAGTGCCAAAATTTGGTTGCAGGAAATTTTGAGACCAAGTCATGTTGAAAACTGGTCAGTGTTGGTAAATCACAATGTATCGCGTTTACTGAATCTTCGATGATAAGTGGTTTTAGTTTCTCAAAAAGGGTGCTCTTGTCTGTAAAGTTAATCAAGTGGCGAGTCTTGCTGCCAAAAAGTATGATCTTCCGCTTTAGTGGGTAGCGTGCTTCTTCTCAGTCGTAGGTGAGTGAGATTTTGCTGTGGACAGTGGCAGCCAGTCTGACTGAGGGTCGTCTTGTAAGGCATTTATGTTTTGCCTGGAAAGGGCATATGCGATAAAATTCTCTTTTTCTTCTTATAGAACACTTTCGCATTATGCTCGTCAATGAAGGACTTCCATCTTTTAATTTTGGCGTTTGTGTTTCTGTCCGAGACTGTGAAGGTAAGAGATTGATGGTCAGTAAGAATGTTAATTTCTTTTGTACCATACAAGTAGTTCCGAAGATTACACAGAGCTCATATAATGGCCAACAATTCCCTCTCATTCATGGCAAAGTGCGATTCGCATTGTTTACGAGTCCGGTAGATAGAAGTAGTGGTCTGCCCCCTGAGATAGAACAGCTCCGATACCGTTCGCAGAAGCATCGGTAGTTAGGTCGAAAGGGAGTTTAAAATCTGAATACATGAGGATAACATCTTCTGATGCCAAAATATTTCGCAGACACCAAAAAGCATTGCCGTGAGCTTCATTACACTGAACCTCAACCTTCCTGGACATGTATTTGCTGACGGTGCCGTCTTCACCGTTGAGTATGTCTGTTAATGGCTTTGCTATTGACGCAAAATCTTCCACATAGACGTAACATATTTTGCCTATTTGTTCCCTTAACACGTCGTCAATGGCCCTTTGAAAGATGCTTCTCGTGTTCTTCAGACCAAAAGGTAAGCGGCAGAATTTGTATTTTCCTCCGTTTACTGAAAAATACGTTTTCTAGCGATTTTGTTCTGCTAGGTAGATTTGAAGATACCCATACTTCAAATCTAGGGTTGTGAAAAATGTTGACTCTCCCAAGTTTGCTCAAATCAAGGGAATACTTGGCATTAGGCATCGATCGGCTATAGTTCGCTCATTCCTAAAGTCAATTACCAATCGCTTGTTTTTGTTGCCGTTGGCGTCGGTCGCTTTTGTATCGACAACCCATATTGGGCTGTTATATGGGGGTCTTGATGGTATAATAATGCCAACCTTCAAGATGTGTTTAATTTCGTTTTTACGAAATCTGCCACTCCCATAGGGGGCGAGTACAATTCATTCATTGTCTTTTGTGAGGTATTAAAGGGCAGCGCCTGGTAAGAAGTCGTAAATGCCTTTTTAATTCTTAGTATCATACTTTTAAATTCATTTTTAACTGAAGCGGGTTCCACAATATCATTCACGTTAGTGAAACTGACATTAGCACAGTCATAATATTGGTACGGTTCCGATATATTTTGGTAATTCCAGCTACGATTTTCCGGAACTAGCTTAACGTTTGCCTGCGTTGCTAAATTGGAGCCTATCATGGCATCAAATGCACCGAGTGCGTCTAACAAAAATAATGGAAAGACGTGTATGAAAATTTTCTTAAAACACTTATTTGGGATTTTTCTGCAGCCGTGTATGGAGCTCACAGTGAAAGGGTTGTCGACTGAAATTAAATTTTTTAGCTTCTTAACGGGCTTTACAGAATCATTGTCGTTATCTAGCTCCGCTGGGTCACTCTGGGCCTGTTACTCGATCGGACGTGTTTTGCCTTTTTTAGGCCTGCGATTCACTGACTTGCGGTTTCTCGAAATAAGTGCGATGCCTCAATTTAGATGAAGAATCTATTTCCATGGGCTGTGGGAACTGACCTGGATGTTCTCTATTACTTTGATCTTGATAAGTATTGTTATTCTAAGGTCTTTTGCAAAAATTGGGATTCCTCTCTTGACCCCGCTCTTTCTTATTGTTACCCTGCCTGTTGTATAAGCGATTCTTGTTGTTTTCGGTGGCTTTGGCGTATGAAGCCGAAAACATGCTTCGCTCCATACTCGCTGCCGCTTCCCTGGCCAAGGCCAAGGTGGATGGTAAATCTTTGGGCTGAGCCGAGAACATGACTGATTTCAGGACGTTTTACGTCCTCAAATGAATGCATGTGGTGCGTCAGACCTGACCTCTTCGTTGAGCAACGTGGCTCTGTCAGGTTCATGGGTCATAACAACTTCAACTTCTGTTCGACTTGATCGTAGTATTGCATGAGGCTTGACTTGCCCTGCCTCACCATTTTCAGCTCATGTCACAGGAAGACGTAGAGATGTCTTGTCCGCATAAGTGCAGTCCAACCTAGCTATGATGGCGTCGAAGTTAAGTACTGTGTTATGTGATACCAGCAATGCTCTTGCTGCCCCTCTTATTTTATTTCGAATTATGGTCACATCTTGATAGTGTGTGCTGCTACCATTAAACGGTTTGAATATTTCGGTGGCTGACTGCCTCCATGACACATACTCGTCTGAACTGACGCTGAATTTAGGTTTGTCAACCTAATGTCTAGGTTTACAGAGATTCATTGGTAGGTCTCAACCTGCGGGGTCTCTATACGTAAACTATTGACCTTTTGTCTCACTTCATTTAGCTGTGATTGGAACCTTGCTTCTTGCTGGGTCCGCGCTTGGCTGACATCGTTTGCAATTAAGGCCTGTTCTTGGTTCGGGTCCATGTCTGGTTTTGTTTGTCTTTGCACTTTATTATTTCGTTTAAGTTCCAAATCTAAGTCACTCAGCGATATATTAAATAATAATCAATAATAATAATAATCAGAGCAGCACCTGCCGCTGGGTCTTCTCCATCATCTTGAGGGCTGTTTTCTTTTCCCTTGCTGGCCACCCCACCAGGACCCCATAGAGTAGGATTGGTCGCACCACTGAGATGTAATTCCAATGCAACAGAAATGGTGAGAGCCCCCAGGTGCTTTTCAGCATCGTTTTGGAGGCAGAGAGTGCGTTGGTTGCCTTCCTGACCCTCTCCTCAACATTGCGTTTCCATGTCAGCTTCCAGTCTTAAGCCGTGTATTGCAGATCTTAGGGGGAATCCATCGCCCTTGTACCTTGTACCTCTTGGTAAAGAGGATGAGGTCCGTCTTCTCCGCGCTGATATTGAGTCCGGCATTTTCCGCCCAATCTCAGTCCTCCCTGAGTGTGTGTTCCATTATGGAGCTGAGGGTGAACTTACATTTTCCCGTGGTCAGTATGCTTAGGTCATCGGGGTAGGCAGTGATCTTGGGGGCTGTCCTTTCAAATCTCCTGAGTAGTTCGCTGACAACCAGGTTCCATAGTAGTAGTGACAGGACTCCACCTTGTGGTGTGCCCCTGTAAGCCTCCCTTACCTTGGATGTGAAGCCGCACTCAGCTTGGACCCGTCTGCAAGCTAAGAGATGTCTTGGAATGCTGCCAGTGCGTAGTTTTTAACGTGAAGTGCTTTCTCTATGGATGCAGTTAGGGAGTGCAAAGCCGTTTCCACTGATTTTCCTTTGATATAAGCATGATTTGCCTGCAGTAGGTGGTTCGTACAATTCCTAATGTGCCGGTCCAACAGTTTTTCCAATGTTTTCAGAACGAAGAAGGTGAGGCTTATCGGTCTGTAGTCCTTGGCTGCAAAATATACCCGGTTTTGAATAAAACTGGGCTATGTGTATTGGTTGTGCCAATGCTAGCGTTAACAACAACAATATAATATTTATATCATTGCTGTAGTCAATGAAACGTTATTTGGCTGAATGCTTTTATTGGGCTGTCTGATTTCGGATGCTTCTTCCTCTTCTATTGGATGCTTGTGGATAGGCTCCTCTTCATTAAATAATGGGGCTACATGTTGAATCTCTCGTTTGAAGATTCCCTTGGCTGTTTTGACTTCAACCACTCGTACTCTTTCCCGCAGAAGACTCGAACAATTCTTCCTATCGGAGTATTGTCTTGTTTTAGTTATACCAGTATTCCTTTCTTTATGTTTGCTGATGATTTCCTCCTCTTTTGTCGCTGCTGCAACTGTTGTAAGTACTCATGCGATCATTGCGTCAAGAATGAATGTTTTAGTTTCGACACTGCCTACCATCAATGGCCTAACGACTTTGGTTGCTGGGATGGCTCTTTGTCAGCTTGTGCTGTTAGTGGTTCTCTTATTAGAAAATGTCCTGGTGTTAATGCTGTTACATCATTTGGGTCATCAGATATTAATGTAAGAGGTCGAGAGTTAAGTATGGCCTCTATTTCGACTACTTCAGTTTCTAACTCTTCATAAGTAAAATTTGACGTCGTTATATTTTTTAATAAGAGATGCTTTGCTGATTTTACTGCAGCTTCCCATAATCCACCGAAGTGTGGTGCAAGAGGAGGTATAAATTTAAGTTGTACTCCCTTTTTGTTGCACTCCTTGTTTGAGCATTTTTGGAGAATACAGCCTCCTGTATCTCTTGCAGTTTGTTCCTTGCTCCTACGACATTTGTTACGTTGTCGCAGTGGTGCGTTTGACATTTGTGCTGCTAAGAATGCCTCTGTTGTGGGGTCGCTAACTAGCTCCAGATGTAAAGCTTTAGTAGCGCAACAGAAGAATATCGCAATATAGGCAGTAATGTACCACAGTTATCGACGCCAGAATTGAAGAATAGCCTAGCTTGAGTGACACGAAGGGGAGGCAGATTTCCCATAGTTTGTTCCATAAGCCATGATTTTCCCTTTGAGGATTCAGAACAGTTGCTTTGATGCTGTAAGCAAGGCAAGACCGCAATGCATGTTGTCTTTATGTTGTTGTACCAGAATCATCTTCACAATTAGTTCGTTGTAAGTCAAAAGCATGGGATATTTTCAGTCGAATGAAATATTTGCCACTTCCAGTCGACCTCCTACACGCAAGATTTCATCCTGATTCAAGAATGGAACTGGATAGTTTGATGTGTGCTTCTTTTTTTGTCGGAAACGCATCATGTAGGTTATGATTCTAGATAATTTGTTAAATGAGTTGTTGTGCTATATTTTGTAAATTATATCGGCCTTTGGAGGATTCGCACTCATTAACTCATCTTTGGTAGCCATAAACGGTGGTAGCCATGTAGATAGTGGGCCATAAAACACATGACTATATTTTGCGAATTAAGTGGCCGTCATTCCTCTGGAGAGCACATCTGCTACATTATTCTCTGATGTTGCATGCCACCATTGCCTTTGTAAGGAATATTCTTCAATTGTTGCGACTCTGGTAGCAGCGAATTTGTCTCGAATGGACGCTGAACAATTAATGCACGACAATACAATCATTGAATCAGACCAATATTATGTCGACGCACCTTCCTTGGACAAGTCTTCATTTATTTTTGATGTCAGCTGAGCTCCTAATGTGTTGATGTTACTGTATTAATTGGAGCTAAGTGTGATTTTGAGCATATTAATTGAAAAGTCTTTCTTTTATTTTTGTGCGTTGCTTGCATGTATACGCAGCTCCATATGCTTTTTCTAAGCCATCAACAAATGTATGAATTTCAGATGTTACAGGTGTTTGTCCTCGGAAGATATGGCGTGGTACTTGTATGGTGCTAAGAACATTAAGCTCCTTCCTGTACCGTTTCCATTCCTCCTGAAGATGAGCAGAAAGGTCGTCTTTATAATCAAACCCTTCCTAAATATGGTGCAGCCTTTGTTCAATAAGTTACCGTTTTTAATCTATAATATCGTAATTCCTCGAATGGATCATTGCACCAAACTATTGTTTGATAATACTGGTCTTCGGGACTGATCCAGATTTTCTATTTTTTGCTGATATTTGCTGATCTACCGTTTCTTTTTCAGTCAAAACTGCACATGCTGTTGCTTTTGCGGATTTTTTTTTTTGTATTTGCCAGCCAGAATCCATCCTAGTTTGGAATTTTTTAGCCTTGTGAGTCCTCTTCCAATTGGTTAATGCTTATCTTGCATTATATCGAAGAATTGTTCTGCTCCCAAAAGTATGTCAATTCTTCCAGTTTTGTTAAAATTTAGGTCCGACGATGTAATATTCTTTTGAAGTTTCCAAAGGGACTTGTTGATCGATTGTGCTGGCTGATCTGCAACTATGTGAGGCAATACAATAGCCTCCAATCGAGAGGTGAAATTATTTTGCTTTGACTGAAACATAACATTTACCCTTGCCTTTGATGTTTGTGTCCGTCCGCCAATTCCATTCATATGTAGATCTGATTTTGTTACATTCATGCTCTTTAAGAGATAACATTTACTTGAGAACCTGAGTCAAGTAGAGCTCTGAATTCACCCATTTGTCTATTGTTGCCTTTAATGATAACCCGGGCAGTAGCCAGAGGTACATCATTGTGTGTGCCAATGCTGAAGTGTTAGTTTCAGGCTTGGTTTCCAAATGCAAGAGAGTGCTGTGCGCTTTACTGCATTTGAAACAATCTCGTCTTTGACACGTTTTTGCAGTATGATCGCGTTTAAAACATTTGACGCATAATTTGGTCTTTTAAACCCAATTCAATCTATCGCTTAAGTTTTCTTAATAAACTCGTTGCATTTGAATATTGCATTGTTTAGCTTTTCACAGAAATAACATGTGAATTCTGTTCGGATTGGAGCGCATGTTCTTTGTCTGGTATTAACATTTGTCTTGTCAATACAGTAATTAGCCTTTAAAGTTAGAAACCGTTGTTCCAAGAATGTCAAAAAATGACTCAGTTCTTGGAGCTTATTTGAGTCAAGAACTGATTGTTCGTACAGCATGAGTTTGGCGATCCAATTTTTTGGTAAAATTGCATAAGTATTGGATCCCATGTTTCTGTTTTAATGCCAATGTTGTTAAGTGCAGATGATGATTCATTGATATAATCATGCAGAGCTTTGATGGATTTGGCATTTATTTATTTATTTAATGTCGACTAGAAACAGTCAGACACAGAAAATTTAAATTTAAAATTACATGATATTTCAAATAAATTGTTTAAAATAAAAAATTTTAATTTAAAATTATATAATAAAAATTAAAAGTAAATTGACAATTAAAATTAAAATCTGGGGGTGTTTAAAAAGCAAATTGGTCCAACATTTATTGCAAGGATTGGGGAAAACCCAGAAAAACCCAATCAGACCAAAATTAAGTTAGTGTTAGGTATTAATTAGTGTTAGGTAGGAAGTGTTAGGGGAAAGGTGTTTTCATCTATGCACGGTCAGAGATCCCGCGGAGATAGATGAGAACAGATGATTTAACTACAGGGAGAGAGAGTTCCGCCGAGAATACGTGGAATAATAAATTATACGATTTGCAAAGCACACGAATTGGATTGTGCAAAGCATAATCAGTCGTGCATGATGATAATACGAAAGGGACAAAGTTTCTAGTTGGTCTACTAGGAACAGAAAAGTTAAGGCGACCTAAAAGAGAAGAGGAGTCAATATCACCGTTAATTAACTTATGCAGGAAGACAACACCTAGGGCTGTTCTACGGTTAATTAGCGACGGAAGATTAATGAGTAAAAGGCGACTGGAGTACGATGGCAAACGGAGATTGGGATCCCAGTTTAGTCCACGTAAGGCGAAGAGAAGAAATTGCTTCTGAACAGACTCAATACGATCTTGAGAGTTTTGATACTGGGGGCACCAAATGCATGAGCAGTATTCAAGGATAGGACGGACCAAGGAAACGTAGAGAAGTTTGGTGGTGAAAGGATCGTTAAATTCTTTCGACCAGCGTTTAATGAAGCCCAGTACGCCTCTGGCTGCATTAACGATAGAAGAAATATGGAGATTAAAGCTCAACTTTTTGTCAAAAATAACTCCAAGATCTTTAACTGTAAAAATACGTTGCAAAGAAATATTGTCAATCGTATAAGTGGCTAAATGGGGTCTAGAACGACTGAAAGTCATAAACATACATTTTGAACAATTAAGATGCAGTTGGTTTGCCGAACACCAAAGCTGCATAGCGTTCAAATCATCTTGTAGATGAGTATGACACAGGGGATCGGTATACGACAAAATAAGATTCACATCATCTGCGTACATACAAAATGCGAGAATGTGTCAAAATAGAGGGCAGGTCATTAATAAAAAGAGTAAAGGTCCAAGATGACTTCCCTGAGGTACGCCAGAATTGACGTGTTGAGTTATTTATGAGTGATCCAAAAATTTCTGAATCTATGCGTTGGTTAGCACACGAATGTTACTTAAACGCTCTTGTAGCATATTCCATGCTGTTAAATAATTTCCTTCTGTCAAGAGTACATGGCGTATTAAACGTTCCGCATCCCCAGTGATGCTATTTTTAAGGTACCACATCTTTTGAATGATGGGCAATGCTGCTTCATGAATTTTTTTCTTGAAAATGTCATAAATTTGTTTCTATTTTAAATAATCCCCATCAAATTTGGAAATTTCTACCTTTGGCAGAGGTAATGAAGCATGCATTTGAGTTGTGCTGGCCGCTCGATGAATGATTTCTTCGCAGGTCATAGTTTGGATTTTTATAACAGAGTCTTTAGCTGCCAGATATCACCTGTCACTGTATCCACTTTTTAGAGGATCCCTGAATTTTTTATAAATTTGGATGTGGATGTCTTTTATCTCACTCCAATATTGATTAATGACTGCAGCACCCTTTCTTCTCGAATCATAGGCTATAGTTCTGATTCTTTGTCAAAGGAAGTCGTAGATCCAGTATCCATTTGTATTGAGGTTATTTGTTTGTTGAATTCTCCTTTATATACAACAACCAAATCCCTTACCATACCCTTGCACAGGGTATTATAATTTTGGCCAGATGTTTGCAACGCATTATTTTTTTTGAGATAACACGACCAAACTTACTTAATTAAATTATTTAATTTATTATTATTTAAACATGCTCACAAAATTTCATCAAAATTCATAATTATTTTGACATACCATTCTTCTTTTTTGATTCTTATTTTTTTTTTATTCTATTAAGGGAAATAAAAGTAAATAAATATAGAATAGTAGGGAATAATATATTTTATTAGAAAATTAACAAATTTAAATATTTCAAATGTTTTTGTTTGTTTTTCTTAATTTTATTTAAAAATATGACAATTCAGAATGTGGCATAAGTATTTTGACATGTGTTTGTTTAACATCTAAATAAAGAACTCTCGCCGGCAAAGCCGTAACTTAAACCTCAATTCTAAGTGTTAAATATATATAAATAAACGTTGAAATAATTAGTAAATAATAATTGTTTACCACAGTGGTGACCCCGACAACTTTATCACTTAATTGTGCAAAAATCGCTGTACTAACATTGCACAGTCGGCAAAAGCACGCTCTCACACATACAGTTGCAATTTCACAATTATGATGAAATAAAGATCAACCCTGTTTTATGGACGAGCCTCGATACAATTTACGATCATTAGTTCCAAAACGGTTGAATTTCGAAGACGAATCTTCTAACGTGCCCACTGAAGTGGAAACTCGACTTGCTGAGCAAGTCCGTGTGCTCCAAAACCAACTTAACTCTCTACAAGTTGGCGTGCCTGCAGCACAAACTTCGAACCATGCCATGATGCCTCGCACCATGCGTCTACCAAAGCTTACGTGCAACAATCCAAATTTAGGGTTTGCCCAGGTCGAACGTGCATTTCACCTACATGGTGTCAGCAACGATGATGATAAATTTGATCACCTCACAGTCAATTTGGATCCAGAGCCTTGGCTGTCGAAGATTAACTCATACGCCCACCGGCCGAAAATAAATATGAGACTATTAAGACACGTTTACTGGATAAGTTTGCCGAGTCGCCAGAGTCAAAACTACGTCGTTTGTTGCAAGGTGGACAAACCACAGGATTAAAGCCATCGGAAGTCCTGTCTCACATGCGGCATCTAGCTCCAAGTCAAGCAGTTAACACATAATTCGAACCTTGTTCCTTTCCGAGATGCCCCGAAATATCCGCCCAGTTTTAACTATCTGGGAGGAAACTGACTTGGAGAAACTTGCGAAAATAGCGGATAAGATGCAAGAGACAGTCGGCGCATACACTTCTCTAGCCATCGGTTCTAATGCGGCACAGCCAACGGGTACGACAGTAGCTGCTGTTTCCGCTTCGGACTCAATCAAGGACGTATTCAGCGCCATACGTACACTCACAAAAAAGGTCGACACTCTTCAAAGTGATGTAAAACGGATTCAGTCAACCAACCGTCATCGCAGCAAGCCACGTGCACCATCTCAACGCCAGTCAGCTGGTCAATCGCAAACTGAATCTTCAACTGACACAACTGATCAGCTTTGCTACTATCACCGCCGTTTTGGGGGCAATGCGCAAAAGTGCAAGTCTCCATGCGCCAGTGTGCAGTCGTCAAACTAATACGGCTGCCGCCGGCAACGCTAGTCGGCGACAGCACATCCAACAACAGCGATCACACAATCCAGCCAACCATTATATCAGAGCGCCGCCTTTACATCACTGATTGCACATCTCAAATCAGGTTCCTGATCGACTCCGGATCAGTTGTCTCCGTCATACCACGCAAGTTGGCCAGGCTGAATTTAAAACAAAGCAATCTTACCCTGTATGCGGCAAATGGAACAACCATCCATACCTATGGAGATTTAGTAATGGACCTAAACCTTGGATTGTGCCGTTGTCTTACTTGGCCCTTCATTGTCGCCGATGTACAAATAGCTATTATTGGTGCAGATTTCCTGTCTCAATTTCAACTGCTCGTCGACCTCAAAAACAAACAGGTGATCGATTCTATATCTGGCTTAGCGTCGTCAACGTGCCTTTCTGACAGTAAACACTTTTCAATATCAACGGTTCAAGGTCTTTCGAAGTTTCAGAGCCTTTTACAAGAGTTTGTAGACGTCACTATTCCAGCGAAAAAGACTACCAGCCAACATGAAATACGACATCACATAGAAGCCACAGGCGCGCCAAATTCGTATCGACCACGCCACCTGACCGGCGAAAAACTCGCCATCGCTTAGGCTGAAGTCAACTTCTTAATAAAAGAAGGCATATGTCGGCCCTCAAACAGCCCTTGGTCAAGCCCCCTTCACATGGTGAGCAAGAAAGATGGTGGCTGGGGGTCTTGCGGGGATTATCGCAAACTGAACTCGGTAACTGTACCTGACCGTTACCCAATCGCCCACATTCACGATTTTACGGACCAGCTACACGGGAAGAAGATATTTACGACGCTCGATTTAGTTAAAGCTTATTACCAAATTCCTATGGCAGAAGACGATATCCGGAAAACAGCTGTGTGTACTCCGTTTGGCCTCATTGAATTTCTGTACATGCCGTTCGGTCTCAAAAATGCTACACAGACTTTCCAAAGATGCATGGACAACATCTTTCGTGAAATCGATTTCGTATATTGCTACATTGATGATATATTGATCATGTCCACAACAATGGAAGAGTACGGACGACATCTACGCACCGTCTTGGAAATTCTGCGCAAACATGGCCTTTGCATAAATCTAAGCAAATGCCAAATCGCACAAACAAATGTTCAGTTTCTCAGCTATGTTATCAACGAGCACGGCATTAAACCTCCTACCAGCCGGATCGATGCAATTCAAAACTATGAACGCCCTGCTATGATCAACCAATTGGGTCGGTTCCTAGGTATAATCAACTACTACCGTAGATGTCTGCCTAACTTTTCACACATTCAAGCACCATTGTCAGAGCTGCTTAAAAACGTGAGAAAGAATGACAGACGCCTGATCGAATGGACAACTGAGCGTAACGCCGCATTCGATGATTGCAAGCGTAGTGTCGCTAACTCAGCATTTCGAGCTCATCCGTTTCCCAACGCAAAACTTGCCCTGGTATGTGATGTATGCAGCAAGTAGACGACACCTGGCAGCCAATTGGTTTTTTCTCCAAGAAGCTGAGCAATGCGGAAACAAAATATAGCACATACGACAGGGAGCTGCTCTCTGTTTATGAAGCTATCAAGTACTTCAAAAACTGGCTCGACGGACGAATCTTCATTATCAAAACAGATCATAAACCACTCGTCTACGCATTTAAGCAACGGCCCGATTAAGCTTCACCACGACAACTTCGCCATTTAAGCTTCATTTCCCCATTTTCAACGGAAATCATGCACGTCAAAGGTACCGACAACGTAGTTGCAGATGCTTTCTCTAGACTCTGCACAATCAACATGCCTACGACTGAAGCTACAGAAAGTCCGCTACGACGACGACGTCTCTCTTTACTGCGATGTGTCAGCAGGATACGTTCGTCCATACGTACCTCACGCTCTCCGGAACAACATTTTTTCTCTTTTCCACAGCCTCTCTCTCTTCAGCAAATCAAGCAGAAATATGTCTGGCCATCAATAAACAAGGATGTTATCAGCTGTTGCAGGAACTGCCTGCCTTGTCAGCGTGCCAAAATAAACAGCACAACCATATAACACCCCAAAAAATCGACGTTCCTAATGGCAGATTCGATCACGTCCACATCGATATCGTCATCATGCCATTACAACAAGACTACCGGTATTGCCTCACCATGAGCCGCCATACTCTGGTCCTTTTGAAGTCGTCCATCGTAACAACGTCCGAGTTTTTACTGCTAAAATCGACAACAAGGAAGTAGCAGTCTCCGTGGACCGACTCAAGCCTGCTTTTCTGGTCAAGAATGACACCCTAAAAGATCCGCAACCAGCCAACAGAAGCGAACCACGGACCTACGCAAGAAAACCTGGAGTGCACTTTTCTAAATCGTGACGTAGTCACTGGAGAGGGAGAACTGTGGCGGTCTGGCAACGCACCATCTATCGCATTAGAACAAAACGAGAGAATCGATAGAAACATACAACTCGATATACGATATCTTGATGATCTTTCTCACCAAGAACTCTCGCCGGCAAAGCCGTAACTTGTACCTCAATTCTAAGTGTTAAATATATATAAATAAACGTTGAAACAATTAGTAAATAATAATTGTTTACCACAGCCCGATTCGTTTTAGCGCCCTCTATTGCGTGTAGAAATGTTTCGATTTTCTCAGCGAATGTTAACTTTAGGTGCACGACAGCGCCATCTAGGACTTTTATGTAAAGTTTAAAACATTCTACGTGACTGTCATTCAAATAAAACATGCGAATGCCTAAGTTAACTGTTATGTTTTGGTGCAAAAAGTAAACAAAAGGAAATCACAAAAATGGGAAGAAACAGGCGATTTACGGCTTTAACGTTAAAACAAAAACTCGTAATTACAAAGTTAATAAATGAAGGCAACAGCAAAAAAGACCTTGCAGAAAAGTTTAAGTGCGATGTTATAACAATTCGTCGTGTCTTTATTCAACAAAAAAAAAAATTGGTCCAAGCTGCCTCATGCAACGATCCAAAAGCAAAACGGCAAAGAAGAGGCCTGCATGAAAAAGTTGAGGACGCGCTAAACTTGTGGTTTCAGCAGCAAACAGCCAAAAATGCAGTTTTATCATCTCAAGTGCTTATGCAAAAAGCAAAAGAATTTTCAATCAAGCTGAATGATAATTTTGAGCCGTCCGCATCTTGGTTATATCGATGGCGCAAACGCCACCAAATAAAATTTGGAAAAATTCACGGAGAGGCAGGTGAAAATGATTCCGAAGCTGCTACGAATTTCGGTAGAGTCGTGCTACCAATATTAATACAAGATTACCGCGATGAGGATATTTTTAATGCAGATGAAACTGCATTGTATTTGAAATCAATGCCAAACACTACATTTTTTATCAGCGGCGATGCCCCCAAGGGTCAAAAAAACAAAAAAGCAAATTAGCTCAACTCTTTGTTTGCAATGCCACAGCCACGATAATACGACAATCGTTTTTTTTTTTCTTAAACTTAATTATCAATTTTACAGGAAACGCCACGCTGCTTCAAAAATAATAACACTCCGTTGCCGTATTTTGCAAATAAAAATGCATGGATGACAGCAGACTAATGAAGCTCTATAGTGGTTCAACTTGATAAAGATTTGGGGCAACAAAATAGAAAGGTGATATTGTTCATTGATAATGCTGCATGCCACAAATGTGAAAAGGCTTTACAGAACATACGAGTGGAGTACTTACCGCCCAATACAACTGTAGTACTGAAACCTTTGGATCGTTTAAGCGAGAGTACCGCCAGATTCTTGTCCGCAAGCAACTTGCTGCTTTGGAAAGAGGACAGACGACCAAACCATTTCAGCAATCGATTTCTTTAATAAATGCAATAGAGTTCACTAAAGAGGCATGGCGTTTAGTTAAGACAGAGACCATAATTAATTGTTTCAAGAGGGTAAGTGTGAGCTTTTTAAGAAATAATAGTTTGATTAGATCGGCTTTACTAAAAAATGGACTATCCACAGTTTTAGAGGAGGAAGTTGAGGTGCAAATTGAACTCCCAATTGCAATCCCCAATTGGTTTGAATATGTGCACTGCGATGATGAAGTTTCCTGTTTTGGAAACTTAAATGATGACGAGATAATTAATAAAATAATTAATGAAGATGACGGCAGCGCCTCAAGTGAAGATGAGTTTGAAATTCTGATTGTATGAGATGTCGTAAAAAATCCAACAATAAAAGAGGCTTTCTGTGCGCTTAAAAACCTTGAAATGTTCTTGTTTGTTATATGACGTGTCATATTTTTCCAGTAGTAATGTCTTTTTACCTTAGCTAAAGTTTTTGATATGCCATTATGACCTCCTTGTATTGGATTGTCATGAAATGTAAACGGTATTGCTTCTTTTTCTTTTTCAGTATTTACTGTGGTCACCGGCTTGAGTAGCGCTACCCTTAAATATTTTAAATATTTATTGCCAATATTTTTGAAATAATCAATTGAAATTTCTTCAAAGATTTTTCCGCTCGGTGCCGTTTTGAGTTGGCTGATCTTATGTATACCGGCTTGCATTTCAAGCCATTGGAAGAACTGACCTAAGTCAAGAATTCTATTGGTGTACAGATCGCTAACGTCAATTCTTGCAATAATTGTATTTCCATGTTTACAGTAACATGTCATGTTTGTTATGTCCAAGGCCACTACTTTTCGTACATCGTCATTCTGAATGACTTCATATACGTTGGGCTTAGAAGCTTTTTCAAGATTTTGCCTAGGCAAAAGTTCTTGTTCTATTCCTGCGCAGGATTTATTCTGTCTACATTGTTGCCTGGTAGTGATTTTCAGGACTTTAGTTTGTAAATCTTTTAATTCGGATATTATTATCCTAGATAGGGCATCTGCAACAAAATTGTCTTTTCCCTTTAGATACTCGACTGTAAAGTCGTATTCTTTTAATTTGAGCCGCATGCGCGTTAATTTTGAACTTGGGTTGATCATAGAAAATAAAAATGTTAATGGTCTGTGACGCGTTTTCACTGTGAAGTGTTTGCCATAAATATATGGTCGAAAATGAATTATAGCCTAATGAATGGCTGCTAATTCCTGTTCTGTTGTACTTTTATTGCTTTCACCCTTTATAAATGAACGTGATGCGTATGCTACTGGAAGTTGAAGTCCATTATAGTTTTGAGTTAAAACTGCTCCACAAGCTTGTTTACTTGCATCAGTTATTAAGCAAAATTCTTTGCTGAAATCTGGGTATTCTAATAATGTTGGCTGAATAAGCTTATCTTTGAGGTATTGGAATGCGTTTTGGCATTCAATTGTCCACTCAAAAGCAACATTCTTTTTACATAATCTAGTTATGTGCCGTGAATAGTCGGCGAAGTTTTTAATAAAACGTCTATAATAATTGCAGAACGCAATGAATCGTCTAGCGCTGTCCGCATCATGTGGGACTGGGTAATTTTTAATGACGTCGTATTTTTTGTCATCTGGCAAGATTCCTTTATCTGTGCATATGTGACCAAGAAAAGTCACTTCATGCAAAAAAAATGAACATTTTTGTGGATGCAGTTACAGGTTGTATTTCCTACATTTGTCAAAAACATCTGTTAAGTTTTTAATCATATGTTTTTCGGAACAACCAATAACTATTAAATCATCCATATAAAGGAATGCTTGAGAAGGTTCAAGTCCAGAAAATGCTATAGTCATCATTCTCTGAAATGAATTTGGCGCTATTTTTAAACCAAATGGTAGTCGCGTGAAGCGATATGAGCCATTGCTCGTTGAAAAAGACGTAATATTTCTAGAATTTTCTTCGAGTTCGATTTGATGAAAACCTGACATTAAGTCAAGGCATGAAAAATATTTTGCTCGACCTAGTTGATCTAAAATATCATCAATTCTAGGTAGTGGAAATTTATCGGATAAAAGTTTTTTATTAATCTGACGATAGTCAATTACTAATCGCCATTTTTTTTCAGCTGAGCCCGGAAGGGCTTTTTGGTACAAGTAATAATGGGCTGTTATATTAGGACACAGATGGTTCGACTATGTTGTCAGAGATAAATTTTCCAACTTGTTTTTGGATTTCATTTATTTGGCTATGCGGGATTCGATAGTTTTTTTCTCTTATTTCTGGGTTAGTTTGAACTACTTCGTAGTTCGAAAGTGGTTCAAATTTTAAGTTATTTATATTAACTAATTGATCGGTACTGGTTGTATTCAGTAATCGGACAAACGTATTTTGGGATGTTGCAACTGTGTTTGCAACATAAATACCAGGTTGAATTTCCTGATTTGGAATTAATACACTATCTTCCTCTGAAGTTAGGTTGACTTTGCGGACAACTTGAGATCTTGCTGGTAGAAGTATTGAGTTTTTACCAGAACTATATGTTATTGGAACATTAATTGGGAAATTTAAATTAATGGGTCTAATAATAAACCAATCTTCTGATAGTTTAAACTTTAAAATCTAGTTGGCAATTGAATTTCTTAATAAAATCAATGCCTATTATTCCATCACACGGAATTGCAAAATTTAAATCAACTATATGGAAATTGTGTGGAATTATGTATTTATCTGTCTGTATCTCGACTGATGTAAGGCCTTTGGATTTATTAACTTCTTTACCTATGCCTTGAATATTAATTATATTATTTTATTTAATGTCGTGAAAGACATCAGAATTTTCTTTTAGAATTGAAATATTTGCACCTGTATCTATTAAAAAGGTAAGTTTTTTACCTGTTGATACATGGTCAAATGATACAAAAATATTGAGACTAAGGTTTATTGTATGAACCTTGGTGTTTTTTATTGCTGAGTATTTAAAGGGTGTTGGGAGTTTCCCGAAACTTCTTGGGTTACATTGATATTTTGGTTATTATTATTATTGTGGCCTCTGGAGTTTCCTCCATATTGGCCTCGTCCCCTATTATTGGTTTGGTATCCGTTTTGTTGGTAATTACCTCTGCCTCGATAATTACCTCGGTCACCTCTATGTCCATAATTTGCTCGTTGACTGAAGTGCAGTACAGTGTTAGACTGTCCTGTAGCTTCTGTGCAACTGTTAACAAACTTGGATATGGCATCATTCATAGTATTGAATGTGCCTGCCTGCATAATAAGTTTTACATTATCAACTGTGCAGTTTTGTGTCATGGCCTTTACAGCTAGTGTTGTGCTGTATCTGTTTGCCAATTCTAGTGATAAACCATCATTAATATATGCTCCTTCAAGAGATTTTGTCAATTTTACAATAAACAGTTAAATAAGAGGGGATATTTAAAAAAAGCCCTAACAACGATTTCTCTGACCCATTGCGACACTTTAATTGGCCAAAGAGCCGCTATGGTCCTACTCACAGCAAAGTGTTGTCAGAAAAGGCAATGTTGAAGTTTTTTATATTATATTGTACATGATAAAATTAGTAAGAGTGCTCTAGTCGACAGTGCCCGACTAGGAGATACCCTGAACCCAGTTTTTACATTCATTATTCCTAATCATACATTAAAACACACATACACACATACAAACACGAGCTGCTGGCTGCTGTCTGCTGGCTGCGCGCGTCATGCAATTGTTTTGCTTTTTCTACCTTTGGCCCCAAATTATGTTACATTTAATCGTAAATAACTTTTTTGTTTATTGTATGATCATAATGAAATTTGTAGGACATAAAGATGGCATATAAATGTGAAACTGTGTAAAATCCAAAGGTCATACCTCTTAAACTACGTATTTTTCGATTTCTGTTAGATCGGGGGGAGGTATCCAAAAAGTGAAATGTATTAAACCTTCAAATGCCATAGGAGAATATACGTACCAAATGTAGTGCCTCTACCTTGTATAACTTTTAAGCTATCCCTTAAAAGCACTGTTCTGGAATCTTAATTTATCGATAACTTTAGAACGTGTTGAGATATCAAAAAAAAAGCCGGCAGTACGATATATTAAATTTAAATATAAAGTGTCTAGTTCTTATGACTTTCAAGTTATACCCGAAAAAAAACCTGTTTGTAATCGAAAATTATCGATAATTTTTGAACGGGATGAGATTTCGAAAAATGGTTTACTAGTATTGACCCACTATTGTGGGATTTTAATGGGATCAGGGTATAATTAAATATTATAATATTTTATAAAGGACAGAACACATTTTATTACAACTGATAATTGAAGATATTAAAGCTGTTTACTTAGTTTATTGTTTAATGTATTTGCTTAATGGGTAAATTATTCGATTATTATTTACACTATGATACTTGTACATTATATTTTTTTTACACAATGATAATATTTATTTATCTTAACAAAAGTTAATTTATATACATATATACATGCTTGCGAACAAACATAATCAATTTAATATACAAAATAAATTTACTACTAGCCTGAATACTAAGAGAAATACCACTGTGGTAACTACATACTGTTTCAAATGCCGTAGCGCTAATGTCCCTCCGGAAGTATTTGAAAACACCCAATCAATGTGAGAGTTACAATTGGTAGTGGGCGTTTTCAAATCAAACATCGATCTTAATCCTTTCCCTACTTATTCATTATAAAGACTCCTACCTCTATCAAATTTACTTTAACACTAATTTAAATCTCCTTATGTAATAGAGTTACCCATCAAAAATGAATATTGCCGAAAAGATCCTAAAATTCTGTTTTTACCATAGAAAGCGAATAGGACGGACTTTTATCAATGACTAAGAAGCCAATAGATTTATACCGGAATATAGCATACTCAAACACGTCTGACCCAGATTTTTTTCTACTGCAGAAACAATGCGAAACATTGTTAAAAAATTCATTCCTAACGTAAATGATGATTCCCCGCTTAGATAGCACTGTTTGAGGAACAGTGTTCCAGATGAACAACAATAGTAAGCACCGGAATTTCTATATTTTCGTTTGCGTAGGAGGCCTCAACGAGAACAGAGAACGGAAGACTCAAGCATTAACCTTTATGCACGAATTTCTTCAATGTGGCACTGAATACTTTCTGTGTTGAGAATAAAAATGTCTAGGGCGAAACTTTTAACTAAATGATCATAATGTGTTCGAAGTAGCTTTTCAGTCCACAATTTCTATTTTTGGTTCTGAACCTTATCATCATTTTTGGGAGATCTAGAAGGAACAAAGTATCCAATAATAAATTAAAATGAAGCCGCTGTTGCTCGACTACAAGCTACGTATATCGCAGCGCGATACTTACGAGGGCAACTGTGGACAACCACTTTGCTATAAGTAGCTCCCTGACTTTAGTGAATAGTTATACCTTCTGCAGGTACAACTGGAAATTGCCTATGGTCAATGGTAACTTGCTTCTTCTATATTGAATGCTTGAAACGATGTGTACAATTTGAACAAGCGAGTTATCCAACGCTTTCCTCTGAAAAGTTTATTCATAAAGTACTTTGAGTGCTGGATGCTTCGAAATCGATCTGCATTAGTATGCCTGTTGCTCCATTAACTTACCCGTCCCCAGTATCTACATTGACCGTAATCATATATTTGGCAGTTGTTTTCAAAAGAAGGGATATACAAAATCCATGTGTTTCAGACGCCCTTAAACTTTTACCGGCTTCTAAAATTCTTTCCCTACTTGCCGAATTTAAATGTGTGGCTTTAATTAAATCATTGGCGGTAAAAAAAATAATTGATCAGTCGGAATTGAATTTAACTTAGTAGTATTAAAACTATCAGTCGCCGCATTACTAAAAAGATGAATAACATCATCGGGCACCTCAGATGGCTGACAAATGTGGACAAGACTAACATCGTCGTCTGTCATATCACCAGATGCCATATTATTTAAAGCAGAAGCAAATAATTGATCCTCTCTCTGTCGCTTAATTTCTGTAAGCTCCAAATACTTGAAAAGGTCCCACAGAGAAGAAGTGAAAATTGCGCTACAGGGATGATTTGAGTTAGATCACATATCCAACGATCTCCTACAGGTGATAGCTGTCGTAGATTGCTGAACACTATAACAGAAACACCATCAAAAGGAAAAATATTTTTGAAAATTGGTTTTAGACGGAAGTCTAAATGGAAAATCATTTTGGAATGTACCTTTGATATTTCAGCAATAATAATGAGTTTCAGGTCAATCAATCTTGAATGCAAAGTGTTATCTAAGTCATGGCTTAAGGCCCTCAAATCTGAACCGGATTGGTTAATTGGGAGTGAAAACATGGAATGTAGCGTTGAACCACTGATTCCGAAAGCAGCTTTACCTGGGGTGCACACAAAAGTATTTTAGCAGAAGTTGGATGGCTTCCTGGTTTACTGTTGTACATTACGGACAAAGATTGAAAAATTGCATATATAAGTCTGCTCGACACCAGCACCACCTCCAACAATTTAGTGATATACAGATTTGTCAAATTTTTCCGGTGCTCATCCACGTTTTGAGCATCTTCACCTATAGGGAAAATAATATCTGTTTGGGGTATAGGAGAGCATGGAGTACCAAATCTACATATTTGTTTTGATCTAATTTCACGCCTACACGAATGCCCGTGATTGTGTGTTTGATACTCCAATAATGGAGTTACATCCGGGTTTCTTATATCAGTTGTGAAAAACTGACCAATAAAGGACTTCATAGGGGGAATACTTGACTCATCGTTCTAGTCAAGCTTGGTGGCGAGACACTAATGTCTATGATGAGCTTGCTCTATGCCGCGCTTGCCCCAAAAATGAGCCAAATTGGGCTGCGCATTGGCGTGTGGAATGCCAACGGTTTATCAAACAACGCCAACGAGCTGGAGTTGTTCATTCACAGCCACAACATAGACGTCATGCTAGTCTGCGGGACTCACTGCTGCTCAAGCTATTAAAGATACGCTACAGCATCATCTGTTGATGACTCTGAACTGGCTTTTTGCGCAATGTGTTGCTGTGAAAGTCTCCAGTGATCAAGGCGAAGTAGTTCTAGCGGCTCTAGAGTGGCTGCCAACAAAAATGCTCCTAAGGCACGGCTTTTGCCGCGCAAGGCAAGCCTAGCTCGATTCCGACAGAGATTGGAGCAGCTAGTGAATTTGAACGCGGATTTGCCGGTTCTAGTAGCCGTAGATACGCTGCTTGCCTCGTACGCAGATGACACCGTGTTCCTGGCCAACTCCAAAAGCGCTAGGAGTGCTGCTGCGCAGACTCAGAAGTTTTTGGATGACTTCAGTTCCTGGGCCAACCGGTGGAACATCTATGTCAATGGGAGCAGGTCTCGGCACTGCACTTTTGCGCTCAAGCATGATTGCTGTCCAAGCGTCCGGCTCAACAACATGGTCATACCTCAGGAGAACTATGTACCTGGACAGCAAACTATCTTGGGGCAAACACATCCAGTTGACTGCAGCAGCGTGTAGATCCAAAAGGGAGAAACTCAGCTGGTTTCTGAAGCCATCCAGCAAGCTCAGCATGAGTAACAGCTTGCTCGTTTACAAATCGATCATCATGCCAACATGGACGTATGGCATTCCTTTCTGGGGCACGGTAGTGCTCCACGATATTTCTGAAGCTCCAAGATTTGTAAGCGACCGGACGCTGCACTGCGACTTCGGCCTACCGACGGTTATGGAGCAGATCAACCGACATACGAGTCGCTACATCGATCGGCTCCATAACCATGTCAATCCGGTGGCCAGCTCCCTGGGCTCCAACACAACGTGGAGAAGACTAAAGCGCCTTCACACCAGCGACCTCTGGACGTAGGGATGTCATAATTAATTGTTTCACAATTTAATGTATATATATGTTATTTTGTTATATACGTTTATACTTGTTTGTAATTTAATTTAAATTATTATGTCAGACTTAAAATCGTCGTCATTGTTCATTTGTTAAATCAATGTTTTATAGCCTTTAAATAGGCTGATTAATGTTATAATTAAAATGTTATATCAAAAAAAAAAAATAAAATAATTTATCAGTTCTACAACCTCTTCCATCAAAATTTCGAAGCTCGGATCTTACTTTGTTTTTATAACTTTCTGAACATTTTCTTTTTATATCAGAGAATATTGTTGGGTAGGCCAGCTCCTCGCAATCGCAATCTACAATCCTATCCAAAGGATGCTGACCCTCTCCAGGTGCAATGACTATTCTTCGAACGGCTTCATTCTCAATAAGGGCATTTTCTTATAATGTTTCCTGACCTCCGGGATTTATATCTTCTTCTTCTACATTATGTTAATGGAGGCTTGAGCAGATCGTTCTAATAATTCTGTAACTAAGTCCCTATCGTCAACTGATGCAACAAATGGAACTGTGTCAGATGAAAAGGAAGCCAACCACTGTTCGTCAACAACATTGTGGTGTTTCTAATCTAATTGCATCAGCAATTTTAAAGAACCTAATGGTTTCAGCCATGAAATCATGGCTATATTTGATTCTACGTTTGAGGTGTTCTTTAACTACCTCGGCTTCACTTAACGCCCTTAGAAGTGACATTACAACATTAGCTACGGGAATTGGTACATTGACCAGTGATCTTTTAATATCATTTTGACGGCCATATCCTAAGGACTTAATAATCATAAGTTCCTCTTGAAGCGTTAAGCCCTTCAAACATTCTGAAAGATCAGAATCTTAGCCATTTTTTATTGAAGTCCTTGGCTTTTGCCTAGTTTAATGCTCCTGCTACATGAATTGCAAAAACTATAATTTTTATTGCCATAAGGAAAAACTTCCCAAAAAATGTTGTCCACTTGATGTGGAAACCACAAACATTTGCAACAAATGAAAACTTGATCTGCACCATGCTTGACCTTTCTATTTAAGGTTACTACCAAAGCCTGACTAACTCTGTCTTCTGGAAAGGTATTCGCACGTTTTTCCCTGTTTTGGGTCGCATTTCGGCTTTTTTCTGCTATTCTATTATCGGGATTACTCCAATGCTGGCTTACTCGCTGCGGCTAACTTTATTGGCGTCAAAAGCCTCCTGGCGTTCTTCAACTAGAGCACTTCGCCTTGCGTGCCTGCTCAATTATCGTACCAACCTGATTATCTCTAATCTGCGACCTTTGGCTCCTATCTCTAGCTCTTTCTAACAGTATTTGTTATATGTTCTGTCGAAGGCCCACCCGCCGAAGATTGTCTTGCCTCAGCTCTAAGGTCCTGTAAATAGGGTCTTGTCTGCGTCTCGATCGACGCGAAGTTTTGGCTGATTGCTCCAGTTGTCTTACTGGAGATTCTGCCCGTCGAGTTGCACGGCGTGTCGTGTCTTCTTCCTTTTCGTCTGCCCTATAAACAGGGTCTTGCCTGCAATCAACGCGAAGTATTGGCTGATTACTCCAATTGTCTTACCGGCGAATCTGTCCGTCGAGTTGTAGGGCGTGTAATATCTTGTTCCTGTTCGTTTGCGCTATAAACAGGGTCTTGCCTGCGTCTCGATCGCCGAACACTATGCTGACATTGCTCCGATATGCCATCTGCACTAATATTCCTACGAGCTTGGTGACGTTGCCTGTCTATACTCCTCTCAGATTGTTTAATTTTTTCACGTGCCCGTCGCTCTCTTTGATACGCTGTATTATGTCACCTTTCCTGCTCAACATAATCAGAATTTGATCTATTCAACTAATTTCTAGGGATCTATTGGAAGCTGATATTTTGTTGATAATTTTAGGCATATTAGTATGTTTGTATATATGTATGTAGGTGCTCAATATATATTATTTATATGTATGTACTTATGAAAAATTAGTGGTAATTGTATCAGCTCCGCGTACAAATACAAAATTTGAGGCACCTGCAAGAAAAATAGCAACACCTGATGATCGCAGAGTTCCCAGATAGCAAATCAGAGTTAGTCAACATCAGTCACGTTATAAACTTTTTGAGCTATCCGTCATCAGCAATTAGCAGTCGGTGGAAAAAGGAAGAAGAATGTGGAAGTAGTCGATGGAACGACTATCGATATTTTTGCACACACAACAAAACAATTCATAGTTAAAACCATCGATTGATATTTTAAATTATCGATGTTGTAATAATCGTTGGAAGGACTGTGTCCCACTGGGTGGCGAACCACACAACAAAACAATGTCTGTCAAAATAGCGTTGATCATGTAAGCGTCGATTTTTTGACAACTCGGAACCAATTTTTAAATTGCATGCTAGCTCGCACACATACACGCATACATACAAAAGTCTCGAAGCTAACTCCTCGCAAAAGATGTGACAGCGATAGCAGCGAAGAACTGACTTGATGGCAAATTTATATTCTCTGCCAGCATTATTTGCTTTGCCATTGTTTCGCAGTGAGCACATGAGCTGTGGTGGAATCGAGGTGATATTCTCATGGGATCTGCCGTCCAAATTTTGTATGCAGTCACTTTTTAGTCGATTTGACGCCTCTATGTGTTTTATGCTTAGGCTAGAGGCACCAAAATTGGTATTCAGCCTGTGTTTGTATGTGTGTGTTTGTTTCTACGTATGAATGCAGGTAATGCATATAAAGAAAGGGCTGGGTTCAGGGTATCTCCTAGTCGGGAACTGTCATCGACTAGAACACTCTTACTTGTTTGCTTTACAACCGTACAATATTTTGTTGTCGTTTTTTTTGTTAAATTACAGCGGCTTATTGTTTTATATTTAACTGTTGTGTATGGCAACATGTTTATTTTATAACCTAAAGGCAGTAACAATATCAGCAGCAGCAGGCAGCTGAATAACAGGCAAATAGCCAACCTGCAGGGGCGAGCGGCAAGCTTCATGCTTGGCGGAAGTTTAATTGAATGCGTCGCTTGATGCCGAGTTGTGTTTAAGTTATGAGAGTGTATGTGTGTGATGTGTGTTGTGAATGTGTTTGTGTTTGTTCGCTTTTTATATGCAGCATGTAAGCCGCAGAACAGTTCGCTAAAAAAGAAGTGGTAATCAAGTTGAATTGTAACACGCACACACAGTTTTGCATATGTACATACATTTAGGATAAAGTGTACTATACAGAGACATACACATACACATGTGTCGTCTAGTAAGTTTGCAAGTCAAGGAAGGCGGTGGGCTGGAGAGCTGCCATTTGCAGCTGTTATCTTATCGCTAGCTCCTGTGCTGCCACAAGATGCATATAAAAGTAAGTGAAAGAGCTCTAGTCGAGAGTGCCCGACTAGGATATACCCTGATCCAAGGTCTTACATTTATTCAAGTTATTTATCCTATTTCATACACACATTCAAACACAAGCTGCTGGCTGCGCGCGTCATGCAATTCCTTTTCTTCTTCTTCTTCCATTGGCCCAAAACTATGTTACATTTAATCGTAAATAACTTCTTTGTTTTTTTTTCCCATTTTTAATGGGATCAGGGTATAACAAGTAAGAGTGCTCTAGTCGAGAGTGCCCGACTAAGAGATACCCTAAACCCAGTTCTTACATTCATAATTATTTATCTGCATTTATATTGCAATTGTTTTGCTTCTTCTTCCTTCATTGGCCCCAAACTATGTTACATTGAATCGTAAATAACTTCTTTGCTTATTGTCTGATCGTAATTTGTAGGACACAAAGATGGCATATTAATGTGAGACTATGTAAAATCCGAAGGTCATACACATTAAAATACGTATTTTTCGATTTCTTGGAGATCGGGGAGGGGTATCAAAAAAGTGAAATGCAAATAACCTCTGTATGCTATTGGAGAGCATATATGTACCAAATTTAGTGACTCTACGTCTTATAACTTTTTAGCTATACCTTAAAAACACTGTTTTGGAAACTTAATTTATCAATAACTTTCGAAAGGAGATATTGAAAAAAAAATGATGAGTTTGTTTAGAGCCGGCAGTACAGTAACTTAAACTTAAATATAAAGTTTCTAGCTTTTATGACTTTCAAGTTTTTCCCGAAAAAAACTTGTCTGAAATCGATATTTATCGATAACTTTTGAACGGGATGAGATATCGAAAAAAAATGATAAACTTGTATTGACCCGGCACTACGAGAACTTATATTTCAAATATGAAGTCTCTAGCTTTTGTAGTCTCTGAGAAACAGGCGTTCATACAGACGGACGGACAGACAGACGGACATGGCTCTGATACTGATTATTGATACTGATCAAGAATATATATACTTTATGGGGTCGGAGATGCTTCCTTATGCCTGTTACATACTTTTGCACAAAACCATTATACCCCTTTTTCCCATTTTTAATGGGATCAGTGTATAAAAATATAGTTTAACAAAAATTTAAGTCAAAACAAGTCTGCACTCCGACCCGTTGGGACAATTTTTTACAAGGCTATGGTCCAACTCACAGCAAAAGTGGACAGAAGTACAGCCTTTACAAAAATGACTTACTACTTAAAAATTTCATAATAGCCTTGCTTAAAATAGGTACAGAGCAATGAGAACTAATAACAGGATATAAGTAATTAATAAGTTAAAATAAGAACATAGCTTCATGGCAAGTCCGTCTGTCTTGGGGCAGCTCTCCACTTTTGGGGATGGTGAATTTAGCCAAACCTGATCTCCAACGGTGAATTCTCGGAAATCGTAACGATTTTTGTTGACATCTGCGGCTGCCTTCAGCTGCTGCCGTGCAGACGCGTGTGTTTCTTGTATACGGGCTTGTAGCTGTTCTACAAAGACCGGGTAGCTTTCTAATTTGGATATAGGCTGACCGTACAGGAGTTCGCATGGGAGCAGCAGTTCTCGACCGAGCGTCAGTAGCGCTGGTGAGAGTCCAGTAGCTTCATGCGGCGCGGATCGGTAGGCCCATAAAGCCAAAGGTAGAAGCTGGTCCCAATCCCGCTGATCCGTAGCTACGAACTTGGCCAAATAACTCAGAAAATTCCGATTGAGCCGCTCCACCATCCCATCCGATTGGGGGTGCAGGGGTGTTGTGCGGGTCTTCTCGACGTCCAAGAGCCGTAGACAGGATTGAAAAACTTCAGACTCAAAGTTTCTTCCTTGATCCGAGTGTAGGACAAAAGGAGCGCCATATCTGCAAAAGACTTCGTGTACTAAGGCACGGGCAACAGTTTCGGCCTTTTGGTCCGGCAAGGCCAGGCATTCCGGCCACTTCGTAAAATAGCACATAATGACTACAATATAGCTATTTCCACCAGCAGGCGGGGGCAGGGGACCCAGTATATCGATTGCCAGCCGTTCAAAAGGCGGTCCCATGGCGCTAGGCTTGAGGCGACCAACTGTTCGTCTGGTTGGCCCTCGCCAAGCGTTGCATGCCGGGCAACGCGCGCACCATATGGCCACATCTGCGCATTGTCCGATCCAGTAATACCGCTTTTCTGCCTTTTCCAGAGTTTTTTTGACGCCGAAGTGGCCTCCTGTAGACGAATTGTTTTAAGCTTTGGTCTCTTGACAATCGCCCCATGTTGAACATTTAGATACAAGAGTGTACCGTAGCCAAGACTGGGTTATCTTTTTGTTGCTGTGAGTAGTTGTGTGGCAGCGCTTGCAAGTGCAAGATTTCATGGCCACCTCCTGCTCAGCTTTCTCGCAAGTACGACACTCGACATATGGGCGGCGAGACAGTCCATCTGCATTAATATGCTGTTTCCCACTCCTTTGTCGAATCTCCATATCGTACTGCTGCAGGCTTTCAATCCATCGTGCGACCTGCCTCTCCGGCTCTCGAAAATTATAAAGCCACTTAAGAGAGGTATGGTCAGTCCGTGTAACGAATTTTTGCCCATACAAGTAATGATGAAAATGCTTCGTTGCCCGGACTTCCGCAAGTAGCTCTCTTCGAGTGACGCAGTAGTTTCATTCGGCGGGGTTCAAGGATTTGCTGTAGTATTCAATAACGCGCTCGTCGCCGTTTTGGGTCTGACTGAGCACGGCACCTGATCCATGGTTAGAGGCATCCGTGTCCAAGATAAGTAGGCTGCTTGGTTCCGGAAAATCCAAAATTGGAGCAGTTGTTAAGCTCTGCTTAAGTGCGTCGTCCTGGCTCGCGGGCGACCAGCTGAAACTGCGGCGAGCCACCGTCAGCTCGTGTAGAGGCCTGGCGATAGTTGCAAAGCCAAGAATAAACTTCCGGTAGTAGGAGCACAGGCCCAACAATGAGCGCACCTCCTTCTGATTATTTGGTAGGGGCCAGTCGATAACTTTTCCAATTTTTGTGGGCTTAATGTTAACCCGGCGGCTGCCAATCGCTTGAATACTTCCTCGAGGTGCATCAAATGTTCCTCTGCTGTGCGAGAATGCACAATAATGTCATCAAGGTATACTAAATTTTATTTCCAAGCCACTCCCGCGAATAAGCCATCCATTAGCCTTTCGAAATTGGCCGTTGCCTTTGTAAGGCCGAAGGGCATGACGTTAAACTCGAACAACCCCGCATCACAGGCGAAGGCTGTTTTATGCTGGGATTGCTCATCCATCTCCACTTGCCAGTAGCCACTTTGCAGGTCCATCGTCGAAAACCAGTTGGAGCCATGCAACGTCGTTAAGATGTCGTCCATTCTTTGTAATGGATACGAATCCCTTGTTGTGACTTCGTTAGTCGACGCAGAATCTGGTGGACCCATCTTTCTTACGCACCAGCACCACGGGTGATGCCCAAGGACTGGTTGACGGACGTATCACGCCTCTATACCGCATCTCCGCCAAAAGGCGCTCCATCTCGGCCTTTCGAGCCAGGGCAAGACGACGTGGTGGCTGTTTAATGGGACGCGCTTGTCCGGTATCGATGTTGTGCTGTGCCATATCGGTGCGACCCATCTCCTCTTCGTGTTTGGCAAAAACACGCCGGTACTGACCTAACAATTCCAACAATTGTCTGCGTGATGCAACCGGTCCACTGGGCACAAGATGATTCGAATCGATGGGATCGTCATCAACGCTAAGATGGGTTGGCATCAGATCGACCGGCTCCAATCGGCCCAAAGTGGTGAGTGGTGGAAGGTTCTGGGCCTGCTCACTAAGGTTCAAGATCCGGACCACTAGAGTGGCGTAACCGCCATCAACGACTGCACTGCCCAGTACCAGTTTGGGAGGAAGACTCGACTGCTTGCGCTCGAGTATGACCCTCTTTGCCAGTGCGGTCAGAGGCGCGCAGCGAAGTTTCATTCCAGTGTCACTGTAAGGCAGGCAAGTGAACTCCGTCAAGTACACAACATTCCGTGACTCTATATTGGGCAGCTGTAGAGGCACCACGCCTCACGAGAAACTGAGGCACATCGTTTTTAAATCCACCACAGCTTCGTGGCAGCGCAAGAAATCGACTCCAAGTAGGCTGGGCGTGGGTCCAATTACCAGCAAGAAATCCTGCTGCAAACCCGGTTTCCCAACTGCAGACGGGCCGAGGTACGCTGTGTGGCATCAAACGTCTCGGAGGATGGACCACGCAAAACAACATGGCATGAGGTAGTGCTCAATGATCCGCGTACATCTCGTTGATTTAGGAGTGAGACTGATGCTCCTGTATTAACCACCATAAGCACTGGCCGCTTCTGAAATAAAACCATACAGCTTAAACTTTGGTCACCCAGCGTGGCATACGCAGCTGAGGGCTTTTTCATGAGGGTCCCACGCCGGACAGGCCCGCTGGGGGTGCCGTTCTCAAGATGCTCCTCCAGTTTATGTGCAGACTCCTTAAAAAGCAATGCTTAAACGTTATCGCTTGTGACACCTCTGTTCCTTGGTCTAGAACCCGAATTTTCCGACATCATGGGTGAAGAGCTGGTAGCTACGTTTCCCGCCGGAGGACATAAATCCGCTGACTCCGATATCTGCGTTGGTGCAGGCGCAGCGTAGTGCGCGGCGACCACGGCAGGCGGTGGTAAGGGTGCCTCTCTTGGCCTTGGACAACGTTGTTTGATCAGTGCCAAACTATTCGCTACTTTCGACGGCAGCTCTACAGACAATGCTGAGTAGGTGGCATCGGAAGGTGGAACTCCAGTGGTTGGCTTTTGCTGTTGACATTTTGGAACATGCTCCATGCTGCTGGCAAATGGTGATGGTTTGGTATGGAGGATTGGAGGAATTTATGAAAAACATTTCGTACTTTTGTATGCTTTACAAGAATATATATAGTGAATATGGTGCCTCTAGCTCTTATGGCTTTCAAGTTATACCCAAAAAACACCGGTTGGAATCCAAACTTATCGATAACTTTTGAACGGAAGAGATATCAAACAGAAAAAAGATAAACTTGTATTGACCCGGCACTAGGGGAACCTATATTCCAAATATGAAGTCTCTAGCTTTTGTAGTTTCTGAGAAACGCGCGTTCATACAGACGGAAAGACGGACAGCCAGACGGACATGACTAGATCGACTCGACTTTTGATAGTGATCAAAAATAATACTTTATGGGTTCGGAGATGCATCCTTATACCTGTTACATACATGGGATCAGGGTATAAAAATGCTGTGCCTAATTCGTCAACTGAAGGACACGTTGCTTTCCATGTGATTTCTTTCCTTCGATTGGTAAACCTCTTTTGGAAATAATTTCGAAAGATGCTGTAGCCTTGATACTTTAAGACATCTGCTTGTGGGTTCCAAATCAGACCAAGAGTTTTACAATCTTGCTGATCTCCATTGGAAATGGTTGTGCTATTTTGCTGACTGTCGCCTAGTTGAAGAATTTGTGTACTAGGTGTGCCATATGTGACTGTGCTAAGACGAAATACTTGCAATGGCTCAGTTTGTTTTCGTCTCCAAACAATTAGTTGAAACTTTCACTGCGCCTCGTCCAATAGAACTTGACGGTACATTTTTGTAATGTCTGCTGTGAGCGCGTATTTGCGACAGCGAAATCTAAGCAGTGTCGCAAACATGGCTGTATGGTTGGTCCAACCATGAGCAAGTCATTAAGAGCAACTTGATTTGTAGTCTTACATGATGCGTCGAATACTACTCTCAGTTTGGTAGATGTACTTTGAGGTCGGATTTACGCATTGATATGGAATGAAACAATGCGGCTCTCTCGGAATTGCATTTTCTGTTGCCTCCATGTGCCCTAATGCCAAATATTCTTTCATGAAGTCCATGAACATTGATTGAATGGCGGATTTTTTAGCTAGACGTCTTTCTTAAGACAAGAACCGCCTTCTAGCTGATTCAAAGGATAAGCCAAGAGACGTTGGACTTGACTTGAATGACAATGAAACTTGCAATCGACCGGAGGGTAATTTTGTGATAGTCTCGAAGAATGACCTTTCACACATCGTATCTTCGGGGGCATAAAGCCTTTCTGCCTTTGCATTTGGAACATTTTCCAACTCCCGGAACTGCTTGACCAATTTATCAAGAGGACAGGCTTCTTGCATGTTGATCGATATTGCGCAGGTTAATGGAGTTTGAGAACCGGTGAACTTGCAACGTCCAGACACCACCCACCCAAAAACGGTTTTTTGCAAAGTGAGTGATTCTCTGCCCTTCTTGATTTGACCATCTGTTAATGAGTCAAAGAAGGCGTCTGCTCCCAATAGCAGATCCACCTTTGTGGCTTGTAAAAACAAGGATCAGCAAGAGAGTGTGGATCTATATAATTTATCACGGAATCAGACGAAATGGTTTTTTCAGGATGATAAGAGGATATAGATTTGAGAACAACAAAGTCTACTCCCATTTCAAATTGGTGAAGACGTGAAGCAATTGTTGTTTGCACAATTTGATGTGCCGACAATGTAGATTTTCCAATTCCTAATAAACTTATTTCCTTTCGAGTGCGCTTTAATTGTAAACTGCCTGCTAACTCATCTGTTATGAAATTCACCTGTGAGCCAGAATCTAAAAGCACTCGAGCTGGTTGAAGATGGCTTGAGCTGCTCTTGGTATTGACAACTGCTGTGGCCAAAATAACTTGATCAGCATTGTATGTTATTGCATGATTTGAAACTAGTGTATTTGTGGTCGAGGCGCTTGCGCCTTTATAATCAAACCCCGATTGAGCTGTCGAAAACTCACCTGTATATCGATGCAGAAGGCTGTGATGCGGCTAACATCAGACTCTACAATGCGAATATTAGCATTTTGACATAAAAGAAATCCCTTTGAATATTTAAATCGGGTTGCGAATGAAGAACACGATGTAATGAAATGATCGTTGCTCTTACAAAACAGGCATTTAGGATCTTGATACCGATTTGACTGAGTGAGAGTCAAATACGTTTTCCCGGATTTCTTAACGTGAGCGTCTTGAATAGCTCTTTTTTTTTTGGTCGTCCTGAATTTGTCTCTTCAGCCGATAAATGCTGAAATCGTTTGTTAAGCGCAGAAAAACAATCTGTCCAATATGGAATCTTTTCGTAGTCTAGATTTTTCTCCCATCTTGAGCGAGTCTTGACATAAAAGTATGAATCAATAGTGCAATTGAGATTTGTTTATCATCACCGATGCACAGTAAAGATTCATGAATGGCTGACACTGTGTCAATAAGCGATCTTTATACAGTTGCGGATGGAATTTGAATACCCTGTAAATCAAATAATCGGGATATGCTATTGAAGAAAATCAAACAGTCATTGTTATAGACTTGCTTTAAAGCATTGAGAGCCTAAGGCTAGTTTTGATCAGTCACTTGAAAGGACTTGACTGTACCTAACTCTTCTTTGTTCAAGCAGGTGAGTAGATAATTAAACTTGTCCACTTTGCTCAACAATGGGTCACTATCTACTATGTTGCTAAATAATCCAATGACATTTTTATATTCAGAATAGTCCGCACAAAATGTTGGTAAATTAACCTGAGGCAAATGTCTGTTACTACTAGATACTGAAGTATTAAGAATCGACTCAGTAGTAGGTTGGAACTTGGCAGCCATTGATTAAAGAGTTCCCTTTGTTAAAACGCAACAACTCCTCAAGTTCACTTCGGTGTGCCTACTCCGGATTTATATCATATACTTGCAATTGCAAGTTTAATGCACATTCAATTTAGGTGGTTAAAATATCCATGCGATATGTACTTAGGTCAAGCACGGACTTTTTATCTTTAATTAGGCATCTTGTACGCTCTAACTGCACTTATTGAGAACACCTAAGTAATCAACATCTATGCTTTTAGCAAATCAAATAACAAATCAAATGATAACAATATTTTTTTTTGTATTACGAACATTGGTTTTTGTCCCACTGTCGGAGTTGCCAATATCACTCAATTGGCATTAACAGCCCAGTGTTGCTAACTGTGAGAGAGCTACTCGCAAGCAACAGAAACGCACTCAACCTATTAAGCACTCAATGTATTTACAGCCCAGTGCTGATACAGTGAGAATTAATTGCAAACAAACATCACAAATGCACTCAATCAATATTGAGCGCGATTCCAACTCTATGTTAGATTACATTCCGTGCAGCTTACGAGTGTGCTTTTGTGTGTGTGTGCTTCTTAAGCGATCGATTAAATGTTACAAGAATGCTCAAACAACTTATTGAGTATTTGTATGTATGTAGTGAGTGTGTGTAGTACAAAGCGAGAGTAAATTGAGTGGGACTGCAAACGCGAGCAGTTGGCGCAAGCAAACCAAATTTTAAGCAAACTGCGACGAACGAAATGAAAGAGAATGCAAATAAGCGGTAACTGCGGGAACGCCACAAGTTTTGCGTCTTCATTGTTTAATACCAAAATCAATCATTGACTCTTATTCCACGCATTGCTCCTTATAATTTTGTTCGAATACTCGCCAAGTCCCTCATTCCAGATGCAGGGATATTGTTCAACCAGTTGTATTAATTTTGTTGTGTCCTCCTCCAAAAAGGTTGTGCCCATTTTCAAATCCATGTATGAACAAATGCATTTGTTGTTACGATAAATTAAATTGATATTACGTTTTTATTTATAATCACGTTTTTTATATGCGCAGCAATTTAATTTATGTATATATACGCTTTATCAATACACACAACAGCTGTGAAATATCGATACCTTTTGACAGACGCATTTTTCGCAGCCCTGTTGTCGTCCCTGGCTCAAAATTTAATAAATTACCACGCAAAACACACGCAAAATCAATGAAAATGTTAATAAAACAAAGTATGAGTTGCTGCACGTAGCTTAGAAATTTAGATATATAATTATTCTACGCGGAGTTTGTTGTGCAGCCAACAAAACTAGTTAATTTAAAAACAAGGAAGAGTACCCTGAACCCAGTTCTTACATTCTAAATTCCTTAGCTCCATTCATACATATACATACAAACACAAGCTGATAGCTGCGCGTGTCATGCAATTCGATTTCTGGGAGATCGGGGCAAGGTATCCAAAAAGTGGAATATTTTTAACCTCTGTATACTTTAGGAGATTGTACGTACCAAATTTGGTGCCTCTACCTCTTATAAATTTTAAGCTATACCTAAATAAAACTGTTCTGTAAACTTTATTTATCAATAACTTTGAACAGTCGATATATAGAGAAAAAAATGATGAGTTGGTATTGAGCCGGCAGTACGAGAACTTAAATATGAAGTCTTCAGCTTCTATGACTTTCAAGTTATGCCCGAAAAACACTGGTCTAAAATCGAAATTTATCGATTACCTGAGCGGCCCTGTGTGCGCGCGCCAATGTGCTCGGCAGTGATTATTTCTACTTGCTCATTTTTGTCCGTAATATCTGATACAACATTTTGCAATGTCAAAATCTAGTTTCAGGAAATTTTGAGACCAAGTCATGTTGAAAACTGGACAGTGTTGGTAAATCAAAATGTATGGCGTTTACTGAATCTTCGATGACAAGTTGTTTTAGCGTCTCAAAAAAGGTGCTCTTGTCTGTAAAGTTAATCAAGTCTTGCTGCCAAAAAGTATGATCTTCCGCTTTATTGAGTAGCATGCTTCTTCTCAGTCGTAGGTGAGTGAGATTTTGCTGTGGACAGTGGCAGCCAGTCTGACTGAGGGTCGTCTTGTAAGGCATTTATGTTTTGCCTGGAAAGGGCGTCTGCGACAAAATTCTCTTCTCCTGGCTTAAAGAACACTTTCGCATTATGCTCGTCAATGAAGGACTTCAATCTTTTAATTTTGGCGTTTGTATTTCTGTCCGAGACTGTGAAGGTAAGAGATTGATGGTCAGTAAGAATGTTAATTTCTTTTGTACCATACAAGTTGTTCCGAAGATTACACAGAGCTCATATAATGGCCAACAATTCCCTCTCATTCATGGCAAAAAAAAAATTCGCATATTTTCACCATTTTATGTTTGCAGGGCACACTTATAGCTGAATCCATAAAAAGTTGGCAGCACCGAATTTTTCCAAAATTGGCTGAAAAGCAAACTTTTTCACGCAGAGTTTAGATATTTGGGAGCAAATTTGATTTGTAGATAAATGATAGCTAAATGCTGCGTTTGTCGATACCATTGTTTTTAAGTTATCGATAGTTATGTCCAGACAAGTGTATTTAAATGGAGTCGTCAACTAATAAAAAGATTTTAATTGTGAGTTTGGCTGCTGCATCGTTACACGCTCTTCTAGCTGATGAACAAAATAAGAGGAGTAGTATAAGAGCGAGGAGTGTGTTAGTGAGCCCATGGGTGCAATGCCGAGACATTGATGGTTTCTAAGTTAATCTGCTGAATGAAATGCGTTCGGAAAGTCCATTGTTATTTACAAATTTAGGAATTATTGATTATTTATTAATTTAATGAACGCATATTTATTCTTAATCAATACACAAAACAGCTGTGAAATATCGATTCCTTTTGGCAGTCGTTTTTTGTGCAGAATTGTTTTCGTCTCTGGCAAAATATTTAATAAATGACCACGCACAAAACCCAAAAAATGGGAAAACATCAATGAAATTTAAAAAAAAACAATTAAGTTTGAATTTTGTGCACAGAGCAGACAATTTAAGCTTTTGAAAAATTCCAACTGAGTTTGTTGTTTTTATACCCTGATCCCATTAAAAATGGGGAAAAGGGGAATTATGGTTTTGTGCAAAAGTATGTAACAGGCATAAGGAATCATCTCCGACCCCATAAAGTACATATATTCTTGATCACTATCAATAGCCGAGTCGATTTAGCCCTGTCCGTCTGTCCGTCTGTATGAACGCACGTTTCTCAGAGACTACAAAAGTTAGAGACTTCATATTTGAAATATAAGTTCTCGTAGTGCCGGGACAAGATCAGTTTATCATTTTTTTTTGATATCTCGTCCCGTTCAAAAGTTATCGATAAATTTCGATTCCAGCCAAGTGTTTTTCGGGTATAACTTGAAAGTTATAAAAGCTAGCGACTTTATATTTAAGCTTAAGTTACTGTATTGCCGGCTCGATACAAAAGGGTGTAGAGTCACCAAATTTAATACATATCTACTCCTATAGCCAATCTCACAGAAATTGAAAAATACGTAATTTTATAGGTATGACCTTCGGATTTTACATAGTTGCACATTTATATGCAAGCTTTCTGTCCTACATTTTGATCAGACAATAAACAAAGAAGTTATTAACGATTCAATGTACCATAGTTTGTTGCCAAAGGAAGAAGAAGAATCAAAGCAAATGTATGACGCGCGTAGCAAGCAGCTTTTGTTTGTATATGTGTGTATGTGTTTCTATGTATGAATGCAGATAAAAAACTTCAATGAATGTAAGACCTTGGATCAGGGTATCTTCTAGTCGGGCACTCTCGACTAGAGCACTCTTACTTGTTTAAATATAACCAGCAAAACAAGTTTATTTTATTAAAAATTAATAATATTAAATGTGTATTTTAAATGGTCAGATATGTTTTCCAAAACTATTTATAGTCCCCAGACATATTTCTATTAAAAGTAAACAATATTTGCACAGATTTGTTCCTACATTTTTTTTGTAGGAACAAACATAAACAAACTATTATTAATTAGACGCAGTGCGGGCACCTCCGTTCAGAAAGTTTATTTGCACCTATTTAGCGTTAATCTTCAACGCCATGTTAAGGGGAGTTCTTCTTTTAACAGTTTAAGTAATCCTGGCAGCAATCCTGGTGATCCATAAGCCTGGAAAACCTGAAGTGGACCCTAAGTCGTATCGGCCAATAAGTCTCCTGTCTTCCTTATCTAAGGTGTGGGAGAGGCTTATTGCCAATTGACTTGGTGATACTATCAAAGAATGCCGTATATACGGGAGGGACACGGCACCGTGGAGCAGGTCCAAAGATTAGCAAAGCACATTCTACAGGCCTTTGATGACCTAAAATACTGCAATGCAGTCTTCGTTGATATGCAGCAAGCATTCGATCCTACTTGGAAGGACGTCAGTGTATGGTCAGGGTCAGGAACACCCATTCGACTCCTTGCCATATGAAAGCTGAAGTTCCACAGGGCAGCGGCCTAAGGATGCTGCATATCTACTCTATATACACTGAGGATCTACCCCTCTATATACACTGAGCGAGCACCATATGGAGGATCCCAGTTAGGCTCTTCTTGCTACATATGCGGACGAGATTGCCCTGCTCCATAGCTCCAAATGCCGCTATGAGGCAGCAGATAGACTCCAGGAATATCTCGACACTTTATCAGCTTGGTGCAAGAGGTGAAAGGTCAACCCACTAAATACCACTAATCCCTGCGTCACACTGAAAGCGTTCATCGACTTCACGCCACATATACAGTTGGAAGGCGTTACCCTCAACCAACCAGAGCAGGCAAAGTATCTTGGCTACAGACTTAACAAGCATCTAACTTTTGGCCCCCATTTGAAAACTTCGGCCGGAAAGTGTGGTCAAAGGATGCAGCAATTGCGGTGGCACCATGATATTGAGAGCCAAAAGAGCAGTCTACGATCACTGTGTAGCCCCAATCTGTCTCTACGCTGTGCAGATCTGGGGAATATCTGCAAAATCTAACTACAAACGCATTTAGGTGTTACAGAATCGCTCCATGTGACATAGTTCGTGAAACTACCCCTGTTTTGTGAGCGGCTCCACCCTTCATCGAGACATGAATCTGCACACAGTGGAGAAGCAGATTGGAAGGCACACTAGCAGATACAGTGATAGGCTGACTATACACTTCAGTATGCTTGCGAGACGATTACTTCCCGCCAGGCCTTTGAGGCGTTAAAAAAGATTGGTTTTTGCCAAAACCATTGGCCAAATATAAAGTCCCCCTCCCAATAGGAGAATAAGTCCCTCTGTAAATCCCCGTTGCGTTTAGCATGGGGTTAAGTTCTGTTCTCTATTATTTAATTTGTGTTGTTAAGCTTTTTTTTTTTGTATGTACGGCTTCAAAGCTTAATATAAATAAATAAACAATAAACCAAACTACATACATAAGTATGTATGTACGGATGTACAAATTATATTAGATGAGATCCAACGATTTTAGTTAGACAACTTGTAGATCCCTCCACTCATGTTATAGGTGATCCCACGATATTAGTTAGACAACTTGTAGATCCTTCGGTGCTAGAAGGGTACATTCATTTCGTTCTTGCTGGTCCTCATTGAAGTTTTTACACTTCCAATAACTGGCCTTGGCTCAGTGATAGGTTAAATAATTATCAAAAGGTTGACGGCTTATGCCAGAGCAGTGAGATTTATTGTTTTCTCTTTAGAGATCGAAACAAAACTGAATTCGGAGCTATGAACAAGCTTAAGCTTAAGCTACAAACATAAGCTACAAAGTCATAGCCGGCAAGCCGACTAAGCATTAGCGATAACGCTGCTCTTGCGACACAGCTAGTATCATGCCAACGCATAATAGCCGCAAGCCGACTCTTGCGGCGCATGCAAGTATCATGTTACCGTCGCTGACCATTGCAGCTGGAGCACTGAACCACGGTATTTGATGTGTCAGCGCTATGCGAGGCATGCTTGATAACTTAGTGCTTTATGTGCGAGGATTACTCGTTAACTACTCCCCCCTTAGAATTATGACCGTCCTCAGTCATACTATGACTATCGATGCCCTTCTGCACTTCCTTCGAAGCTTGTCTTCTCCTCAGGCTCTGGCAAAGGAGGATTGAACCACTGCATATGGAGCTGACTCCTTCTCCAGCTGCGAACCAAGCTTTTGGTGACCCGGCCGACGCCACTTCTTCCTTAAACTCCTGGATGACTTGTAGAATGTGATTGTTCATCCTATAGAGAAGCGGAATGCTCACTACTGGATCGTGGCTAATGATGTTTACTATGCCTGGCGCTCTGCTTAGGGCTTCACGTTGATTCACATACTTAGTGCCATTGATGACAGCTGAGCGCTCGAAGTTGACGAGATGCGTGCCATTTGTTGTTATAACTGGGCCGTCGTCCGTGCTAATTTTAGCCCAGCTCTCACTGATGATTATGACGCCATCATCCATACACGTGATAGGTTTTAAATGACTGGGTTGAAAGTGGCAGGTGGCTGTGGGTTGCCAATTTGCAGCGTAGGTGGTCGTGGCGCACTCCGTGACTGTTAAGACATCGGCGTCGCATTCGGTGTAGTGTGTTTATGCATGATTGTATAAACTCAGTATGTAACACTTTGTTGCATACCATAATATATACAAATCACGCAGCGCATGGGCTCAGGCTCATATTACTCAGCACGGATCGCTAGCACTCTAGCTGACCGTTTTAGCTGTCGCTGCATTCCCACGCTTCATTCAGAGCGCATACCAAGAGCGCATATGTACACACATACATGCATGCACACACTCTCCCCCCTCAATTACGCTCTACTGCGTTATATATATATATAAGAACACTTATATTTTAGGCTAAGAAAGAGTTATCAAAAGACAATAAAGATCATTCGTAAAAGTGAAGCAAGCTGACACAGAAGTGTCAGCCAAAATACTCCAACTGTGTTTTAATGACACCTAATTAAAAGTGTCTTATTTATGGCGACCGTGACAGGATTAGAATAATAATAAAAAAAAAATTTCACAACAATTTAACAACATGTGAACAACAGCAAGAAATACAAAATAATAAAAACCAATCAAAAGTCTACAAAAAAAAGCTTTTACTGTAAGCGTTTTTTATTTGCACGACGCATTACAAGAAATACAAAAATATAAAAACCAATCAAAAGTCTAAAAAAAAAATGCTTCTACTCTAAGCGTAAACTAATCAAAAGGCTGAAAAATTAAAACTTCACCAAAAACCCATACATGAGCATCGTTGGACTGGAAGAGGCTGCACCTATTGTGCAAAGGGATGCACCCAGCCTACAAGAGGCCTTAGAGGTGTATCCAAACGATGGACCATGCCTACTCACAATAGTTGAGTACCGGGCACGACAGGAAAAAAAAAGAAGAAGAAGACAAAAAGAAACGGACAAAGGATCAAGCTACTACAACAGAGAAGGCTTATAAAGGACTTCATCAAAATAGCGACAACGCAACAGGAAAAAGAGAAGCACATGTAGAATCTCAAGGTCATCGAGAAACAACTTCGCACTAGTGCGAAGCAACGCAAGGGCTGCAATAATGCCAATGCCTAAATTGCCATTAATTATAAACAAAAATTCTAACTCAAGTTGATGCGTGAAAGCGCTGCCTGAAAAACACTAACCACCGTAAGGATTTCATACTAATACCATATGACTGATATTGAATTGTATAGAGTAAAATATTGTAAATCGGTCATATGTAAACAAACATTGTTTTTTTTATTCATATATTTTCCTTGTGAGATTGTACATTGATACAAGAACATTTTAAAAAAAAAACCAAAGAAAATACGGCCAATGTGGTTAACAATGTCAAAATTATAGATCACACAGATGATATTCAATCATTGTGGATCTTACTCCTTATCTTGACAATTGTCAATGTCGCTCAATTTATTTTGCTTTTGTATGTAAAACATAATAAAATCATTAGAAAATGCTGTATGAGCAGAGCCGATAACCTAGACAGAATGGGATAAAATTGCAAAAATGTAAAAAAAAAACAACAAATGAAATAAATACTTTTCAATATATGCATATGTCAAAATATATACTTTGTTATGACCACAATAGCAGCAATAAGAAAAGTTTATATTTGAGATGCTTTTTAATAGAAAGAATTCAACAATTAGTCTTAACGACACCAATAAGCATATATGAATTAGAATACCTATATATAGATACTTTTAATTTAGAGTATTCACCTTTAATACATTGCACGCAAACACAAAAGGCAATTGTATTGACCACCATTCCCGGTGTGCAGGTGAAATCGGTAATAAGCAAACACGTCTGCTCCATCACTGATGGATTTTACATCCCCACGTCCTCAGATAGTAGTCTGTAGTGTGGAAATCAATGTCATACCTATGGATGTTGTTCCTGCTGACCCAGTAGTAATTTCTGTTTTGGCGAATGCAGGCAGTGTTGTTGCAAGTCAACATACTCTTGCTGATATGTCTGCCAAATCAAATGCTCTTTTAATTAAGGCTATAGCTCCTCCTGGAGTAACAGCTGCGGTTGATGTTAATACCCTTGTAGGTGTCCCACCAAAAAAACAAATTTTTGTTTCCAGGCTTGCCTCTGATACTACATCTGACGATGTCAAGGCCTTTATTCAGGCAAAATCAGAAGCCAATATTACGGTGGAAAAATTTAAATTTACGTATCTTCGGGAAATTTCTTCATTTAAAATAAGTGTTCCTGCCGATCATTTCAGCAAAATTTGTTGTAAAGAATTTTGGCCTGAACACTTAATCATAAAAGAATACACTGTAAAAAAGAAAAATCGGACTCCGGTTGCACTCCCCTCTGTAGTTGCTAGGGTAATCCAGCACCTATAGTCTCTGATAGCACAGAAAACTAAAATCCTCCCTCTCACTGGGCTATCAGAATGTAAGAGGTCTTTGTAGTAAACTTAGTAATCTTTACCTAAATAGCATGTAATTTACTTTTGATGTCGTTGCCTTTTCTGAAACATGGTTAAGGCCCGACATCCTAAATTCCGAAAATTTTTTTAAAAAATTTTCCGTTTATAGAAAAGATCGCACTCCTCGTAGTGGTGGGGGTGTACTTATTGCTGTTGATGTCGATTTATCTTCAGAAATAGTAATAATAGATAGTTCTATAGATATTGAATTTGTTGCTGTCAAATTGAGCCTTCGTGGTGTTAGCCTTTTTATTACTTGTTCTTATATCCCCCCTTCTGCAGACAATTCTGTATATTCTTCAAATTTTTCTGCAATACACTCTGTGTCATCACTGCTTTCTGATCGTTATTTTCTTGTTGTTCTTGGTGATTTCAATATTGCTGGGACTGTTTGGATTTCTAATATAGACTCCAATGTATTGACTCCCACGACCCAACATGATTTTCTTGATAATTTATTTGGGATGTCATTGTGTCAAATCAATGCTATCCCAAATTCTCAGAATAAGATGCTTGATCTTATTTTCGTTTTGGATGCCTCCCTCGTGTCTGTCTCCCGTATTGAACCTATATCCCTTCCCGAAGATCATTATCACCCAACTTTGGAAGTGTTGATAGATTTACCTACCCGGGGGATGTGCCCACGTACTCTACCTCGCGAGCGAGTTCGTCAATTTCGGAACACCGATTTTATTAAACTTACTCAACTCTTATCCCAGACTGACTGGTCCCAGCTTAACAGGTGTAGGGACATGGACAGTGCAATCACGATTTTTTACTAAACCTTAAATTCATTACTTGATTTATGTGTCCCGGTTCGTAATGCACGTAGTTCTTACAAACCAATTTGGTTTACACGGGAAATAACTAGCATGAAAAATAGAAAGTCAAAATTGTACAAAAAATTCAAGGAAACTGGCTCTTTCTTGGATTTCTCTAACTACTTGATTGCTCGATCCAATTTCTCTATCCTGAATAACCAATGCTACCAGGATAACCTTAGAAGTTGCAGGTTACAGTTTCAGCGGGATCCTAAACAGTTTTATAACTTCGTTAATGCGAAACGTAAATCATCAACACTTCCATCAACCGTATTTTTTGAAAAAACGACAGCTAACACAGATCAGGCCATCGCCGATTTATTTGCTGCGTTTTTTCAAACAACTTATAGTTCATCAAATGTTCAATTGGTTTCGCCATATCCTTACAATGTAAATGTCTCTAATTGTATATTTGGACCTTTAATAACGGAAAGCTCGCTATTAAATGATCTTAAGGCTATTAAGCCAGTATTCTCACCGGGACCTGATGGAGTACCAGACTGCGTGCTTCGGTACTGTGCTGGAGGTCTTTTTAGGCCATTATATAAGTACCAGTATAAGTCTGTTCAGGTCACGTCCGGAGTACCACAAGGTAGTCACCTTGGTCCCTTGTTATTAACATTGTTCATTAATGACCTTCCTTCCGTGATAACACACTCTCTGGTGCTGATGTATGCGGATGATGTTAAACTTTGTTTTTCGTCTACAGACTTTCTATCTGGTAAAAGGTTGCAAACTGATTTAGAAAGCTTTCAAACCTGGTGTCGGGTAAATTTATTAAATTTAAATTGTGGTAAATGCAACGTTATGTCTTTTTATAGGCGAATGCCCTTTTTAAATAATTATGTTCCTAATAAAAAACCACTTGAACGAATTGAGTCAGTTAATGATTTGGGTATCCTTTTGGATCCCAAGTTTAAGTTTGACAAGCATATTTCTTCTGCTGCTAATCGAGCCTTTGGTGTATTGGGTCTCATTAAGCGTTGGTCGAAAGAATTTGACGATCCCTACGTTACTAAGACTCTTTATACTTCACTTGTTCGCCCTATTCTTGAATATGGGTCTTGTATATGGTGTCCACAATATAAGGTTCATCAGGATAGAATAGAATCTGTGCAAAAGCAATTTCTACTCTTTGCCCTCCGGTGTCTTTACTGGAACCCTAATACTCGCTTGCTTTCTTACCGTAGTAGACTTCTACTAATAAATCTTCCCTCTCTTTTTGATCGTAGAACCATGCTTGGTGTAATCTTTTTACACAAACTAACTAACGGTGAAATTGATTCATCAGAATTAATCAGCCAAATTAGTTTTGCTGTTCCGATCAGAAGTACTAGGAACTTTTTCCCGATTTCCCTGCAAGCCTGTTATACTAACTATGCAGTTCATAACCCTTTTCGGATCTTATGCTCTATTTATAATAACCTTTTCCCGATAATAAGTAATGCTACTTCTGTCCCTACTCTCAGAACTGTACTATTACAACATCTGTCTAACATTTAAATAGTCTTTGTTCATTTGTTGTATTTATATTTTATGTTCTATTCTTATTTCGCGATCTTCGTAGCCGCACGTTATGCGGCGCGCCCCTCGGTCGGTTGGGTGGGAGGTGGGTTGCATGTTGCCTGGCCTGTTGTCCGCGCGTTAACAAGCCCTGGCTTGGTATCGTTGGGCCACTTGAATGTACTGTTCGTTAGTACATCAACGTCCATAGATAGATAACCCCATACTAGGCAGAACCCTCGAAATTATAACATTTAAAAAGTAATAAATATCCATAGTATAATGGAATACAGGGAAATATATATAAAAATAAATGAATTGAAAATTAGATTTGACAAATTAGAAATTAGAAAATTAGAATTAGTAGAATGCTTCAGCCAAGCACGTATACTAATATATGACCAAAGAGACAAACTTAATAAGACACACTGGTCCCAGTTATCAAGATCTTTGATCGAATTACGATCAAACTTAATATCCATGAACAAAAGTATAATTTGGATAAATCAATACCAACAATCTTAAACACCCCGTTGACATTCCAAACTGGTGATGAACCGGAATCGAAAGAATCAGCAGAGATTGACTCAGTAGAACCAGAAGAGCTTGAATCTTTAAACCCATAAATAGAGGAAGAAGATTTAAATAATCTAACTATTCCTGATGTTTTAAAACAATCTGAACTTTCAGATCAAGATTCTACAAATTCTGATACAAACTCTAGTACAATCGAGCAAAAGCATTAATGAAATAATAAAAAAATTGCAAGACACAATTGTCGGTGAAACATCCGACGTAGTAAAAGCAAAAATTGCAAATGTATATCAAAAAGGGGAAACAGCCACGCAATTTACTAATGAAATCGATAATCTAAGAAGATTGCTTGAAGCTTCGTATATCGATGAGGGATTGCCATCTGAGCATGCTGATAATTTCAGCACCAAAGAAACAATTAATGTCATGATCAAAAATTGTGATCATGGCAAGTTAAATACAATACTGGAAGCAGGTACATTCACAACCATGAATGAAGCCGTCAGTAAGTACAGACATTGTAGTTGTGAGACGACGGGTAATGCAAGCTCCATTTTATACTCCCAGAGAGGTCAAAACCAACGTGGTAATTATAATAGAGGTAATTACCGCGGTAGAGGCAATAGTCGTGGTAATAATAATAGAAACAATTATTACCGAAATAATGGCCAAAATAACAACAATAATTATGGAAGAGGACGTGGAAGCTATAGAGCAAACAGCCGTCAACACGGAGATAACAACTACAATAACCACCAAAACAACTCAACCAATTACAGGCAAAATGGTAATGTACGACAGGCTCAAAGCACGTCGGAAAACCGACAGGCCCCCTTAAGTACTCAAAATCAATAAGAACAACATTTCACACCATCAATCTTAGTTTAAATATATTTATCAGCATACAAAATGAACATACTGGTAGGATATTAACATTTTTAATCGATACAGGAGCCGACATTTCAGTCATAAACGAAAATTCTGATCAATTTTTAGATATTGACTATTATAACATAACCCAAATTACAGGAATTGGTAAAGGATCATTTAGCTCATTAGGTTTAGTATTTCTTGAAATGCGAACTTCTAACTTCATTATACCACATAATTTTCATATAGTACAAAACGATTTCCCGATTTCTGGAGACGAATAATTGGAATAGACTTCATAAAAAAATTCAATTGTCAATAAGATTTCACTACAGAAAGCGACTGTTTCATTTTAAGACCCAATAATATTGCACATTCCATACAAATACCAATTTTTCATAGTATCAAAAACAACGAGATAATTATACCATCACGTTGAGAAGTAATCAGAAAAATTAACGTTAATACTAAATATAACCAAATCCAAATCCTTAATCAGGAGATAGGCGATGGTATATTTGTTGGTAATTCAATTTCAGATTCAAACAAGTAAGAGTGCTCTAGTCGAGAGTGCCCGACTAGGATTTACCCTGATCCAAGGTCTTACATTCATTGAAGTTATTTATCTGCATTCATACATAGAAACACACACACATATACAAACAAAAGCTGCTGGCTACGCGCGTCATACATTTGCTTTGCTTCTTCTACTTCCTTTGGCCCCAAACTATGTTACATTGAATCGTTAATAACTTCTTTGTTTATTGTCCGATCGTAATGAAATTTGTAGGACACAAAGATGGCATACAAATGTGAGCCTATGTCAAATCCGAAGGTCATACCTCTTAAAATAGGTATTTTTTGATTTCTTGGAGATCGGGGAGGGGTATCCAAAAAGTGAAACGCATTTAACCTTTGCATGCTATTGGAGAGTATATGTACCAAATTTGATGACTGTACGTCTTATAACTTTTTAGCTATACCTTAAAAACACTGTTCTGGAATATTAATTTATCGATAACTTTTGAAAGGATTGAGATATCGAAAAAAAAATGAGTGTTTGTATCGAGCCGGCAGAACAGTAACTTAAACATAAATATAAAGTAGCTAGCTTCAATGACTTTCAAGTTATGCACGAAAAACACTTGACTGGAATCGAAATTTATCGATAACTTTTGAACGGAACGAGATATCGAAAAAAACTGGTAAACTTGTATCGTCCCGCCGCTACGAAAACTTATATTTCAAATATGAAGTCTCCAGCTTTTGTAGTCTCTGAGAAACACGCGTTCATACAGACGGACAGACGGACAGACGGTCAGACGGACAGACGGACATGGCTATATTGACTCGGCTAGTGATACTGATCAAGAATATATATACTTTATGGGGTCGGAGATGCTTCCTTATGCCTGTTACATACTTTTGCACAAAACCATAATACCCCTTTTTCCCATTTTAAATGGGATCAGGGTATAAAAACGCATACATGCGAATATTAAACACAACCAACAGCAAAACAATTTTAAATATAAAAGAAATACATTTTGAACCATTATCCGATTATCAAATAGCAGACTCACACGACTCTCAAAAAGCAGAATCAATTCTCACTAAATTAAAAAAGAACTTTCCACCAGCATTTAAGAAAATAATGACAGAATTATGTTCAGAATACACAGATATTTTTGGATTGGGAACAGAACCAATCACAACTAATAACTTTTATACGAAGAAATTAAGATTGAAAGATAATGAACCAAGTTACATTAAGAACTATGGAGCTCCTCATTCACAACAAGCTGAAATAACTAAACAAGTAACTAAACTTGTTAATGAAAAGATAGTAGAACCCACTGTGTCTGAATATAATAGCCCGTTACTATTAGTACCAAAAAAATCCTTACCGGATTCAACGGAGAAAAGTTGTCGTTTAGTAATAAACTATCGTCAAATTAATAAAAAATTATTAGCTGATAAATTTCCACTTCCAAGAATAGATGATATTCTTGATTAATTAGGCCGAGCAAAATATTTCTCGTAACTAGATCTAATGTCTGGATTCCATCAAATAGAACTTGAAGAAAATTCAAGAAATATAACGTCTTTTTGTACGAGCAATGGCTCTTATCGTTTTACACGATTACCTTACGGTTTAAAAATAGCGCCTAATTCTTTTCAAAGAATGATGGCAATAGCATTCACTGGTCTTGGACCATCACAAGCATTCCTATACATGGATGACTTGATTGTCATTGGTTGTTCGGAAAACCATATGACCAAAAATCTCACAAATGTTTTCGATCTATGCAGAAAAAACAACCTCATGAAGGAGGTCACTTTTCTTGGACACAAATGCACCGATAAAGGTATGCAATCATGACGACACCAAATATGATGTTATTTGGAAATACCCAGTCCCTACGGACGCAGACAGCTCTAGAATATTTGTTGAATTTTATAACTATTATAGACGTTTCATTAAAAATTTTGCCGATTATTCTCGTCACATAACAAGATTATGTAAAAAAGATGTAAAATTCGAATGGACAGCTGATTGCCAGCATGCCTTTGAACACCTTAAAACGGCATTAATGAATCCAACTTTACTGCAATACGCCGATTTTAGCAAATAATTTTGCATAATCACAGATGCTAGCAAAAAGGCATGTGGAGCAGTTTTAACTCAAAACTATATTGGTCTTCAATAACCTGTAGCATATGCATCTCGCAGTTCCACTAAAGGTGAAAGTAATAAGTCAACCACAGAACAAGAGCTATCAGCAAATCATTGGGCAATCAATCACTTCAAACCATATGTATATGGTAGACACTTCACAGCCAAAACAGACCACAGACCGTTAACTTACCTATTTTCAATGGTTAATCCTACATCAAAATTAACCAGAATGAGGCTTGATTAAGACGAGTACGAGCTTACAGTAGAGTATCTTAAGGGACAATCATGTAGCGGATGCGTTATCAAGAATAACCATTCAAGAACTCAAAGACATACAAATAAAAGTCCTGAAAGTCACTACCAGCCACCAAAGTAGACAGAAATCCTGCGCAGGAGATGATAAAGAAGAATTGCCTAAAAAAATTACTGCAAGCTATGATGTTGGCGATTTATATACTAATGGAATTCTTGACTTGCGTCAGTTCTTCCAAAGGCTAAAAATGCAAGCCGGTATAAATGAAATTAGCCAACTCAAAATGGCACCGTGGGAAAATATCTTTGGACACATATCAATTGATAAATTCAAAGAAATGGGCAACAAAACATTAAAATCGCTAAGAGTAGCGCTACTCAACCCGGTGAGCCTAATAAAAACTGAAAAATAAAAAGAAGCAATAATGTCTACATTCCATGATGAACCTATTCAAGGAGGTCATAATGGCATTTCAAAAACCTTGGCCAAGGTCAAAAGATATTATTTCTGGAAAGGAATGTCTAAAGATATAACTGATCACATACGAAAATGTCAAAAAGCGAAAAAAACAACACATAATAAAACTCCTATTATTCTCTTATTATTAAATTATATATAATTTTTTAGTGTTTTGCTATTTCCGTTTTTACAAAAATAATATGAATGATGAATAATAATTTTTCATACATAAAAAAAAAAATATAATAAAAACTAAATTAAAAAAAATTTTATAAATTATGAAATTTTTATCTTTCTACAATCATCCCCTCATTACCACTCACACAACATTCATCAAGACCCAATTAAATCGATAAGAAATATTTAATTTATAATTAATTGAATTGAATTAATTATATTACGTTATTATTTTAAAAGGGGAGGTGTAGTGTGTTTATGCATGATTATATAAACTCAGTATGTAACACTTTATTGCATACCTTAATATATACAAATCACGCAGCGCATGGGCTCAGGCTCATATTACTCAGCACGGATCGCTAGCACTCTAGCTGACCATTTTAGCTGACGCTGCATTCCCACGCTTCATTCAGAGCGCATACCAAGAGCGCATATGTACACACATACATGCATGTACACACTCTCTTTCTCAATTACGCTCTACTGCGTTATATATATATATGAACACTAATATTTTAGGCTAAGAAAGATTTATCAAGAGACAATAAAGCTCATTCGTAAAAGTGAAGCAAGCTGACACAGAAGTGTCAGCCAAAATACTCCAACTGTGTTTTAATGACACATATTTTAAAGTGTCTTATTATATTATATCGGCCTCGGTGTCATCTTGTAGTGTAGTGTGTTGGTGTGATACGGCGAAAACGGTAACCTTTTTGCAGATAAACTTAATTCTGGGGTATGCGATTAGTATGTGTACGATATCATCGGACTGAAAGACCTTAATACTAGATGCCTCCATAAACTAGCTACGGGAACTTCTGTGGGATGTTCAGCCAAAATATACTTCAAATCACTCCGATCGAAAACAGTAGGATTTATTATATTAGATTTTTCAAGTGTGATTGTAAGCATCAAATTTTTAATCTCTATTATTATCATTCTATTTCGTGCTAATAATGCTTCGTATAAATGCTGGAGTCAATTAAGTATTTTTTTTTTTTTTGCTTTGATTACCTGATTCACGGTATCGGTAAGCTGGTTTATTTGCTTCTGTGTTTCTAAATTTATCACTACTTGCCTATTGTTTGACTCAACAAGTGATTCGGACATTCTGACTTTTTCAAAGTCCGATGCATCAGGTGTGTCTACTACTTCGTTAAGCACTGTGCCCAAAAAGTCTAAGCTTCTGGCCATTTTATGATGCATTTTTAATACTGAAAAAAGACTCTTAATATGCTCTATGTGAACATCTAGTAGTTTTCGCATATGCGATGTGGAAATAACTTGGACAACTTTTCTGTCTCATCCGCGATCTTTGTAAAGTCAGTCAAATTACTTGAGAGTCTCATGTTACTCCGTTGTTCCCATACCAACACATTTCCGTCTATTACGAGTATGTAGCTGGAATGCGAATAATCGGTAAGCCGAGCATTCACAATCGCTAGAATTAAATACTCGATTATCTCTTAGTCAAAAATAACGAATTTTTTTTACATGAATTGCTAAGTTTACTTATTACACAATTACAATTAGTGAAAGAGAGTAAGAACTTGCATCGGCAAGCGTAGGCTTAGAACTAACTGTCAAGTGTGCATATAGATTATAAAGAAGGCTCGGCTTCTTATAAACAATTTTGTGAGCGAGCTTTGAAAACTTGTTCTCTGATTGTTTGATCTTATGTGAGCGTTACTTTAACATTGGAAATGTTTACAAAACTTATGTTCTTGTCCTGATGGACCACCTTCCCCCTAATGAGAATAGACGTTGCCAGGTCTGCTTGTACCTTTTCTTCTGAACACAATAGGTTCAACTTGTTGCCTAACCTCCTACAACCTTCCACCTTCTCGTCTACCTCAAACATTTTTTTTGACTGCATTATCTCAATCGGATTTTTGTCTGTAACCGAGTGTATCGTCCTATAAAGTGTGGAGTACACAGATGCCCTCATGATTAACTCAGTTGTGTCGTCGTTGTTGTTTTCAAAGTTGAACGAAGCATCACTGTCGCATTATATCGTCTTGGTGTTCGGCAATAAATTAACCAATTGAATAATAGACATTTTTCCATCTATTATCGTGCGTTACATTAGTGGTTGCACTACGGCGAACTTTGAAAACTTGTCGATATCGGTCGCAAAAATATCGATATGTGGCATTTCGCCAGCATACGATGAAATTTGTGTCAAACTTGGTGCATATTCTGCAATTGATGACAACTTCATTTGCCAATTTAGTCTTTTTTGGAAAATAATAATCGCGAAGGACTTATTTTATTTTATATTACACGAAAGAGTCTATTTTAATCAGAGCAGAGCACTCGGAAAGCTTCATGCAATGAGTAGTAAGTAGTACAATGGTTAAGAGTAAGTGGGATGAAATGACGGGTAGGTCTAGAGGGAACCGCAAAATAATTTGGCTCAACAACAAAGGCGAGACAATTTCACCATTTATAAGTTTAACTATAAAAAAACATCAGTTTGCACTTTTTCTTGAAATCCTCTAATCACTTAATTTATTTAGTCATTTATTTATTCAATGTTGACTAGAAACAGTCAGACACAGAAAATTTAAATTTAAAATTACATGATATTAAAATTGAATGGTTTCAAATATAAAAAAAATTTTAATTTCAAATTATATAATAAAAATTAAAAATAAATTGACAATTAAAAAGATAAAATCTGGGGGTGTTTAAAAAGCAAATTGGTCCAACATTTGTTGCAAGGATTGGGGAAAACCCAGAAAAACCCAATCAGACCAAAAATTAGTTAGTGTTAGGTATTAATTAGCGTTAGGTATTAATAGCGGGGAAAGAAGTTATCATCTATGCACGGTCAGAGATCCCGCGGAGATAGATTAGAATAGATGATTTAAGTCATTTCATCACTGAGAGTTATTTCCAAGCTGTATTTTCCATGTTATATTTGAAATATTTGATTTATGCTCATAAACACCAATTTTAGCATGAAATACATCCCCTATATTTTAAGTCATGAGTAGTATAAGTTCATTTTTACAATTTAGTAAGACCTTGTTATAGTCTTCAGCAAAGCCAAGCAAATATTTAAGGGGGATAGAGAAATTAAAATAGCCACTGTTTGATAGCTCTCTATCAGCTCCATTGAACAAGCCAGAATTTCCAAGCATGTGATTTTCAGACTTGTTTAATAAAATGTAGTTTTTTATTGTTGTTGTTGTACCAACAAACCGTGTTCGGTCAATTTCAATTCCGTTTAATTCATAGCGAATCTCGTAGCCCATACAATTGTTTTTCAGCTTAGCATTATCCGCAGGCGAGCTGTTAGCCAAAGTAATCGAGCCCTCAACATTAAGGAAACTCTCACTCGGCAATACATATAAATCATGATTTTGTATTGTAATGCAAACTTCATCGTTACTCTTAAATGATTGGAGATAGGGAGATTAGCTATGATATTCTTTTTTAATTATACTCTCATCTGAGTAAGCCTTCTCCCGAACATTTAGTTTACTTTACAACAGACGCTTCGTCCTTTGGTTAAGTTGCGCTGTAATCTCAAGACGGAAAGCCCATAACTATGATATCAAGGACTTTAAAGGAAAGAGAGTTTAATTTCGCAACAAACGAAAGATAGTTGCTTGCTATAGTATGGGCTCTGAATACCTCAAAAGCTACCTATACGGAGTGAAAAATTTAAATATTTTCACAGACCATCAACGTCTAAGATTTGCCGTCTCTGATCGCAAATTTCATTGACGAACATAATGCACAGATTTTTTATAATCCAGGAAATGAGAATTACGTCACTGATGCGTTGTCACGACAAAACATCCGCGCTTTAGAAAAGGATGCTCAGTGCGACATTGCCACGATACATAGCGAGCTATCACTCACCTGCCTCAATTCGAACTGTTATTATGTTTGGTCATAAAACTCGACATCTCGCTCTTGGTCATAAAACCCTATCTCTTCGGATAGGGAAACACTAATCCAAAGGGCATGTGACGCTGTCAAGAAAGACGTAGTAAACGCAATGTTTTTGTAAACTACCAATATTAGCATACGTCGAACATAAGCTGATAGAAACATACCCAACGACAAACATTCCGTCAAACAAAACGCATGGTAACTAACATTTTAGACAAAAGCGAACAGAAAGAAATAGTTGTCACGGGACACAATAGAGCGCATAGAGCCGCGCAAGAAAATGTGAAGCAAATTCTGCAAGATATCCCCAAGATGACTCAACTAGCAAACGAAACTGTCGCAAATTGTAAAATTTGTCAGACGACAAAATATGATTGTCACCCTCAGAAACAAGTACGTGGAGAAACACCTATCCCTTTACACGCAGGCAAAATATTACACATTGACATATTTTCAACCGATAAGAAATATTTTCTTACCTCCAAACTTTCTAAATTCTCTATTGTCCAAACCATTGCCTCCAGAACAATAATAGACATACAATCAGCAATCTTACAGCTTATGAACTTCTATCCCCGCATTAAAATAATATACTGCGATAGTGAACCTTCTATAAAATCCGAAACAATAAAATCACTCTTAATTAACCGATGTAACGTCCAAATAGAAAACGCACCACCACTCCATAGTCCTTAAAACGTACAAGTAGAGAGATTCCACAGTACTGTATCAATCCGAAATGAAACACTTCTTCTGTGCTTTGAAGTCAGAATCATAATCATTCGCTTTTTTGGTAAAAAGTTACTTGCTAGCTTATAATTCTAAATACATAAAGTGAGAAAGTTTTATGTATATGCATACAGAGTTCTTATATGTACTCAGTATATATGTGCATTTGGCCGAGCGTGGGCATCTGCATGTCAGCAGTTCTTCGCTGCTCAAGTGGTTTCAAGTGACCAGTTGAGGCTAGGGCCTACGCTAACATATAAACATGCTCAGCGTCTCTATATGCGCTTGAGCTATGTATATGTACAATGTATTTTTGTGTTTATATATTTAGCTGGTTTGAATGTATATACACATATTACACCTCCCTTTTTAGAAAAATAACGTAATATAATGAAGTTATTTAAGTTTATATGTTTTAAAATATATATTTTTTTTTGTTTGGTAATAATTATTATTAATACTATGACATATATATAGTTAATTTTTTCTTTCATAATTTTTTTGTTTTTATTTTATCCCTATTATAAATAATAATTAACTTTATATATATATCTTGCTTTTGTTTATTTTTTATTTTTGTGTATGTGTAATAAAATGAACATTAGCAAATTTAAGAGAATGTATGTATTTTGTTTGAGTTTAATTTTATGTCTGAATATTTCATTACTTTTTTTAAAACTTTGATTTCAGTTTTACTTTTTTCATTGTCGAATTTATGTGTGATAAGCTTTTAATCTGTCTTTATGTACTTTTTATACTCTGATCCCATTAAAAATGGGAAAAAGGGGTATAATGGTTTTGTGCAAAAGTATGTAACAGGCATAAGGAAGCATCTCCGACCCCATAAAGTATATAAATTATTGATCACTATCAAGAGTCGAGTCGATATAGCCATGTCCGTCTGGCTGTCCGTCTGTATGAACGCGCGTTTCTCAGAGACTACAATAGCTAGAGACTTCATATTTGAAATATTTAAGTTCTCCTAGTGCCGGGTCAATGCAATTTCAACTTCTTTTTTTTGATATCTCTTACTTGTGTCTTACTAAATTTCTTGTGGCTTGTGAGTTACATTCGGTTGTGTGAAACACATAGTGGGACAATAATTATTAGCTAATTAACATATTTACAAATTGTGTTTAAATACAACAACAAACAGTAGCCCAAGCATACTGGTTTGTCTTGTGCAGTTGCATTGCTGTTGCTAACACTTTGTTATTGTATTTATACCGTTTTGGTTATTTTCGCGCTCGTGCTTGCTCTCGCTCTCCCGCGCTCTCGTTTAATTTTGTGGTTGGCGGTGGCCGAGCTCTTCTGTTTCTGTTTGTGCTAATTTCGGTCGTCGCGCTCGTGCCGTTCTTTTTTTCGTTTTCGTTATTGTCGTAAAAAGAAATTGTCAATTTTGAACCTAGCTTGTTTTATATACAGAGGTAGTCAAAAGTATTTACACAACGAGCTTTTTTTGGCACATTCAACTGAACGAACTTTTTTTTCTTGTTTTCTGTTGCAGGCCAACAAAATGTTATGTTGTTGTAAAGCTTGATCTTTGCTTAAGTGATTGTAGTCAATTTCATATAGATAACATAGGACAGAGAACAAAGCAAGTGAACTGATGCTTATCAGTTGTCAAAAGTATTTACACACGTTTTCTTTGTGTCAAAAGTATTTACACACAACTCAATTTTATTTATTCAAGATTAATATTCAATGGAAACAAAACATTTTCTTATTTTTATTAAAAAATATAGCTAATATTTAGTTATTCCACCTTTGGCATCAATGACAGCTTGCAGCCTGTCGGGTATTGATCTTACCAAAGTTTGTGCAAATTCTATGGTCAATTTGGACTAAATGTCCTTAATATCAGCAATTGGGTTGGTACCTTACTCTTATGGCATGGAGCATTGTCGTGCTGTAGAATCCAGTCATACGTTAAAAAAAGTCTGTTTCCTGATGTGAAAGCATGATCATTTAGTATATGGAGGTATCCGTTTTGGTTTATTGTCCCTTCTATTGGAACCAAGTCTCCGAATCCATAGTAGGAAAGGCATGCCTTGAACATCACACTGCCACCACCAAACCTATTGATTGGCTGGCTTGCCAAACGCTTTTGATTTTTTTTTAAATGCATAAAATGCTTGCTGTATGACCCCTGGAACTGAAATGCAGCCACATCTGTCCATAAAAAATTGAACCAAAAGTCGAGAGGCTTCTTGCTGTACTCCAACGCAAATGCAAGACGTTTTGACTGGTTAGTTGGTGTGATGTCAATCACTTTACGGACAACATAGGTATTAATATCAGCTTCCTTTAGCCTGCGACGCAATGTAGCTTCACTAATTTGTCTGCCAATTATGGTTGGATTGTTCACTACAACGTTTAGTATGTGCCTGTGTTGTTTTTGATTCAACACAGGTTTTCGGCCTGTTCTTTTTAAATTTTTCAAACTTCCAACTGTATCCTTCTTTTTTACTAAATTGTTCACCGTTTTCCGGGAGATTTGATACAACTCAGCTAATTCGACTGCAGAGGTACCGGCTTTAAATTTAACAACAATTTCAGCCCGTAGCTCAACGGTTAATTCCTTTGCTTTTGGCATTTTTGTAACACTTTGTAATAATTTAATGATTAAATTAAGTTATTTGTAAATTAATTTAGATAGCTATAAAACTACAACCTGTATTTGTAACTGCAAACCCAATACTAATGACGAACTTGCATTGTGTAAATACTTTTGACACAAAGAAAACGTGTGTAAATACATTTGACAACTGATAAGCATCAGTTCACTTGCTTTGTTCTCTGTCCTATGTACCGTTATCTATATGAAATTGACTACAATCGCTTAAGCAAAGATCGTTGTGTAAATACTTTTGACTACCTCTGTATATATATATTATATTTGTTGCTTTTGGTACTATTTTGCAGTGTTCTTTTTAATTAATATTTTTTGTTGAAATTAATTACTCTTTTTTTAACAAAATAAAAATGTATGTCTGAAACTCAAAAAATTGCCAGGTGCGTGCAAATGTAAAATTGGGTTTCGTTTGTTGCTGGCTGTGCGATAATGTTGCGCACGAAAAATGCGCTGGCCTCAACGGCCGTATTATAGACCTCATCGAGTCCAAGTCAGGCTTAAAGTGGACTTGTGAGACCTGTAGGGATGTCGAAAGGGATATGATGGGATTCATGAGGCAGACCAAGAAAGGCTTTGGAGATATTTTCGGTCGGTTCAAAAAACTGTTCGAAGGTTTCTCGGCGTTGGATGACGAGTTCAAAGGTATGAAACTTTTGAACGAGTCTCCTAAGCGCAAAAAGGCCAATCATAGGCTGTCAATTGGCCTAATGAGCTTTCGGTCTCAACGGTCCCAGTTGCTTCATCTGCTCCATCACTGATGGATTTTACATCCCCACGTCCTCAGATAGTAGTCAGAAGTGAGGAAATCAACGCCATACCCATGGATGTTGTTCCTGCTGACCCAGTAGAAATTTCTGTTTTGGCGAATGCAGGCAGTGTTGTTGCAAGTCAACATACTCTTGCTGATATGTCTGACAAATCAAATGCTCTTTCAATTAAAGCTATAGTTCCTCCTGGAAATACAGCTGCGGATGATGTTAATACCCTTGTAGGTGTCCCACCAAAAAAACAAATTTTTGTTTCCAGGCTTGCCCCTGATACTACATCTGACGATGCCAAGGCCTCTATTTAGGCAAAATCTAAAGCCAATATTACGGTGGAAAAATTTAAATTTACGTATCTTCGGGAAATTTCTTCATTTAAAATAAGTGTTCCTGCCGATCATTTCAGCAAAATTTGATGTAAAGAATTTTGGCCTGAACACTTAATTATAAAAGAATAAACTGTAAAAAAGAAAAATCGGACTCCGGTTGCACTCCCCTCTGTAAACTTATTAATCTTTACCTAAATAGCATGTCCTTTACTTTTGATGTCGTTACCTTTTCTGAAACATGGTTAAGGCCCGACATCCTAAATTCTGAAATTTTTTTAACAAATTTTCCGTTTATAGAAAAGATCGCACATCTCGTCGTCGATTTATCTTCAGAAATAGTAATAATAGATAGTTCTATAGATATTGAATTTGTTGCTGTCAAATTGAGCCTTCGTGGTGTTAGCCTTTTTATTACTTGTACAATTCTGTATATTCTTCGCATTTTTCTGCAATACACTCGGTATCATCTATGCTTTCTGATCGTGATTTTCTTGTTGTTCTTGATGATTTCAATATTGCTGGGACTGTTTGGATTTCTAATGTCGACTCAAATGTATTGACTCCCACGACCCAACATGATTTTCTTGATAATTTATTTGGGATGTCATTGTGTCAAATCAATGCTATTCCAAATTCTCAGAATAAGATGCTTGATCTTATTTTCGTTTTTCTCCCGTATTGAACCTATATCCCTTCCTGAAGATCATTATCACTCAACTTTGGAAGTGTTGATAGATTAACCTATCCGGGGGATGTGCCCACGTACTCTACCTTGCGAGCGAGTTCGTCAATTTCGGAACACCGATTTTATTAAACTTACTCAACTCTTATCCCAGACTGACTGGTCCCAGCTTAACAGGTGTAGGGACATGGACAGTGCAATCACGATTTTTTACTCAACCTTAAATTCATTACATGATTTATGTGTCCCGGTTCGTAATGCACGTAGTTCTTACAAACCAATTTGGTTTAAACGGGAATTAACTAGCATGAAAAATAGAAAGTCAAAATTGTACAAAAAGTTCAAGGAAACTGGCTCTTTCTTGGATTTCTCTAACTACTTGATTGTTCGATCCAATTTCTCTATCCTGGATAACCAATGCTACCAGGATTACCTTAGAAGTTGCAGGTTACAGTTTCAGCGGGATCCTAAACAGTTTTATAACTTCGTTAATGCGAAACGTAAATCATCAACACTTCCATCAACCGTATTTTTTAAAAAAAACGACAGCTAACACAGATCAGGCCATTGCCGATTTATTTGCTACATTTTTTCAAACAACTTATAGTTCATCAAATGTTCAATTGGTTTCGCCATATCCTTACAATGTAAATGTATCTAATTGCATATTTGGACCTTTAATAACGGAAAGCTCGCTATTAAATGATCTTAAGGCTATTAAGCCAGTATTCTCACTGGGACCTGATGGAGTACCAGGCTGCGTGCTTAGGTACTGTGCTGAAGGTCTTTTGAGGCCATTATATAAGCTTTTTAATCTGTCCATCGAGTTGTGCTCTTTTCCCGTTATGTGGAAAGAATCATTCATTATTCCTCTCCATAAAAAAGGAAACAAGTCAAACGTTCAAAACTATAGAGGTATTTCTAAGTTGTCTGCTATTCCCAAGATTTTTGAGAAATTAATAACTTCTCAACTACAACATCTTTGTAGATCTATAATTTCACCCTGCCAGCACGGGTTTGTGAAAAATAGATCTACTACCACTAACTTACTTGAATTCACTTCTTTTGTTATGAAGGGGTTTCAAAATAAAATGCAAACAGATGTTATTTACACCGATTTCAGTAAGGCTTTTGATTCCGTTAATCATTCTATTATACTTTTTTAGGCCATTATATAAGTACCAGTATAAGTCTGTTCAGGTCACGTCCGGAATACCACAAGGTAGTCACCTTGGTCCCTTGTTATTAACATTGTTCATTAATGACCTTCCTTCCGTGATAACACACTCTCTGGTGCTGATGTATGCGGATGATGTTAAACTTTGTTTTTCGTCTACAGACTTTCTATCTGGTAAAAGGTTGCAAACTGATTTAGAAAGCTTTCAAACATGGTGTCGGGTAAATTTATTAAATTTAAATTGTGGTAAATGCAACGTTATGTCTTTTTATAGGCGAATGCCCTTTTTAAATAATTATGTTCTTAATGGAAAACCACTTGAACGAATTGAGACAGTTAATGATTTGGGTATCCTTTTGGATCCCAAGCTTAAGTTTGACAAGCATATTTCTTCTGCTGCTAATCGAGCCTTCGGTGTCTTTGGTGTATTGGGTTTCATTTAGCGTTGGTCGAAAGAATTTGACGATCCCTACGTTACTAAGACTCTTTATACTTCACTTGTTCGCCCCATTCTTGAGTATGGGTCATGTATATGGTGTCCACAATATAAGGTTCATCAGGATAGAATAGAATCTGTGCAAAAACAATTTCTACTCTTTGCCCTCCGGTGTCTTCACTGGAATCCTAATACTCGCTTGCCTCCTTACCGTAGTAGACTTCTACTAATAAATCTTCCCTCTCTTTCTGATCGTAGAACCATGCTTGGTGTAATCTTTTTACACAAACTAATTAACGGTGAAATTGATTCATCAGAATTAATCAGCCAAATTAGTTTTGCTGTTCCGATCAGAAGCACTAGGAACTTTTTCCCGATTTCCCTGCAAGCCTGTTATGCTAACTATGCAGTTCATAACCCTTTTCGGATCTTATGCTCTAGTTATAATAACCTTTTCCCGATAATAAGTAATGCTACTTCTGTCCCTACTCTCAGAACTGTACTATTACATCTGTCTAACATTTAAATAGTCTTTGTTCATTTTTTGTATTTATATTGTATGTTCTATTCTTATTTCGCGATCTTCTTAGCCGCACGTTATGCGGCGCGCCCCTCGGTCGGTTGGTCGGGAGGTGGGTTGCATGTTGCCTGGGTCCGCGCGTTAACAAGCCCTGGCTTGGTATCGCTGGGCCACTTGCATGTACTGTTCGTTAAAACATCAACGTCCATACATCAATTAACTTATGCAGGAAGACAACACCAAGGGCTGTTCTACGGTTAATTAGACGGACGATTGATGAGTGAAAGGCGACTGGAGTACGATGGCAAACGGAGATTGGGATCCCAGTTTAGTCCCCGTAAGGCGAAGAGAAGAAATTGCTTTTGAACAGACTCAATACGATCTTGAGAGTTTTGATACTGGAGCCCCAAATTCATGAGCAGTATTCAAGGATAGGACGGACCAACAAACGTAGAGAAGTTAAGTGGTGAAAGGATCGTTAAATTCTTACGACCAGTACACCTCTGGCTGCATTAACGATAGAAGATATATGGAAATTTAAGCTCAACTTTTTGTCAAAAATAACTCCAAGATCTTTACCTGTAAAAATACGTTGCAATGAAATATTGTCAATCATATAAGTGGCTTAATGGGGTCTAGAACGACTGAAAGTCATAAACATACATTTTGAACAATTAAGATGCAGTTGGTTTGCCGAACACCAAAGCTGCATAGCGTTCAAATCATCTTGTAGATGAGTATGACACAGGGGATCGGTATACGACAAAATAAGTTTCACATCATCTGCGTACATAAGAATGCGAGAATGTGTCAAAATAGAGGGCAGGTCATTAATAAAAAGAGTAAAGAGTAAAGGTCCAAGATGACTTTCCTGAGGTACCCCAGAAGTGACGTGTACCGTTTTCGAAAAAGTTGACCTAAGCAATACTCGTTGAGTCCGACCATTTAAATAGGAAGAAGTCCAAACCAGAAAAGATTGAGGGAATCCTAAGCAATCAAGCTTATACAGCAGAAGTTCGTGGTTGACAGAGTCAAATGCTTTACTGAAATCGGTATAAATGACATCAGTTTGCATTTTCATAAGAAATGCATCATTTACAAGGGAGGTAAATTCAAGCAAATTTGTCGTAGTGGACCGACTTCTATCAAAACCATGTTGGACAGGGGAGAAAATCGACGAAGTTAGAAGTTTTTTAAATAATTTAGGGATGGCTGATAGCTTTGCAATGCCTCTGTAATTAGAAATATCAGACTTCCCACCTTTTTTGTGGAGAGGAATGATGAACGATTCCTTCCAAATAGATGGAAAGACTGCAGAGTCAAGGGATAGGTTAAAAAGTTTTAGCAATGGTTGAAGTAGGGAATTACAGCACTCCTTGGGCACATAACTAGGGATGTTGTGTGGCCCAGGAGAGAAAGACGGTTTTAGTGAATTAGATGCAGAAAGAAGTGAGGCATCTGTGATAGCAGGATTAAATAATAGGTTCGAAGGTGAAATGTTATACGGATAAGTGTTAGTGTGGGGGACAGAGGAATATGTTGATTGGAAAAAGTTGGCAAATAGATCAGAAGCAGTAGAGTCGTTGCTAGCTCATTTTTCCCAAGAAAAAAGGAAGAAGGCAAATATGAAGATTTGCGCTTTGAATTAACAAAGTTGTAAAATTGCTTAGGATCTTGAGTAAACTGTCGTTTGCAACGAGAAAAGTAGTTCTGGTAGCATTGGGAGTTTAAAAGGACAAAGTTGGACTTGGCTACAGAATATTTAAACAAGTCAACACTAGAACCATAAAGGGTTTCATAAAGTACGTTAGCAGGAACATCTATGTCAACCGAATTGTTTAAAAAAGACCAATCTGTTGCATAAAAATGCTAGTTCAGAAGACTATAATTTCCTTTACGGAAGCAATATCTTTTTTGAGTAGGGGATGCTGAAGGCAAAGAACATGTTCTAAAAAATGAAAGTGATATTTTGATAGTGGGATGGTACGAATCTTCCGGCATTGTTAAAGGCGCTGATCTATATATAGCAGCTGTAGAGCTATCGTTGATAAAAACCAGATCAAGCATTCTATTCAAAAGATTTAGAATTAAATTGATGTGAAACAACGAAAGATCGAACATGCAATCAAAAAAATCATGTTGAGCTGAGGGTATGAGGTGGTTTGTGCTATTGAAAAGTGACCATGTCATGCTTGGCAGATTGAAATCAGCTAACACTACAAATAAGTCATTATCACGCACAAGGGTTGAAATTTCCCTAATATAAGATATATGTTGCATATAGACTTGAATATCGGAAGAAGGGGGAATATAGGAGCATGAAATATATAAGGCCCTTGATGGGAAAATTACCTTAACAGCAACAATTTCAACACTAGCTGGCGCAGAGAAATTAGAAATATATCCGACTGGGGTGTGGTTTTGGTGGCGATTAGTACGCCAGCACCTCGAGTCGGCCGATCGCGTCTATAAATAATAAAGTTATTGGCCAAAATTTCGCAGTCAGACACTGTGGAGTTTAACCAAGTTTCTGAGAAAGCGATAATGTCAGAATCAAAAGAAATACTGTTCATGAATAAATTTTTAAGCTTAGACATAAGGCCTCTAACATTCTGTTATTGAATGGTAGTTTAATGGGGATCTAGTTTTTTGAAACATTGCTGGATGAAGAGCTGCCAGCTGGAAGTGAAACAGGCAAAGCATTGTTTGGAATTTTAGGTTTAAATTCATGAACAATCATTTGAGGTGGCCAAAATTTTGGATCACATATGATCGTGAACATGTCATGAGGGACACTTACTTTGAAGAAAGCTATTTCCCAAGGAGTAGAACATTTAAATTTAGTGATGGAAACACTAGCTGAAGATTTACTAGAAATATAAGCCGCTAAGGACTCGCATGTAGTGTCAGCTGAATGCCTGGAAACAAACACTTGCTTTCTAGGGGCAACAACATTAAGGATTGGCTGAGGTGGAGCTGAAATTGCAATGTGATTAGTTCCCTCATTAGAAACCGGACTTTGAGAAGCGGGCTCGATAGTTGTGGGTATGACCGCATCCCCTGGAGAAGGCAAGGGAGTAAATTGTAGAGACGGCGACGGTGACAGAGACAGAATGGTCGAAACGTCCAGATTTTGTGGAGCTGCCAGAAGTGTTGGAGATGTCTGAACGATAGAAGGGGGCACAGGTGAGGCACACTTAAAAAATGAGATTCTAACTGGCGTGTAGGTGGGGTCTCAAATTTGTATTGGCTCAGCAATTCCTCGCCTGAGGCAAAATCACTAGCGAGAAGCTTTGTCATCTTTTGCAATTTTAAAAATTGACTTCTAACGGAATTATACATTCGCGAATAGTCTATTTGCATGTCGATGCAAACTGTGCACGACCATTTCACATTCGCGACCAGTAAGCCCTGCATATTTCGCACATATAATGTTCTCGCACAAACAACAATAAATTAATTGCGGCTGAACAGAATCATCAGCCTGCTTAAAAGTGCAATTATTCTTGCAGCACGACATATTGACTACGGGGGTCAAACAAAATTGCACAAATTTAGAAAAAAAGCGCACGAAAATGTAACTAACGAAAAACACTCAAGTTTCACTCAAAAGCTAGAGTAATGCACAAACAGTGTTAGGACCGAAGAACAACAACAAGAAATTTAGTGAGAGCGATGCACAAAGAGATAATGCACACCGAACACACGCACAAACTATTGTATGCAGACGGAAGCATAAGAGCAAGGAGAGTAAAGTAAATAACACAAACAACTAAACGCAGCTCTGATGCCGTGTTATTAAATTGAATAATTGCTATTATTCGATGCACAGCTGATATACTTTGCACGGAAACCAAATCATTATCAATTTAGCGTAAAAATTGAATTATTTTAGATGGTTAAACAGCTTTGATATTAAGAAACAAAATAAAACAAGTAAGAGTGCTCTAGTCGAGAGTGCCCGACTAGGAGATACCCTGAACCCAGTTCTTACATTCATAATTCTTAATCTGCATTCATACATTGAAACACACACACACACATACAAACACAAGCTGCTTGCTGCTGACTGCGCGCGTCATACAATTGCTTTGCTTCTTCTTCCTTTGGCCCAAAACTATGGTACATTGAATCGTTAATTACTTCTTTGTTTATTGTCTGATCGTAATGAAATTTGTAGGACACAAAGATGGCATATAAATGTGAGACTATGTAAAGTCCGAAGGTTCTAAATCTAAGTATTTATTGGATTTATATGAAATCGGGGAGCGGTATCCAAAAAGTGAAATGTGTTTAACCTCTGTATGCTATAGAAGAATATATATACCAAATTTTGTGACTCTACCTCCTATAACTTTTAAGCTATACCTTAAAAACACTGTTCTGGAAACTTAACTTATCGATAACTTTTAAAACGGTTGAGATATCGAAAAAAAAATGATAAGTTTGTGTCGAGCCGGCAGTACAGTAACTTAAACTCAAATATACAGTCGCTAGCTATGACTTTCAAGCTATGCCCGAAAAACACTTGACTGAAATCGAAATTTATCGATAACTTTTGAACAGGACGAGATATCGAAAACAAAATGATAAACTTGTATTGTCCCGCCGCAACGAAAACTTATATATTAAATATGAAGTCTCTAGCTTTTGTAGTCTCTGAGAAACACGCGTTCATACAGACGGACAGACGGACAGACAGACGGACATGGCTATATCGACTCGGCTATTGATACTGATCAAGAATATATATACTTAATGGGGTCGGAGATGCTTCCTTATGCCTGTTACATACTTTTGCACAAAACCATTATACCCTTTTTCCCATTTTTAATGGGATCAGGGTATAAAAAAGCACGAATAAAAAGCGACCGATCAGAGCAAAAGATACAGATGATTGCTTTTTTCCTTGTTTGATATTTTCCTGTGCGGCCCTGTGTGCGCTACTGTGCTCGGCAGTGATTATTTTTACTTGCTCATTTTTGTCCGTAATATCTGATACAAAAGTTTTGCAGTGCCAAAATTTGGTTGCAGGAAAACTGGAAAACTGAAAACTGGACAGTGTTGGTAAATCACAATGTATCGCGTTTACTGAATCTTCGATGATAAGTGGTTTAAGCGTCTCAAAAAGGGTGCTCTTGTCTGTAAAGTTAATCAAGTGGCGAGTCTTGCTGCCAAAAAGTATGATCTTCCGCTTTAGTGAGTAGCGTGCTTCTTCTCAGTCGTAGGTGAGTGAGATTTTGCTGTGGACAGTTGCAGCGTCTGACCGAGGGTCGTCTTGTAAGGCATTTATGTTTTGCCTGGAAAGGGAATCTGCGACAAAATTCTCTTTTTCTTCTTACAGAACACTTTCGCATAATGCTCGACAATGAAGGACTTCCATCTTTTAATTTTGGCGTTTGTGTTTCTGTCCGAGACTGCGAAGTAAGAGGTTGATGGTCAGTAAGAATGCTAATTTTTTTTGTACCATACAAGTAGTTCCGAAGATTACACAGAGCTCATACAATGGCCAAGAATTCCCTCTCATTCATGGCATAGTGTGATTTGCTTTGTTTTAGAGTCCGGTAGATATTAGTAAGCGGTCTGCCTCCCTGAGATAGAACAGCTCCGATACCGTTCGCAGAAGCATCGGTAGTTAGGTCGAAAGGGAGTTTAAAATCTGAATACATGAGGTTAACATCTTCTGATGCCAAAATGATTCGCAGACGCCAAAAAGCATTGCCGTGAGCTTCATTACACTGAACCTCAACCTTCCTGGACATGTATTTGCTGACGATGCCGTCTTCACCGTTGAGTATGTCTGTTAATGGCTTTGCTATTGACGCAAAATCTTCCACATAGACGTAACATATTTTGCCTATTTGTTCCCTTAACACGTCGTCAATGGCCCTTTGAAAAATGCTTCTCGTGTTCTTCAGACCAAAAGGTAAGCGGCAGAATTTGTATTTTCCTCCGTTTACTGAAAAATACGTTTTCTAGCGATTTTGTTCTGCTAGGTAGATTTGAAGATACCCAGACTTCAAATCTAGGGTTGTGAAAAATGTTGACTCTCCCAAGTTTGCTCAAATCAAGGGAATACTTGGCATTAGGCATCGATCGGCTATAGTTCGCTCATTCCTAAAGTCAATTACCAATCGCTTGTTTTTGTTGCCGTTGGCGTCGGTCCCTTTTGTATCGACAACCCATATTGGGCTGTTATATGGGGGTCTTGATGGTATAATAATGCCATCCTTCAAGATGTGTTTAGTTTCGTTTTTACGAAATCTGCCCCTCCCATAGGGGGCGAGTACAATTCATTCATTGTCTATTGTGAGAATTGTGGCAACAACTGAGGTAATAAAGGGCAGCGCCTCGTAAGAAGTCGTAAATGTCTATATCCTGTTTAGTATCATACTTTTAATTTCATTTTTAACCGAAGCGGGTACCACAATATCATTCACGTTAGTGAAACTGACATTAGCACAGTCATGATATTGGTACGGTTCCGATATATTTTGGTAATTCAAGCTACGATTTTCCGGATCTAGCTTAACGTTTGCCTGCGTTGCTAAATTGGAGCCTATGATGGCATCAAATGGACCAAGTTTTTCTAACAAAAATAATGGAAAGACGTGTTTTCAAAATTTTCTTAAAACACTTATTTGGGATAATGCTGCAGCCGTGTGAAAGGGTTGTCGACTGAAATTAAATTGTTTAGCTTCTTAACGGGCTTTACAGAATCATTGTCGTTATCTAGCTCCGCTGGGTCACTCTGGGCCTGTAACTCGATCGGACGTCACTGACTTGCGGTTTCTCGAAATAAGTGCGATGCCTCAATTTAGATGAAGAATCTATTTCCATGGGCTCTGGGAACTGACCTGGATGTTCTCTATTACTTTGATCTTGATAAGTATTGTTATTCTAAGGTCTTTTGCAAAAATTGGGATTCCTCTCTTGATCCCGCTCTTTCTTATTATTGTTACCCTGCCTGGTGTATAAGCGATTCTTGTTGTTTTCGGTGGCTTTGGCGTATGAAGCCGAAAACATGCTTCGCTCCATACTCGCTGCCGCTTCCCTGGCCAAGGCCAAGGTGGATGGTAAATCTTTGGGCTGAGCCGAGAACATGACTGATTTCAGGACGTTTTACGTCCTCAAATGAATGCATGTGGTGCGTCAGACCTGACCTCTTCGTTGAGCAACGTGGCTCTGTCAGGTTCATGGGTCATAACAACTTCAACTTCTGTTCGACTTGATCGTAGTATTGCATGAGGCTTGACTTGCCCTGCCTCACCATTTTCAGCTCATGTCACAGGAAGACATAGAGATGTCTTGTCCGCATAAGTGCAGTCCAACCTAGCTATGATGGCGTCGAAGTTAAGTACTGTGTTATGTGATACCAGCAATGCTCTTGCTGCCCCTCTTATTTTATTTCGAATTATGGTCACATCTTGATAGTGTGTGCTGCTACCATTAAACGGTTTGAATATTTCGGTGGCTGACTGCCTCCATGACACATACTCGTCTGAACTAACGCTGAATTTAGGTTTGTCAACCTAATGTCTAGGTTTACAGAGATTCATTGGTAGGTCTCAACCTGCGGGGTCTCTATACGTAAACTATTGATCTTTTGTCTCACTTCATTTAGCTGTGATTGGAACCTTGCTTCTTGCTGGGTCCGCGCTTGGCTGAAATCGTTTGCAATTAAGGCCTGTTCTTGGTTCGGGTCCATGTCTGGTTTTGTTTGTCTTTGCACTTTATTATTTTGTTTAAGTTCCAAATCTAAGTCACTCAGGAATATATTAAATAATAATCAAGTGATTGACGGCTAATGCCGGAGCAGTGAGATTTATTGTTGTTACTTTAGAGAACGATACAAAACTGAATTACAAGTTACAAGCAAGCTAAAGCTAAGGCTACAACATAAGCTACAAACTCATAGCCTGCAAGCCGACTCAGCATAAGCCATAGCGCTGCTCTTGCAAGTATCATGCCAATGCATAAGCTACAAAGTCATAGCCGGCAAGCTGATTGTCTCGAATGCTTTTGTTGGGGTTGACCTCAGCGCCCCTGTGATGCAGAGCAGCACCTGCCGCTGGGTCTTCTCCATCATCTTGAGGGCTCTTTTCTTTTCCGTTGCTGGTCTCCACACCAGGACCCCATAGAGTAGGATTGGTCGCACCACTGAGGTGTTATTCCAATGCAACAGAGATGGTCAGAGCCCCCAGGTGCTTTTCAGCATCTTTTTTATGCATAGAGTGCGTTGGTTGCCTTCCTGACCCTCTCCTCAACATTGCGTTTCCATGTCAGCTTCCAGTCTTAAGCCGTGTATTGCCGATCTTAGGGGGAATCCATCGCCCTTGTACCTTGTACCTCTTGGTAACGAGGATGAGGTCCGTCTTCTCCGCGCTGATATTGAGTCCGGCATTTTCCGCCCAATCTCAGTCCTCCCTGAGTGTGTGTTCCATTATGGAGCTGAGGGTGAACTTACATTTTCCCGTGGTCAGTATGCTTAGGTCATCGGGGTAGGTAGTGATCTTGGGGGCTGTCCTTTCAAATCTCCTGAGTAGTTCGCTGACAACCAGGTTCCATAGTAGTAGTGACAGGACTCCACCTTGTGGTGTGCCCCTGTAAGCCTCCCTTACCTTGGATGTGGTGCCGCACTCAGCTTGAACCCGTCTGAAAGTTAAGAAATGTCTTGGAATGCTGCCAGTGCGTAGTTTTTAACGTGAAATGCTCTCTCAATGGATGCAGTTAGGGAGTGCAAAGCCGTTTCCACTGATTTTCCTTTGGTATAAGCATGATTTGCCTGCAGTAGGTGTTTCGTACAATTCCTAATGTGCCGGTTCAACAGTTTTTCCAATGTTTTCAGAAGGAAGAAGGTGAAGCTTATCGGTCTGTAGTCCTTGGCTGCATTTTCCCGTCTTTGGAAGGAAGACAACTGTCCAGGGTATTGAGATATAGTCTGTGCTCAGGCACGCATTGTATATTTAAAGTAGACAAGGTACTACCTCGGTTTTGGTCGATTGTAGCATGGCTCGGAAGATGCCGTCTAGTCCAGGTATAGCATACTGCGTTTTGACTGGCGTTATGATTGTTGTAGGAAGAGTCTGATCTTCCGTTGTTAAGATTAGGTGGTTGTTAACGTCGGTGACTTCATTGCAAGGGAAGTGTGCTGTAGACATGATGAATTCCGAAAATGATTGTTTTATGTTTCCGGCTCATGTACCAGTAACAAAATGTCGCCGCAAACTGTATTTGGACAAATTGGGTACAGAGATGTGAATACTTTGAGTTTCCTTTCAATACAGATTTTATTTATAGAAATGGGTTTATATACAGAGTTTTGACACAGTTATGTTTGCTAAGGTCTTATTATTGTCTAATTCGAGCTATACAATAAGTGAACTTGATAATCAATATGTATCGCACAATGTGCTCTAGACTATGTATTAACCCAGTTTGGGTTCCGAAGCTGCATATAGTGTTTTTCGCTGCACACCAGCATATGATGCTAAAACCCTATGTGTGGCCATTAATGTGCAGCGGGTGCATTTCGGGTTGCATATTTGTTTTAGGCCAGTTGCCTATCTGCAGCGTACGATTATCTGCATACGCTGAAATCGTACATCCTCCCGGCCGTTGAACGCAGGTTCAACCCTCATTAATGTTAGCGGTGAAGGGTTGACTTGTCGTAGGATCTCTATTCCTGGTTATAATTGGTATCTGGATATGTTGAATGCTAGAGCAAGTAGATTGCAAAAATGATCATGGAGAATGTTAATCCGATGTACATTGCGATCTGATGATTGTCTATTGTCTCAAGCTTGGGTGGTAGCTAAAACCATTGATTTGGTATTAGTTCTCGTTGAAGCTCCAGTAATTCGGTGTAGCCCAAGTTACTCGTATCTCTTGATGTTGTGATTTGGTGGCTTATTTGTTGTTTTGTTGACATCGATATTTCCCAAACGGACATATGACGCTAATATTGATATTTCCATAACACTTTGACTGGTTACGGTTATTAATGAGTTGCGTATGGTGCATCCTGCTTTAGCTTCCAGTAGTCCAGTATTGCGTAGCCAGATATCTGACGTTCCATCGGTGCCAACAGCAGAGAGCTTTAAAGGAGTTTTTGTGGCATATATCCATTGATTCTTTCTATGCATTTTTTGCTAAATGAATGTTTTATTTGTGACTTCCATATGACATGATGCATCTGTTCTATTGAGTAAAATTTGCATTTCGCAGCACATTTCTGATAAGAGCATCGATTGCTTGCTGTAACAGATGAAATCATTTGTGGATGTTGGATGACAGTTTGCTATGTCTATGGTTATTGATCGCAACAAACGGTGCTTTGATTTTGAATACATAAAATCCGTCTTCGCTTGCAGCTGGGATTGCTACCAAATTGTATAAATCCAATGTATGTGCAGACACTTCTAAAAACGATATTTTAATTATAACGTGATTGTTTACTATGGTGAGCATGTTATCTGAGATGACAGGTAACATTTGATCGGGCTTTAGATGATCTCGTATTTGATCAAATTGTTCTTGTAGCTGTAGTGGTGATATAAAAAGTGTGGCGCACATCTGTCAATATATAAATGATCTCACTTTGCATTCGTTGCAGATTGGCAGCTATCAATGAGTTGTGATGTCAATGTGATGTGACACTGAAGTGTGCTGAAATGAGATTTATCTTTCATCACTTCCTTAATTTGTCCTTCAATGAAGTTCAGTCGCTTTGAATATGCAATTTCATCTCGTTTCAATACGTTTATGGTTGAATCAACCAAAGAGGTTTGGTTGCGTAATAAGTCCAAAAGATGGTTTTCATTGTCTTGAACTCTTAATATTGTTTTCGACATTTCCTGAGCGTACTTGGAATCCAATACTCCGAAAAGACTACTGGCAATGTTTCCCACGATGTCCAACGGTGCTCGTTGTTTCCGAGTTTTGGCCAATAACATGTTTTCCATTACAAGTTCTTCCTCAATGTGTTGAAAGTGTTGATACATTCCTTCACACGCGGGTATGTCATTGAGCTTGGAACACATTCTACCAATTCTTGTCGTGCCTATATCCATGTCCATCCAGTATGGCTTTAGATCGAAGTATGCCACTATTGTCCAGTCAGCTACTGCTAGTTGTGTTGTACCAATTTTTTCGCAAAATATACCCGGTTTTGAATCAAACGGGGCTATGTGTATTGATTGTGCCAATGCTAGCGGCAACAACAACAACATAACTATCATTGCTGTAGTCAATGAAACGTTATTTGGCTGAATCCTTTTATTGGGCTGTCTGATTTCGGATGCTTCTTCCTCTTCTATTGGATGCTTGTGGGTAGGCTCCTCTTCATTAAATAATAGGGCTACATGTTGAATCTCTCGTTTGAAGATTCCCTTGGCTGTTTTGACTTCAACCACTCGTACAAGCTATCTTTCCCGCAGAAGACTCGAACAATTCTTCCTATCGGAGTATTGTCTTGTTTTAGTTATACCAGTATTCCTTTCTTTATGTTTGCTGATGATTTCCTCCTCTTTTGTCGCTGCTGCAACTGTTGTAAGTACTCATGCGATCATTGCGTCAATAATGAATGTTTTAGTTTCGACACTGCATACCATCAATGGCCTAACGATTTTGGTTGCTGGGGTGGCTCTTTGTCAGCTTGTGCTGTTAGTGGTTCTCTTATTAGAAAATGTCCTGGTGTTAATGCTGTAACATCATTTGGGTCATCAGATATTAATGTAAGAGGTCAAGAGTTAAGTATGGCCTCTATTTCGACTACTTCAGTTTCTAACTCTTCATAAGTAAAATTTGACGTCGTTATATTTTTTAATAAGAGATGCTTTGCTGATTTTACTGTAGCTTCCCATAATCCACCGAAGTGTGGTGCAAGAGGAGGTATAAATTTAAGTTGTACTCCCTTTTTGTTGCACTCCTTGTTTGAGCATTTTTGGAGAATACAGCCTCCTGTATCTCTTGCAGTTTGTTCCTTGCTCCTACGACATTTGTTACGTTGTCGCAGTGGTGCGTTTGACATTTGTGCTGCTAAGAATGCCTCTGTTGTGGGGTCGCTAACTAGCTCCAGATGTAAAGCTTTAGTAGCGCAACAGAAGAATATCGCAATATAGGCAGTAATGTACCACAGTTATCGACGCCAGAATTGAAGAATAGCCTAGCTTGAGTGACACGAAGGGGAGGCAGATTTCCCATAGTTTGTTCCATAAGCCATGATTTTCCCTTTGAGGATTCAGAACAGTTGCTTTGATGCTGTAAGCAAGGCAAGACCGCAATGCATGTTGTCTTTATGTTGTTGTACCAGAATCATCTTCACAATTAGTTCGTTGTAAGTCAAAAGCATGGGATATTTTCAGTCGACCTCCTACACGCAAGATTTCATCCTGATTCAAGAATGGAACTGGATAGTTTGATGTGTGTTTTTTTTTTGTGTCGGAAACGCATCATGTAGGTTATGATTCTAGATAATTTGTTAAATGAGTTGTTGTGCTATATTTTGTAAATTATATCGGCCTTTGGAGGATTCGCACTCATTAACTCATCTTTGGTAGCCATAAACGGTGGTAGCCATGTAGATAGTGGGCCATAAAACACATGACTATATTTTGCGAATTAAGTGGCCGTCATTCCTCTGGAGAGCACATCTGCTACATTATTCTCTGATGTTGCATGCCACCATTGCCTTTGTAAGGAATATTCTTCAATTGTTGCGACTCTGGTAGCAGCGAATTTGTCTCGAATGGACGCTGAACAATTAATGCACGACAATACAATCATTGAATCAGACCAATATTATGTCGACGCACCTTCCTTGGACAAGTCTTCATTTATTTTTGATGTCAGCTGAGCTCCTAATGTGTTGATGTTACTGTATTAATTGGAGCTAAGTGTGATTTTGAGCATATTAATTGAAAAGTCTTTCTTTTATTTTTGTGCGTTGCTTGGATGTATACGCAGCTCCATATGCTTTTTCTAAGCCATCAACAAATGTATGGATTTCAGATGTTACAGGTGTTTGTCCTCGGAAGATATGGCGTGGTACTTGTATGGTGCTAAGAGCATTAGGCTCCTTCCTGTACCGTTTCCGTTCCTCCTGAAGATGAGCAGAAAGGTCGTCTTTATAATCAAACCCTTCCTAAATATGGTGTGCAGCCTTTGTTCCATAAGTTACCGTTTTTAATCTATAATATCGTAATTCCTCGGATGGATCATTGCGCCAAACTATTGTTTGATAATACTGGTCTTCGGGACTGATCCAGATTTTCTATTTTTTGCTGATATTTGCTGATCTACCGTTTCTTTTTCAGTCATAACTGCACATGCTGTTGCTTTTGCTGATTTTTTTTTTGTATTTGCCGGCCAGAAGCCTTGTGAGTCCTCTTCCAATTGTTAAATGCTTATCTTGCATTATATCGAAGAATTGTTCTGCTCCCAAAAGTATGTCAATTCTTTCAGTTTTGTTAAAATTTAGGTCCGACGATGTAATATTCTTTTGAAGTTTCCAAAGGGGCTTGTTGTTCGATTGTGCTGGCTGATCTGCAACTATGTGAGGCAATACAATAGCCTCCAATCGAGAGGTGAAATTATTTTGCTTTGACTGAAACATAACATATACCCTTGCCTTTGATAATTGTGTAATACTTCGTCACAATTTCTTTTCTAATCAACGCATTCAATTCTGATGTTTTCACCATGTTTATAATTTAAAAATTTTAAATTAAAACACAATTTAAAAAATTATCATAAGAAATCAAAGCTAGCAACCGAAACGCATCGAACTCTAATTAAATATGAAACAAGTAAGAGTGCTCTAGTCGAGAGTGCCCGACTAGGATATACCCTGATCCAAGGTCTTACATTCATTAAAGTTATTTATCTGCATTCATACACAGAAACACACACACATATACAAACAAAAGCTGCTGGCTACGCGCGTCATACATTTGCTATGCTTCTTCTTCTTCCTTTGGCCCCAAACTATGTTACATTGAATCGTTAATAACTTTTTTGTTTATTTTCCGATCGTAATGAAATTTGTAGGACACAAAGCTGGCATATATGTAAAATCCGAAGGTCATACCTCTTAAAATACGTATTTTCCGATTTCTGGTAGATCAGGGAAAGGTTTCTTAAAAGTGAAACGCATTTAACCTCTGTATGCTATTGGAGAGTATATGTGCCAAATTTGGTGACTCTACGTCTTATAACTTTTAAGCTATACCTTAAAAACACTGTTTTGGAAAATTAATTTATCGATAACTTTTGAAAGGATTGAGATATTGAAAAAAAAAATTATGAGTTTGTTTAAAGCCGTCAGTACAGTAACTTAAACTTAAATATAAAGTTTCTAGCTTATATGACTTTCAAGTTATGCCCGAAAAACACATGTCTGAATTCGATATTTATCGATAACTTTTGAACGGGATGAGATATCGAAAAAAATGATAAACTTGTATTGATCCGGCACTACAAGAACTTATATTTCAAATATGAAGTCTCTAGCTTTTGTAGTCTCTGAGAAACAGGCGTTCATACAGACGGACGGACAGACGGACAGACAGACGGACATGGCTATATCGACTCGGCTATTGATACTGATCAAGAATATATATACTTTATGGGGTCGGAGATGCTTCCTTATGCCTGTTACATACTTTTGCACAAAACCATTATACCATTTTTTCCCATTTTTAATGGGATCAGGGTGTAAAAATATAGTTAAACAAAAATTGAAGTCAAAACAAGTCTGCACTTCGACAAGTTGGGACAATTTTTTAGTGCCCGACTAGGATATACCCTGAACCCAGTTATTACATTCGCAATTCCTTATCTGCATTCAAACATATAAACACATACACACACACATACAAACACACGCTGCTGCTGTGAACGTCATGCAATTGCTTTTCTTCTTCTTCTTCCATTGGCCCAAAATTATGTTACATATAATCGTAAATAACTTCTTTAATTATTGTCCGATCGTAAAAAACAGCATATAAATGTGAACCATGTAAAATCCGAAGGTTATACCTTTAAAATTACGTATTTTTCGATTTATGGTATATTGGAGGAAGGTATCAAAAAATATAACACTTTGTACTTCTGTATGCTGTAGAGAAATAAATATAGTGCATTTGGTAGCTCTAGCTCTCATAACATTCAAGTTTTACCAAAAAAACACTGGTCTGGAAATTAAATTTATCGATAACTTTTGAGCGGGACAAGATATCGAAAAAATATGATAACCTTGTACTGACCCGGCACATCAAAAACTTATATCTTAAATATGAAGTATCTAGCTTTTATAGTCTCTGAGAAACGCGCGTTCATACAGACGGACGGACGGATGGACAGACGGACAGCCAGACGGACAGCAAGACGGACATAGCTAGATCGACTCGACTTTTGATAGTGATCGATAACATATATACTTTATGGGGTTGGAGATGCTTTCTTCTGCCTGGAACATACTTTTGCACAAAACCATTATACCCTTTTTCAGGTTATAAAAATTAGGATAGAGCCACAGGTGTGTTTTTGTCATATTTTGTATGACAAGAGACACTTAATCGATGGTCAATGAAAAAAAGAAGAATATAATATTCATTGTTAACCTGGTGTGAGACTCCTTAAAATCAAATCCCACAAAACTGTGTTAGCTACTGTTGCTTACCACAAGTAAATAAAGTAGCTACACTAAAAGTGACAATTCGAACGTAAAAACATGAAATAAATTAATTCAACAAGAAAGAGTGCTCTTGTCGAGAGTTTCCGACGAAAAGACAAGAAAACAGTATAATTCGCTTAACTGCCTGCACACTTAGCTGCATTTTTTACTTATGTGCGCAAAACAGATTTTTATGAGTAAATAAACTTAATTTTGGTAACATTTTTATCCGATAGGTGCATCCTTGTTAGCTGCCCTGTGGCGGTCTGGCAACGCACCATCTATCGCATTAGAACAAAACGAGAGAATCGATAGAAACATACAACTCGATATACGATATCTTGATGATCTCTCTCACCAAGAACTCTCGCCGGCAAAGCCGTAACTTATACCTCAATTCTAAGTGTTAAATATATATAAATAAACGTTGAAACAATTAGTAAATAATAATTGTTTACCACAGTGGTGACCTCGACAACTTTATCACTTAATTGTGCAAAAATCGCTGTACTAACATTTCACAATTTCACAATTATTATGAGATAGAGATCAACCCTGTTTTATGGACGAGCCTCGATACAATTTACGATCATTAGTTTCAAAACGGTTGAATTTCGAAGACGAATCTTCCAACATGCCCACTGAAGTGGAAACTCGACTTGCTGAGCAAGTCCGTGTGCTCCAAAACCAACTTAACTCTCTACAAGTTGGCGTGCCTGCAGCAAAAACTTCGAACCATGCCATGATGCCTCGCACCATGCGTCTACCAAAGTTTACGTGCAACAATCCAAATTTAGGGTTTGCCCAGGTCGAACGTGCATTTCACCTACATGGTGTCAGCAACGATGATGATAAATTTGATCACCTCACAGTCAATTTGGATCCAGAGCCTTGGCTGTCGAAGATTAACTCATACGCCCACCGGCCGAAAATAAATATGAGACTATTAAGACACGTTTACTGGATAAGTTTGCCGAGTCGCCAGAGTCAAAACTACGTCGTTTGTTGCAAGGTGGACAAACCACAGGATTAAAGCCATCGGAAGTCCTGTCTCACATGCGGCATCTAGCTCCAAGTCAAGCAGTTAACACATAATTCGAACCTTGTTCCTTTCCGAGATGCCCCGAAATATCCGCCCAGTTTTAACTATCTGGGAGGAAACTGACTTGGAGAAACTTGCGAAAATAGCGGATAAGATGCAAGAGACAGTCGGCGCATACACTTCTCTAGCCATCGGTTCTAATGCGGCACAGCCAACGGGTACGACAGTAGCTGCTGTTTCCGCTTCGGACTCAATCAAGGACGTATTCAGCGCCATACGTACACTCACAAAAAAGGTCGACACTCTTCAAAGTGATGTAAAACGGATTCAGTCAACCAACTGTCATCGCAGCAAGTCACGTGCACCATCTCAACGCCAGTCAGCTGGTCAATCGCAAACTGAATCTTCAACTGACACAACTGATCAGCTTTGCTACTATCACCGCCGTTTTGGGGGCAATGCGCAAAAGTGCAAGTCTCCATGCGCCCGTGAGCAGTCGTCAAACTAATACGGCTGCCGCCGGCAACGCTAGTCGGCGACAGCACATCCAACAACAGCGATCACACAATCCAGCCAACCATTATATCAGAGCGCCGCCTTTACATCACTGATTGCACATCTCAAATCAGGTTCCTGATCGACTCCGGATCAGTTGTCTCCGTCATACCACGCAAGTTGGCCAGGCTGAATTTAAAACAAAGCAATCTTACCCTGTATGCGGCAAATGGAACAACCATCCATACCTATGGAGATTTAGTAATGGACCTAAACCTTGGATTGTGCCGTTGTCTTACTTGGCCCTTCATTGTCGCCGATGTACAAATAGCTATTATTGGTGCAGATTTCCTGTCTCAATTTCAACTGCTCGTCGACCTCAAAAACAAACAGGTGATCGATTCTATATCTGGCTTAGCGTCGTCAACGTGCCTTTCTGACAGTAAACACTTTTCAATATCAACGGTTCAAGGTCTTTCGAAGTTTCAGAGCCTTTTACAAGAGTTTGTAGACGTCACTATTCCAGCGAAAAAGACTACCAGCCAACATGAAATACGACATCACATAGAAGCCACAGGCGCGTCAAATTCGTATCGACCACGCCACCTGACCGGCGAAAAACTCGCCATCGCTAAGGCTGAAGTCAACTTCTTAATAAAAGAAGGCATATGTCGGCCCTCAAACAGCCCTTGGGCAAGCCCCCTTCACATGGTGAGCAAGAAAGATGGTGGCTGGAGGTCTTGCGGGGATTATCGCAAACTGAACTCGGTAACTGTACCTGACCGTTACCCAATCGCCCACATTCACGATTTTACGGACCAGCTACACGGGAAGAAGATATTTACGACGCTCGATTTAGTTAAAGCTTATTACCAAATTCCTATGGCAGAAGACGATATCCGGAAAACAGCTGTGTGTACTCCGTTTGGCCTCATTGAATTTCTGTACATGCCGTTCGGTCTCAAAAATGCTACACAGACTTTCCAAAGATGCATGGACAACATCTTTCGTGAAATCGATTTCGTATATTGCTACATTGATGATATATTGATCATGTCCACAACAATGGAAGAGCACGGACGACATCTACGCACCGTCTTGGAAATTCTGCGCAAACATGGCCTTTGCATAAATCTAAGCAAATGCCAAATCGCACAAACAAATGTTCAGTTTCTCAGCTATGTTATCAACGAGCACGGCATTAAACCTCCTACACAGAAAAAAAAAAACCAGATTCCGGGCTAAAATCAAGCCGAAACGGTGTCAGAAGTATGGTGATCTCGGATATTCTTGAACCAAGTACGAAATACTTGATTCAAGTACGTTTTTTTCAATCCCGGAATTCTTAAATAAAGCCTGTTTTTAGCCTGATTCGAGCTTGATTTAAATTGATAACGGGTGATAAATAAAAAAAAAATATTTCATGATTTAAATTTAAGTTGTTCTCGGTCGGAGCCGTTTTAATTGAAATTAAACATTATGTTTAGTGAATGAATGAATTAGTTAGCTTTTGCTGTTAAGCACAGTCATCTTCTTACAATTTCACTATAATTAGAAAACTTATCTACCTCATATTATTTATCAATTTGCAATTTTATAAATCTTACCGACCTCGCCGGTGCTAGAACCCGCGACCCTCCACACTGTATGCAAGGCTTGTGTTTTCCCACTGAGCTATCCAACCTATTTAATGCTTAACAGCTAAACTCTAAGATAAGCCGACAGTATAATTTAATTTAATTGCGTAGCAGACCAAGTTGCTAGTACTCGAAATATTGTACTTATTTCAGTATTATATACTAAATTTAATTTTGTAAATAAATAAAAATAAAAAAAAAAAACTTAAAAAAACAGTCTTAACAAGGAGTTGAACCCGCACAACTCGCGTTCGCAAGGCACACACCTTACCCACTGAGCTACACCAAAACAAATGCCCTATACAAGAAAAGAATGCGAAGCAAATTGAGAGAGCGCGAGCAAAAGAGAGCCAATTTCATTTCTCTCTCGGCTATTATATTTTTATACGGGATTGTTTTAAGAATTCCGTACTTAAATCAAGTACGTTCGGCTTATTTTGCCCTTTTTATGCTGAGTCATTGTCATTCAATCCTGATAAAGGCTTAATTTAAGAATTATATCCTGAATACATACTTAAAAATTTCAAGTTGATTTTTAGTACGGATTTTTTTTTCTGTGTACCAGCCGGATCGATGCAATTCAAAACTATGAACGCCCTGCTATGATCAACCAATTGGGTCGGTTCCTAGGTATAATCAACTACTACCGTAGATGTCTGCCTAACTTTTCACACATTCAAGCACCATTGTCAGAGCTGCTTAAAAACGTGAGAAAGAATGACAGACGCCTGATCGAATGGACAACTGAGCGTAACGCCGCATTCGATGATTGCAAGCGTAGTGTCGCTAACTCAGCATTTCGAGCTCATCCGTTTCCCAACGCAAAACTTGCCCTGGTATGTGATGTATGCAGCAAGTAGACGACACCTGGCAGCCAATTGGTTTTTTCTCCAAGAAGCTGAGCAATGCGGAAACAAACTATAGCACATACGACAGGGAGCTGCTCTCTGTTTATGAAGCTATCAAGTACTTCAAAAACTGGCTCGACGGACGAATCTTCATTATCAAAACAGATCATAAACCACTCGTCTACGCATTTAAGCAACGGCCCGATTAAGCTTCACCACGACAACTTCGCCATTTAAGCTTCATTTCCCAATTTTCAACGGAAATCATGCACGTCAAAGGTACCGACAACGTAGTTGAAGATGCTTTCTCTAGACTCTGCACAATCAACATGCCTACGACTGAAGCTACAGAAAGTCCGCTACGACGACGACGTCTCTCTTTACTGCGATGTGTCAGCAGGATACGTTCGTCCATACGTACCTCACGCTCTCCGGAACAACATTTTTTCTCTTTTCCACAGCCTCTCTCATCCAAGTAGACGCTCGACTCTTCAGCAAATCAAGCAGAAATATGTCTGGCCATCAATAAACAAGGATGTTATCAGCTGTTGCAGGAACTGCCTGCCTTGTCAGCGTGCCAAAATAAACAGCACAACCATATAACACCCCAAAAAATCGACGTTCCTAATGGCAGATTCGATCACGTCCACATCGATATCGTCATCATGCCATTACAACAAGACTACCGGTATTGCCTCACCATGGTTGACAGATTTACTCGCTGGCCAGAAGCCATTCCGCTTAAAAACATCACAGCCGAAACTGTGGCCAACGACTTCTGGTCACATTGGGTTGCACATTTTGAAATGCCCAAAACAATCACCACTGCTCAGGGTAGTCAGTTCGAATCTGCCTTGTTCAAGAATTTCGCTCATCTCGTTGGTATGAATCACATTCACACCACTGCCTATGACCCACAATCAAATGGATTAATCGAGAGATGGAATAGAGCATTCAAAGCAGCCATGATGTACCACTCGGATATTCCGTGGCCACAACTTCTACCTGTTGTCCTACTAGGACTACGCTCATGCTATGAGGAGGACTTGCAATCATCAGTTGCCGAAATGCTTTATGGATCACCAATACGCCTGCCAAATGTATTTTTTGACGACATCGACACGACATTAAGTTCTTCAACATTCATCAGCAGTTTTCGAGAACAGATGCGTAAAATTCGTTCAACACAAACTGCACACCACGCTTACAACAAGATGTCCCTCTTAAGGGCATTGACAAATGTTCTCATGTATTTGTCCGTACCGATTCCGTCAAGAAGCCGCTTATGCCGCCATACTCTGGTCCTTTTGAAGTCGTCCATCGTAACAACGTCTGAGTTTTTACTGTTAAAATCGACAACAAGGAAGTAGCAGTCTCCGTGGACCGACTCAAGCCTGCTTTTCTGGTCAAGAATGACACCCTAACAGATCCGCAACCAGCCAACAGAAGCGAACCACGGACATACGCAAGGAAACCTCGAGGGCACTTTTCTAAATCGTGACGTAGTCACTAGAGAGGGAGTACTGTGGCGGTCTGGCAACGCACCATCTATCGCATTAGAACAAAACGATAGATCCCTCTCACGAAGAACTCTCCCCGGCAAAGCCGTAACTTGTACCTCAATTCTAAGTGTTAAATATATATAAATAAACGTTGAAACAATTAGTAAATAATAATTGTTTACCACAGCCCGATTCGTTTTAGCGCCCTCTATTGCGTGTAGAAATGTTTCGATTTTCTCAGCGAATGTTAACTTTAGGTGCACGACAGCGCCATCTAGGACTTTTATGTAAAGTTTAAAACATTCTACGTGACTGCCATCCAAATAAAACATGCAAATGCCTTAGTTAACTGTTATGTTTTGGTGCAAAAAGTAAACAAAAGGAAATCACAAAAATTGGAAGAAACAGGCGACTTACGGCTTTAACGTTAAAACAAAAACTCGTAATTATAAAGTTAATAAATGAAGGCAACAGCAAAAAAGACCTTCCAGAAAAGTTTAAGTGCGATGTTACAACCATTCATCGTGTCTACATTCAAAAAAAAAAAAATTGGTCCAAGCTGCCTCATGCAACGCTCCAAAAGCAAAACGGCGAAGAAGAGGCCTGCATGAAAAAGTTGAGGACGCGCTAAACTTGTGGTTTCAGCAGCAAACAGCCAAAAATGCAGTTTTATCATCTCAAGTGCTTATGCAAAAAGCAAAAGAATTTTCAATCAAGCTGAATGATAATTTTGAGCCATCCGCATCTTGGTTATATCGATGGCGCAAACGCCACCAAATAAAATTTGGAAAAATTCACGGAGAGGCAGGTGAAAATGATTCCGAAGCTGCTACGAATTTCGGTAGAATCGTGCTACCAATATTAATACAAGATTACCGCGATGAGGATATTTTTAATGCAGATGAAACTGCATTGTATTTTAAATCAATGCCAAACACTAAATTTTTTATCAGCGGCGATGCCCCCAAGGGTCAAAAAAAACAAAAAAGCAGACTTACTCAACTCTTTGTTTGCAATGCCACAGGCACGATAATACGACCATCGTTTTTTTTTTTCTTAAACTTTATTATCAATTTTACAGGAAACGCACGATGCTTCAAAAATAATCACATTCCGTTGCCATATTTTGCAAATAAAAAGGCATGGATGACAGCGGATAATGCTGCATGCCACAAATGTAAAAAGGCTTTACAGAACATACGAGTGGAGTACTTACCGCCCAATACAACTGCAGTACTGAAACCTTTGGATCAAGGAAAAATTACCTCGTTTAAGCGAGAGTATCGCCAGATTCTTGTACGCAAGCAACTTGCTGCTTTGGAAAGTGGACAGAAGACCAAACCATTTCAGCAATCGATTTCTTTAATAAATGCAATAGAGTTCACTAAAGAGGCATGGCGTTTAGTTAAGACAGAGACCATAATTAATTGTTTCAAGAGGGTAAGTGTGAGCTTTTTAAGAAATAATAGTTTGATTAGATCGGCTTTACTAAAAAATGGACTATCCACAGTTTTAGAGGAGGAAGTTGAGGTGCAAATTGAACTCCCAATTGCAATCCCCAATTGGTTTGAATATGTGCACTGCGATGATGAAGTTTCCTGTTTTGGAAACTTAAATGATGACGAGATAATTAATAAAATAATTAATGAAGATGACGGCAGCGCCTCAAGTGAAGATGAGTTTGAAATTCTGATTGTATGAGATGTCGTAAAAAATCCAACAATAAAAGAGGCTTTCTGTGCGCTTAAAAACCTTGAAATGTTCTTGTTTGTTATATGACGTGTCATATTTTTCCAGTAGTAATGTCTTTTTACCTTAGCTAAAGTTTTTGATATGCCATTATGACCTCCTTGTATTGGATTGTCATGAAATGTAAACGGTATTGCTTCTTTTTCTTTTTCAGTATTTACTGTGGTCACCGGCTTGAGTAGCGCTACCCTTAAATATTTTAAATATTTATTGCCAATATTTTTGAAATAATCAATTGAAATTTCTTCAAAGATTTTTCCGCTCGGTGCCGTTTTGAGTTGGCTGATCTTATGTATACCGGCTTGCATTTCAAGCCATTGGAAGAACTGACCTAAGTCAAGAATTCTATTGGTGTACAGATCGCTAACGTCAATTCTTGCAATAATTGTATTTCCATGTTTACAGTAACATGTCATGTTTGTTATGTCCAAGGCCACTACTTTTCGTACATCGTCATTCTTAATGACTTCATATACGTTGGGCTTAGAAGCTTTTTCAAGATTTTGCCTAGGCAAAAGTTCTTGTTCTATTCCTGCGCAGGATTTATTCTGTCTACATTGTTGCCTGGTAGTGATTTTCAGGACTTTAGTTTGTAAATCTTTTAATTCGGATATTATTATCCTAGATAGGGCATCTGCAACAAAATTGTCTTTTCCCTTTAGATACTCGACTGTAAAGTCGTATTCTTTTAATTTGAGCCGCATGCGCGTTAATTTTGAACTTGGGTTGATCATAGAAAATAAAAATGTTAATGGTCTGTGACGCGTTTTCACTGTGAAGTGTTTGCCATAAATATATGGTCGAAAATGAATTATAGCCTAATGAATGGCTGCTAATTCCTGTTCTGTTGTACTTTTATTGCTTTCACCCTTTATAAATGAACGTGATGCGTATGCTACTGGAAGTTGAAGTCCATTATAGTTTTGAGTTAAAACTGCTCCACAAGCTTGTTTACTTGCATCAGTTATTAAGCAAAATTCTTTGCTGAAATCTGGGTATTCTAATAATGTTGGCTGAATAAGCTTATCTTTGAGGTATTGGAATGCGTTTTGGCATTCAATTGTCCACTCAAAAGCAACATTCTTTTTACATAATCTAGTTATGTGCCGTGAATAGTCGGCGAAGTTTTTAATAAAACGTCTATAATAATTGCAGAACGCAATGAATCGTCTAGCGCTGTCCGCATCATGTGGGACTGGGTAATTTTTAATGACGTCGTATTTTTTGTCATCTGGCAAGATTCCTTTATCTGTGCATATGTGACCAAGAAAAGTCACTTCATGCAAAAAAATGAACATTTTTGTGGATGCAGTTACAGGTTGTATTTCCTACATTTGTCAAAAACATCTGTTAAGTTTTTAATCATATGTTTTTCGGAACAACCAATAACTATTAAATCATCCATATAAAGGAATGCTTGAGAAGGTTCAAGTCCAGAAAATGCTATAGTCATCATTCTCTGAAATGAATTTGGCGCTATTTTTAAACCAAATGGTAGTCGCGTGAAGCGATATGAGCCATTGCTCGTTGAAAAAGACGTAATATTTCTAGAATTTTCTTCGAGTTCGATTTGATGAAAACCTGACATTAAGTCAAGGCATGAAAAATATTTTGCTCGACCTAGTTGATCTAAAATATCATCAATTCTAGGTAGTGGAAATTTATCGGATAAAAGTTTTTTATTAATCTGACGATAGTCAATTACTAATCGCCATTTTTTTTCAGCTGAGCCCGGAAGGGCTTTTTTGGTACAAGTAATAATGGGCTGTTATATTCGGACACAGATGGTTCGACTATGTTGTCAGAGATAAATTTTCCAACTTGTTTTTGGATTTCATTTATTTGGCTATGCGGGATTCGATAGTTTTTTTCTCTTATTTCTGGGTTAGTTTGAACTACTTCGTAGTTCGAAAGTGGTTCAAATTTTAAGTTATTTATATTAACTAATTGATCGGTACTGGTTGTATTCAGTAATCGGACAAACGTATTTTGGGATGTTGCAACTGTGTTTGCAACATAAATACCAGGTTGAATTTCCTGATTTGGAATTAATACACTATCTTCCTCTGAAGTTAGGTTGACTTTGCGGACAACTTGAGATCTTGCTGGTAGAAGTATTGAGTTTTTACCAGAACTATATGTTATTGGAACATTAATTGGGAAATTTAAATTAATGGGTCTAATAATAAACCAATCTTCTGATAGTTTAAACTTTAAAATCTAGTTGGCAGTTGAATTTCTTAATAAAATCAATGCCTATTATTCCATCACACGGAATTGCAAAATTTAAATCAACTATATGGAAATTGTGTGGAATTATGTATTTATCTGTCTGTATCTCGACTGATGTAAGGCCTTTGGATTTATTAACTTCTTTACCTATGCCTTGAATATTAATTATATTATTTTATTTAATGTCGTGAAAGACATCAGAATTTTCTTTTAGAATTGAAATATTTGCACCTGTATCTATTAAAAAGGTAAGTTTTTTACCTGTTGATACATGGTCAAATGATACAAAAATATTGAGACTAAGGTTTATTGTATGAACCTTGGTGTTTTTTATTGCTGAGTATTTAAAGGGTGTTGGGAGTTTCCCGAAACTTCTTGGGTTACATTGATATTTTGGTTATTATTATTATTGTGGCCTCTGGAGTTTCCTCCATATTGGCCTCGTCCCCTATTATTGGTTTGGTATCCGTTTTGTTGGTAATTACCTCTGCCTCGATAATTACCTCGGTCACCTCTATGTCCATAATTTGCTCGTTGACTGAAGTGCAGTACAGTGTTAGACTGTCCTGTAGCTTCTGTGCAACTGTTAACAAACTTGGATATGGCATCATTCATAGTATTGAATGTGCCTGCCTGCATAATAAGTTTTACATTATAAACTGTGCAGTTTTGTGTCATGGCCTTTACAGCTAGTGTTGTGCTGTATCTGTTTGCCAATTCTAGTGATAAACCATCATTAATATATGCTTCTTCAAGAGATTTTGTCAATTTTACAATAAACAGTTAAATAAGAGGGGATATTTAAAAAAAAGCCCTAACAACGATTTCTCTGACCCATTGCGACACTTTAATTGGCCAAAGAGCCGCTATGGTCCTACTCACAGCAAAGTGTTGTCATAAAAGGCAATGTTGAAGTTTTTTATATTATATTGTACATGATAAAATTAGTAAGAGTGCTCTAGTCGACAGTGCCCGACTAGGAGATACCCTGAACCCAGTTTTTACATTCATTATTCCTAATCATACATTAAAACACACATACACACATACAAACACGAGCTGCTGGCTGCGCGCGTCATGCAATTGCTTTGCTTTTTCTTCCTTTGGCCCCAAATTATGTTACATTTAATCGTAAATAACTTTTTTGTTTATTGTATGATCATAATGAAATTTGTAGGACATAAAGACGGCATATAAATGTGAAACTGTGTAAAATCCAAAGGTCATACCTCTTAAACTACGTATTTTTCGATTTCTGTTAGATCAGGGGGAGGTATCCAAAAAGTGAAATGTATAAAACCTTTATATGCCATTGGAGAATATACGTGCCTCTACCTCGCATAACTTTGAAGCTACATATGCCTTAAAAACACTGTTCTGGAATCTTAATTTATCGATACTTTTTGAACGGGTTGAGATATCAAAAAAAAGCCGGCAGTACGATATATTAAATTCAAATATAAAGTGTCTTGATCTGATGACTTTCAAGTTATGCCCGAAAAAAAACTTGTGTGTAATCAAAAATTATTGATAACTTTTGAACGGGATGAGATTTCGAAAAATGATATACTTGTATTGACCCACTATTTTGGGATCAGAGTATAATTAAATATTATCATATTTTATAAAGGACAGAACACATTTTATTACAACTGATAATTGAAGATATCAAAGCTGTTTACTTAGTTTATTGTTTAATGTATTTGCTTAATGGGTAAATTATTCGATTATTATTTACACTATGATACATGTACATTATATTTTTTTACACAATGATAATATTTATTTATTTTAACAAAAGTTTAATTATATACATAAATACATGCATGCGAACAAACATAATCAATTTAATATACAAAATAAATTTACTACTAGCCTGAATACTAAGAGAAATACCACTGTGGTAACTACATACTGTTTCAATCAATGTGATAGTTACAATTGGTAGTTGGCGTTTTCAAATCTAACATCGATCTTAATCCTTTCCCTACTTATTCATTATAAAGACTCCTACCTATATCAAATTTACTTTAACACTAATTTAAATCTCCTTATATAAAAGAGTTACCATCAAAAATGAATATTGCCGAAAAAGATCCTAAAATTCAGTTTTTACCATAGAAAGCGAATAGGACGGACTTTTATCAATGACTAAGAAGCCAATAGATTTATACCGGAATATAGCATACTCAAACACGTCTGACCCAGATGTTTTACTACTGCAGAAACAATGCGCAACATTGTTAAAAAATTCATTCCTAACGTAAATGATGATTCCCCGCTAAGATAGCACTGTTTGAGGAATTACCAGACAATCCAGATGAACAACAATAGTAAGCACCGGAGTTTCTACATTTTCGTTTGCGTAGGAGGCCTCAACGAGAACAGAGAACGGAAGACTTAAGCATTAACATTTATGCACGAATTTCTTCAATATGGCACTGAATGCTTTCTGTGTTGAGAATAAAAATGTCTAGGGCGGAACTTTTAACTAAATGATCATAATGTGTTCGAAGTAGCTTTTCAGTCCACAATTTCTATTTTTGGTTCTGAACCTTATCATCATTTTTGGGAGATCTAGGAGGAACAAAGTATCCAATAATAAATTAAAATGAAGCCGCTGTTGCTCGACTACAAGCTACGTATATCGCAGCACGATACTTACGAGGGCAACTGTGGACAACCACTTTGCTATACGTAGCTCCCTGACTTTAGTGAATAGTTATACCTTCTGCAGGTACAACTGGAAATTGCCTATGGTCAATGGTAACTTGCTTCTTCTATATTGAACGCTTGAAACGATGTGTACAATTTGAACAAGCGAGTTATCCAACGCTTTCCTCTGAAAAGTTCATTCATAAAGTACTTTGAGTGCTGGATGCTTCGAAATCGATCTGCATTAGTATGCCTGTTGCTCCATTAACTTACCCGTCCCCAGTATCTACATTGACCGTAATCATATATTTGGCAGTTGTTTTCAAAAAAAGGGATATACAAAATCCATGTGTTTCAGACGCCCTTAAACTTTTACCGGCTTCTAAAATTCTTTCCCTACTTGCCGAATTTAAATGTGTGGCTTTAATTAAATCATTGGCGGTAAAAAAATAATTGATCAGTCGGAATTGAATTTAACTTAGTAGTATTAAAACTATCAGTCGCCGCATTACTAAAGAGATGAATAACATCGTCGGGCACCACAGATGGCTGACAAATGTGGACAAGACTAACATCGTTGTCTGTCATATCACCAGATGCCATATTATTTAAAGCAGAAGCAAATAATTGATCCTCTCTCTGTCGCTTAATTTCTGTAAGCTCCAAATACTTGAAAAGGTCCCACAGAGAAGAAGTGAAAATTGCGCTATAGGGATGATTTGAGTTAGATCACATATCCAACGATCTCCTACAGGTGATAGCTGTCGTAGATTGCTGAACACTATAACAGAAACGCCATCAAAAGGAAAAATATTTTTGAAAATTGGTTTTAGACGGAAGTCTAAATGGAAAATCATTTTGGAATGTACCTTTGATATTTCAGCAATAATAATGAGTTTCAGGTCAATCAATCTTGAATGCAAAGTGTTATCTAAGTCATGGCTTAAGGCCCTCAAATCTGAACCGGATTGGTTAATTGGGAGTGAAAACATGGAATGTAGCGTTGAACCACTGATTCCGAAAGCAGCTTTACCTGGGGGTGCACACAAAAGTATTTTAGCAGAAGTTTGATCGCTTCCTGGTTTACTGTTGTACATTACGGACAAAGATTGAAAAATTGCATATATAAGTCTGCTCTTGCCGACACCAGCACCACCTCCAACAATTAAGTGATATACAGATTTGTCAAATTTTTCCGGTGCTCATCCACATATTGAGCATCTTCACCCATAGGGAAAATAATATCTGTTTGGGGTATAGGAGAGTATGGAGTACCAAATCTACATATTTGTTTTGATCTAATTTCACGCCTACACGAATGCCCGTGATTGTGTTTTTGATACTCCAATAATGGAGTTACATCCGGGTTTCTAATATCAGTTGTGAAAAACTGATCAATAAAGGACTTCATAGGGGGAATACTTGACTCATCGTTCTAGTCAAGCTTGGTGGCATCTTTCAGCCAAGAAATGCCGTGAATGTGTTCAGCCTCTTTGCTGAAACTCAACTCGATAATAAAATTTAATAACCCGATGAATATCGAAAACCCCTTCTTCTTTTTTCATTAGTTTTAAAGGCTGCCCATAGCGAAAATCAAAATATCTGGCGCAATTAACTGGATCAGCTCTGATAAGACGGGCTTTATCATTTAAATTTAAGTTTGATGCTTATTCGTCTGAAATGTCTATTTTATCTACGTTTTTAAAAAGCAAAAATAAAAGCTCCGTCCATCTGAAAAGTTGATAAATAAGGTGGGAAAATCAAACTGCATAATCATAGCCATACATTTTTTTTTTCTGCTGCCCAGTGAGAAGGAGACTTGCAAATACCTTCTAAAAACATCATCGTGGCGAATTTGGTCCTCAATTAACGCTTACGTAAGCAAATGGATGTATTGTTCCTAATGTTAATCATTTCTAACTTTTAATGGTTAAGAAATAATTACCAATACCAACAGCAACAACAACGCCAATGACAACAAAAACGCCAACAAAAATATAAATGCCAACAACAACATCGCCAACAATAACAACAACAACGTCAACAACGACAACGCCATGCCAGCCACCTCCAATAAGCGCAAGAAAGGGGCTACACAATCACCAAAGCCTGCCTCCAAGTTGCACAGGATTGCGCAAACATCAGACGATGAAGATGTCTTGGATGCAGTTCCATCCACATCAGCTGGTGCTCGCTCTAGAGCTATTTCATTCCGCAGCGATGAAATGGATATGGATGCAGATGACGAGGTGGATGTTGAGGAGCACAATCTAAGCACAGCTTCTGAGATTCGGGGGGTTCTGGAGTCAAACTTGACAAGTCAAGACGGTGAACTTCGGCCTGAGGGCATAACAAATGTTGTTGGCCTCCTCGATGCACTTAATGCTGCCACGCCGCCTGACAGCTTTGTGCTCAATTGCTGTGGTGGTGGAACGGTACGTGCATTGCCAATTGATATTGACACATACAGGGCTATCCAGCGTCTTTTTAACGAAAAGAAAAAAAACGGTCCACTCCTATCAGCTGAAGGAGGAGCGAGGCTTTCGGGTGATGATCAGAGGATTGGATCCATCGTTGCTCAAAAGGGGAAAGGATTTGGACTGAGCTGGCCAAGCTTGGACACACTTTGCGCGGTGTCCATAGCATAGTGAGCCACGCCACAAAAGAGGTGCTCAATCTTTGTTATCTGGAGCTGGAGCCAGCTGCCAATAACAAAGAGGTTTATAAGCTGAAAACTCTATGTCAGCTAAGAATTGCTGTTGAGTGCCCGGACCGCCACGTTGACATTACGCAGTGCCACCGTTGCCAGGAGTTTGGCCACACAATGCGGTATTGCCAAAAGCAGCATCGCTGTTCAAGTGTGGCGCAGCTCATCCAACCGCTGGTTGCCAAAAAGCACATGAGGCTAAACCAAAATGTGCAAATTGTGAAGGCAATCACCCAGCTAGCTGGAAGGGCTGCAAAGCTTACCAGCGTGTAGTTAAGCAGCGCATATTGCAGGTTGCCCCACGACGAGAACCAGAACAGGGTGCAATGCTGCCGCGCCCAGTGGTCCCGGTGAGAAATAATTTCTCATATGCTGATGCAGCTCGTCAGCAACAACAACAGGCACCCCCTCAACAACAACTACAGCAAATTGGGCAGCAACGACATCACCAGCAACTTCAGCAGCAGCAGCACCTACAGGAGCAGATGCACTTGCCACTGCAGCCACCTATGCCACTGGAGCCGTCGCTTCAGCCACAGCAACCACGGAGGAAGGTATTGCGTCGTCGACGCAAGCGCCAGCCACTCCTTCAGCCGCAGCAACATCATCAGCAGCATCAATCAGCAACAACGACAGCCACAACAACAACATCAGCAACGTCAGCAACTCCGACAGCCATATCACTACCAGCAGCCACAGCCTAAGCAGCAGCAATATCAGCAGCAGCAGCTAAATCAACAACAACAGCAGCTGCAACGTCAGCAACATCAGCAGCCACAGCAATATTAACAGTGGCACGATCAGCAGCCGTCACAACTCCCATTCGACACATTAATGGCGAAGTTTGAAAAGCTCAGCGAGACACTTATGTCTATGATGAGCTTGCTCCATGCCGCGCTTGCCCAAAAATGAGCCAAATTGGGCTGCGCATTATCGTGTGGAATGCCAACGGTTTATCAAACAACGCCAACGAGCTGGAGTTGTTCATTCACAGCCACAACATAGTCGTCATGCTAGTCTGCGAGACTCACTGCTGCTCAAGCTATTAAAGCTACGCTACAGCATCATCTGTTGATGTCTCTGAGCTGGCTTTGTGCGCAATGTGTTGCTGTGAAAGTCTCCAGTGATCAAGGCGAAGTAGTCCTAGCTTCTGTCTACTGACCACCTCGTTTTGTGTGGGAAGTAGAAGATTTTAAATATCTCTTCGAAGAGCTTGGCCCCAAGTTCCTGATTTCTGGGGACTGGAATGCGCAACATCGGCTCTGGGGTGCTGCACACGACACCCGCCGTGGGACTGCGCTCGCTCCAATCTCCAAGTACTTGCTACGGGTGGTCCAACCCACTACTCGTAAGGCAGACATTTGCCGACAGCAATTGACTTTGCTGTGTACTCCGGAAACCAATCTGAGTGCCTTGGTATATCCGAGCGGATCGAGCCAAACTCCGATCACATTCCGCTGATTGTTGAGTATAGAGTGGCTGCCAACAAAAATGCTCTTAAGGCACGGCTTTTGCCGATTCGACAGAAATTGGAGCAGCTAGTGAATTTGAACATGGAGCTGAGTTCACCGGCTGATATCGACGACGCAGCGGAGTTATTCCTGCGTAATATTTACGCGGCGGCGGAATACTCCATGCTTTGCCAACACCCTTGTCTGACTCCCAGTCCATCTCGGCCTATTTTAAAACCCGAGATCCTGGATCTGGTGAGGCACAAGAGAGCACTGGGTCGACGATATATGCGCTCATGCAATCCGCTGGATATTAGGGACTTTAAGCGGACTGCAGCCGAGCTGCGGAAGCTGCTGTTTGACCGTAAGAGCCAATATTTCGAGGAAATGCTCCGCAACGCTGATCCCAACAAGAACCATGGGTTCAATCTGTGGAAGGCAACGCGTTGTGTCAAGCGGCAGCCACTCGGGCGGATCCCTATAATGCGACCGGACAACACGTGGTGTCGATCGAACGCAGAGATTGCGTCGGCGTTCACGGATGAGCTGCAGGGCCGGTTCACGCCTTTTGCGCTCGCAACTACCAGCCAGATTCGGGAAACGGACGCATTTTTAAATGCGGATCTTGATCCCGTACTGCCGATCACACCTGTCGCCCCCGATGAGGTCCGCCTGCAGATTCGCAGGCTAAAGCCCACTAAAGCCCCCGGCTATGATGGCGTCGACTGCAGAGTTGCTAAGGCCCTCCCCGAAAAGGGAGTGATGTTCTTGGTGCTGCTTTTCAACTCCATGGTTCGCATCCACCACTTCCCTACTGCGTGGAAGTGTGCTGTGATTGCGATGATTTCTAAACCTAGAAAGCCGGAGAACCTTGTCGCGTCATATCGGCCGATAAGCTTACTGTCCACGTTCTCAAAAATATTTGAAAAAATTATTCTTGGAAGAATGTCGGCAGTAAGTGGCGTCCAGAATGCCATTCGTAATCATCAGCTTGGATTTAGGCATCACCATGGTACACCAGAACAAGTTCATCGAGTTGTGCACCATGTCCTCGAGGCTTTGGAAATAAGCTCTGCCGTCTTCCTGGATATCCAGCAAGCTTTTGATCGCGTATGGCATGATGGCCTGCTTTGACCTCCGGGATTTATATCTTCTTCTTCTACATTATGTTAATGGAGGCTTGAGCAGATCGTTCTAATAATTCTGTAACTAAGTCCCTATCGTCAACTGATGCAACAAATGGAACTGTGTCAGATGAAAAGGAAGCCAACCACTGTTCGTCAACAACATTGTGGTGTTTCCTATAGAGCTCTGTGTTGACAAGAAATCTACTTGCATCAGCAATTTTAAAGGGCCTAATGTTTCAGCCATGAAATCATGGCTATATTAGATTCTACGTTTGAGGTGTTCTTTAACTACCTCGGCTTCACTTAACGCACTTGGAAGTGACATTACAACATTAGCTACGGTAATTGGTACATTGACCACTGCTCTTTTAATATCATTTTGACGGCCATATCCTAAAGACTTAATAATCATAAATTCCTCTAGAGGCGTTAAGCCCTTCAAACCTTCAAACATTCTGAAAGATCAGAATCTAAGCCAATTTTTATTGAAGTCCTTGGTTTTTGGCCTAGTTTAACGCTCCTGCTACATGAATTGCAAAAATTATAATTTTTATTGCAAGAAGGAAAAATTTCCCAAAAAATGTTGTCTTCTTGATGTGGAAACCACAAACATGTGCAACAAATGCAAACTTGATCTGGACCATGCTAGACCTTTCTATTTAAGGTTACTACCATAACTCTCTATTCTGGAAAGGTATTCGTTTTTCCCTGTTTTGGGTCGCATTTCGGCTTTTTTCTGCTATTCTATTATCGGGATTACTCGCTTACTCGCTGCGGGCTACTTTATTGGCGTCAAAAGCCTCCTGGCGTTCTTCAACTAGAGCACTTCGCCTTGCGCCTGTATTTCGTGCCTGCTCAATTATCGTACCAACCTGATTATCTCTAATCTGCGACCATTGGCTCCTATCTCTAGCTCTTTCTAACAGTCTTTGTTATATATTCTGTCGAAGGCCCACCCGCCGAAGATTGTCTTGCCTCAGCTCTTAGGCCCTGTAAATAGGGTCTTGTCTGCGTCTCGATCGACGCAAGTTTTGGCTGATTGCTCCAGTTGTCTTACTGGAGAATCTGCCCGTCGAGTTGCACGGCGTGTCGTGTCTTCTTCCTTTTCGTGTGCCCTATAAATAGGGTCTTGCCTGCAAATCGATCAGCGCAAAGTATTGGCTGATTGCTCCAATTGTCTTACCGGCGAATCTGTCCGTCGAGTTGTAAGGCGTGTCATATCTTGTTCCTGTTCGTTTGCGCTAAAAACAGGGTCTTGCCTGCGTCTCGATCGCCGAACATTCTATGCTGACATTGCTCCGATATGCCATCTGCACTAATATTCCTACGAGCTTGGTGACGTTGCCTGTCTATACTCCTCTCAGATTGTTTAATTTTTTCACGTTCCCGTCGCTCTCTTTGATACGCTGTATTATTTCACCTTTCCTGCTCAACATAATCAGAATTTGATCTATTCAACTAAATTCTAGCTCTCTGTTTTTGGGATCTATTGGAAGCTGATATTTTGTTGATAATTTTATGCATATTAGTATGTTTGTATATATGTATGTAGGTGTTAAATATATATTATTTATATGTATGTACTTATGAAAAATTATTGGTAAATGTATCAGCTCCGCGTACAAATACAAAATTTTAGGCACCTGCAAAAAAAATAGCAACACCTGATGATCGCAGAGTTCCCAGATAGCAAATCAGAGTTAGTCAACATGAGTCACTTTATCAACTTTTTGAGCTATCCGTCATCAGCAATTAGCAGTCGGTGGAAAAAGGAAGAAGAATGTGGAAGTAGTCGATGGAACGACTATCGATATTTTTGTACACACAACAAAACAATTCATAGTTAAAACCATCGATTGATATTTTAAATTATCGATGTTGCAATAATCGTTGGAACGACTGTGTCCCACTGGGTGGCGAACCACACAACAAAACAATGTCTGTCAAAATAGCGTTGATCATGTAAGCGTCGATTTTTTGACAACTCGGAACCAATTTTTAAATTGCATGCTAGCTCGCACACATACACGCATACATACAAAAGTCTCGAAGCTAACTCCTCGCAAAAGATGTGACAGCGATAGCAGCGAAGAACTGACTTGATGGCAAATTTATATTCTCTGCCAGCATTATTTACTTTGCCATCGTTTCGCAGTGAGCACAGGAGCTGTGGTGGAATCGAGGTGATATTCTCATGGGATCTGCCGTCCGAATTTTGTATGCAGTCACTTTTTAGTCGATTTGACGCCTCTATGTGTTTTATGCTAAGGCTAGAGGCACCAAAATTGGTATTCAGCCTGTGTTTGTATGTGTGTGTGTGTTTCTATGTATGAATGCAGGTAATGCATATAAAGAAAGGGCTGGGTTCAGGGTATCTCCTAGTCGGGAACTGTCATCGACTAGAACACTCTTACTTGTTTGTTTTACAACCGTTTAATATTTGTTTGTCGTTTTTTTGTTAAATTACAGCGGCTTATTGTTTTATATTTAACTGTTGTGTATAGCAACATGTTTTTTTTATAACCTAAAGGCAGTAACAATATCAGCAGCAGCAGGCAGCTGAATAACAGGCAAATAGCCAACCTGCAGGGGCGAGCGGCAAGCTTCATGTTTGGCGGAAGTTTAATTGAATGCGTCGCTTGATGCCGAGTTGTGTTTAAGTTATGAGAGTGCATGTGTGTGATGTGTGTTGTGAATGTGTTTGTTCGCTTTTTATATGCAGCAAGTAAGCCGCAGAACAGTTCGCTAAAAAACAAGTCGTAATCAAGTTGAATTGTAACACGCACACACAGTTTTGCATATGTACATACATTTAGGATAAAGAGACATACACATACACATGTATCGTCTAGTAAGTTTGCCAGCCAAGGAAGGCGGTGGGCTGGAGAGCTGCCATTTGCAGCTGTTATCTTATCGCTAACTCCTGTGCTGCCACAATATGCATATAAAAGTAAGTGCAAGAGCTCTAGTCGAGAGTGCCCGACTAGGATATACCCTGATCCAAGGTCTTACATTCATTAAAGTTATTTATCTGCATTCATACATAGAAACACACACACATATACAAACAAAAGCTGCTTGCTACGCGCGTCATACATTTGCTTTGATTCTTCTTCTTCCTTTGGCTTTAAACTATGGAACATTGAATCGTTAATAACTTCTTTGTTTATTGTCTGATCAAAATGAAATTTGTAGGACACAAAGATGGCATATAAAAAAAATTACGTATTTTTAAATTTCTGTGAGATTGGACAGGGGTATCCAAAAAGTGAAATGTATTTTACCTTTGTATGCTACAGGAGAATATATGTACCAAATTTGGTGACTCTACACCGTATAACTTTTAAGCTATACCTTAAAAACACTGTTCTGGAATATTAATTTATCGATAACTTTTGAAAGGATTGAGATATCGAAAAAAAAAATGATGAGTTTCTATCGAGCCCGGAAACACATAACTTAAACTTAAATATAAAGTTGCTAGCTTTCATAACTTTCAAGGTACACCCGAAAAACACTTGGCTGGAATCGATATTTATCGATAACTTTTGAACGGAACGAGATATCGAAAAAAAATGATAAACTGGTCTTGTCCCGGCACCACGAGAACGTATATTTTAAATATAAAGTATCTAGCTTTTGTAGTCTCTGAGAAACGTGCGTTCATACAGCCGGACAGACGGACGGACAGACGGACAGGGCTAAATCGACTCGGCTATTTATAGTGATCAAGAATATATATACTTTATGGGGTCGGAGATGTTTCCTTATGCCTGTTACATACTTTTGCACAAAACCATAATACCCCTTTTTCCCATTTTTAATGGGATCAGGGTATAAAAATATAGTTTAACAAAAATTTAAGTCAAAACAAGTCTGCACTCCGACCCGTTGGGAAAATTTTTTACAGCAAAAGTGGCCAGAAGAACAGACTTTACAAAAATGACTGATTACTTGAAAATTTCATAATAGCCTTGCTTAAAATAGGTGCAGAGCAATGAGAACTAATAACAGGATATAAGTAATTAATAAGTTGAAATAAGAACATGGCTTCATGGCAAGTCCGTCTGTCTTGGGGCAGCGCCCCACTTTTGGGGATGGTGAATTCAACCAAACCTGATCTCCATTGGTGAATTCTCGGGGGTGTGCTCGCAAATCGTAACGATTTTTGTTGACATCTGCGGCTGCCTTCAGCTGCTGCCGTGCAGATGCGTGTGTTTCTTGTTTACGGGCTTGTAGCTGTACTACAAAGACCGGGTAGCTTTCTATTTTGGAAATAGCCTGACCGTACAGGAGTTCGCATGGGAGCTGCAGTTCTCGACCGAGCGTCAGTAGCGCTGGTGAGAATCCGGTAGCTTCATGCGGCGCGGATCGGTAGGCCCATAAAGCCAAAGGCAGAAGCTGATCCCAATCCCGCTGATCCGTAGCTACGAACTTGGCCAAATAACGGTTGAACCGCTCCACCATCCCATCCGATTGGGGGTGCAGGGGTGTTGTGCGGGTTTTCTCGACGTCCAAGAGCTGTAGACAGGATTGAAAAACTTTAGACTCAAAGTTTCTTCTTTGATCCGAGTGTAGGACAAAAGGAGCGCCATATCTGCAAAAGACTTCGTGTACTAAGGCTCGGGTAACAGTTTTGGTCTTTTGGTCCGGCAAGGCCAGGCATTCCGGCCACTTCGTAAAATAGCACATAATGACTACAATATAGCGATTTCCACCCAGTATATCGATTGCCAGTCGTTGAAAAAGCGCGCCCATGGCGCTAGGCTTGAGGCGACCAACTGTTCGTCTCTTTGGCCCTCGCCAAGCGTTGCATGCCAGGCAACGCGCGCACCATATGGCCACATCTGCGCATTGTCCGATCCAGTAATACCGCTTTTTGGCCTTTTCCAGAGTTTTTTTGACGCCGAAGTGGCCTCCTGTAGACGAATTGTTTTAAGCTTTGGTCTCTTGACAATCGTCCCATGTTGAACATTTAGGCGGGCGTTTTCCATATCCCAAGAGTGTACCGTAGCCAAGACTGGGTCATCTTTTTGTTGCTGTGAGTAGTTGTGTGGCAGCGCTTGCAAGTGCAAGATTTCATGGCCACCTCCTTGCTCAGTTTTCTCGCAAGTACGACACTCGACATATGGGCGGCGAGACAGTCCATCTGCATTACTATGCTGTTTCCCACTCCTATGTCGAATCTCCATATCGTACTGCTGCAGTCTTTCAATCCACGTGCGACCTGCCTCTCCGGCTCTCGAAAATTATAAAGCCACTTAAGAGAGGTATGGTCAGTCCGTGTAACGAATTTTTGACCATACAAGTAATGATGAAAATGCTTCGTTGCCCGGACTACCGCAAGTAGCTCTCTTCGAGTGACGCAGTAGTTTCGTTCGGCGGGGTTGAAGGATTTGCTGTAGTATTCAATAACGCGCTCGTCGCCGTTTTGGGTCTGACTGAGCACGGCACCTGATCCATGGTTAGAGGCATCCGTGTCGGAGATAAATAGGATAAATGTTAAGCTCTGCTTAAGTGCGTCGAAGGACTCCTGGCTCGCGGGCGACCAGCTGAAACTGCGGCGAACCTCCGTCAGCTCGTGTAGAGGCCTGGCGATAGTTGCAAAGCCAAGAATAAACTTCCGGTAGTAGGAGCACAGGCCCAAAAATGAGCGCACCTCCTTCTGGTTATTTGGTCGGGGCCAGTCGATAACTTTTCCAATTTTGGGCCTTACTTCCCCCTCTATTTTCCAAAAAGTTAACTTCGCTCTTGAAGAAATTACATTTTCGTGGGCTTAACGTTAACCCGGCGGCTGCCAATCGCTTGAATACTTCCTCGAGGTGCATCAAATGTTCCTCTGCTGTGCGAGAATGCACAATAATGTCATCGAGGTATACTAAATTTGATTTCCAAGTCACTCCCGCGAATAAGCCATCCATTAGCCTTTCGAAAGTGGCCGGTGCATTTGTAAGGCCGAAGGGCATGACGTTAAACTCGAACAACCCCGCATCACAGGCGAAGGCTGTTTTATGCTGGGATTGCTCATCCATCTCCACTTGCCAGTAGCCACTTTGCAGGTCCATCGTCGAAAACCAGTTGGAGCCATGCAACGTCGTTAAGATGTCGTCCATTCTTGGTAATGGATACGAATCCCTTGTTGTGACTTCGTTAAGGCGCCTATAGTCGACGCAGAATCTGGTGGACCCATCTTTCTTGCGCACCAGCACCACGGGTGATGCCCAAGGACTGGTTGACGGACGTATCACGCCTTTAGACCGCATCTCCGCCAAAAGGCGCTCCACCTCGGTCTTTCGAGCCAGGGCAAGACGACGAGGTGGCTGTTTAATGGGACGCGCTTGTCCGGTATCGATGTTGTGCTGTGCCATATCAGTGCGACCCATCTCCTCTTCGTGTTTGGCAAAAACACGCCGGTATTGACATAACAATCGATGGGATCGTCATCAACGCTAAGCTGGGTTGGCAGCAGATCGACTGGCTCCAATCGGCCCAAAGCGGTGAGTGGTGGAAGGTTCTGGGCCTGCTCACTAAGGTTCAAGATCCGGACCACTAGAGTGTCGTGACTGCCATCAACGACTGCACTGCCCAGTACCAGTTCGGGAGGAAGACTCGACTGCTCGCGCTCGAGTATGACCCTCTTTGCCAGTGGGGTAAGAGGCGCGCAGCGAAGTTTCATCCGAGTGTCACTGTAAGGCGGGATGCAAGCGGACTCCGTCAAGTACACCACATTCCGTGACTCTATATTGGGCAGCTGTAGAGGCACCACGCCCCACGAGAAACTGAGGCACATCGTTTTTAAATCCACCACAGCTTCGTGGCGGCGCAAGAAATCGACTCCGAGTAGGCTGGGCGTGGGTCCATTTACCAGCAAGAAATCCTGCTGCAAAGCCCGGTGTCCCAACTGCAGACGGGCCGAGGTACGCTGTGTGGCATCAAACGTCTCGGAGGATGGACCACGCAAAACAACATGGCATGAGGTAGTGCTCAATGATCCGCGTACATCTCGTTGATTTAGGAGTGAGACTGATGCTCCTGTATCAACCACCATAAGCACTGGCCGCTTCTGAAATACAACAATACAGCTTAAACTTTGGTCACCCAACGTGGCAATTGTATACGTAGCTGAGGGCTCTTTCTCAAGATGCTCCTCCAGTTTATGTGCAGACTCCTTAAAAAGCAATGCTAAAACGCTATCGCTTGTGCCACCATTTTTCCTTGGTCTAGGACCCGAATTTTTCGACACCATGGGTGAAGAGCTGGTAGCTAAGTTTCCCGCCGGAGGACATAAATCCGCTGACTCCGATATCTGCGTTGGTGCAGGCGCAGTGTAGTGCGCGGCGACCACGGCAGGCGGTGGTAAGGGTGCCTCTCTCGGCCTTGGACAACGTTGTTTGATCGGTGCCAAACTATTCGCTACCTTCGACGGCAGCTCTACAGACAATGCTGAGCCGGTGGCAGCGGAAGGTGGAACACCAGTGGTTGGCTTGTGCTGTTGACATTTTGGAACATGCTCCGTGCTGCTGGCAAAAGGTGATGGTTTGGTTGCAGCCTTCGGACGGGCACAAACTCCTGGGTTGGTTGTACCTGATGCCGCTGGGCATAAACCAAAACCTCGCGGCGAAGGCTTTGGCTGTGTAGGGGCTCGCCGTCGGTTAGCTAACTCTCGCCCCGCGGAGTTAGCTTTCCTCAGTTTTCCGTGTTTGCATCTGCGGTTGATGGAGGCGTAGCACTTGTGTTGGCTGTAGTACGGTTGCGTCCGTGCGGCGTGCCAGTAGTGTGAGCGTTGTGAGCCACTGTGGTGCAAAACACCGAGCGGCCAGAGTTGCGTGTGCACTGCGCCTGCAATCGAATAGCCATATCCCGGGCTTCCGCTAAAGTTTGCGGCTTGCTGGCCAGCACCGGCACCTGGTGAGTGGTCTCTCGCATGCCGTCAACGAATTGCTGAACCATGATGGCGTTGTAGGTGGGCTCCGGTGTCTTTGCAAAAACAACGCGCCCGAGCCGTTCCAATTCCAGGGCAAAGTCCATGAGGGACTCCTTGGAGCGTTGGGCACGGTTGCGCAACTGCTGATAGCTTGCCTGACAATCCAAAGCAAATTGTCGCTGCATCGCTGCTGCTAGCATGCCATAGTTGCGGGTCACCAGTACTTGCAGTGCACTAAAGAATTTTTGCGCCTGACCTTGAACATTTAAGGCAACAGCCAGGCATCTCTCTGCGTCGGTCCAATAGTGGTGCTCCGCCACCATGTCGAGAATTCGCTCGTAGTCACACCAAGAGCTGGAGCCATCGTACGAAGGCAGACTGGGCGCGTTGAATGCGCTGACGCCTTCGTATAGTGGTCGACTAGTAGACGCGGCCTGTGGCAAGCCTGATCGCTCAGGCCGTGCTTCTGGCTCTACTGCGCGTGTCGGTGGTTTCCATGGCTCGGCTCTATCAATTGGCTGGGACTCGGAGGCTCGTGGTACTGTGGTTAGGTTACCTGAACCTGACCGTGGGCCGTCGAGAACATGCAGCAATGTGCGCTGAAAAGAGTCGAACATTTGTTAAATCTTTCGGTTCATCTCCGCCTGCGTCTCTGACAGCTTTTCCTCCAGAGTGGCCAGGGTCACTGCTTCTTCCTGTGGCTGCGCTTGCTTTGCGCGTCGCACAGTGGCGCCCGTAGAACAAGTGAGGTTGCAAAAATCGAAAATTTCATGTGCCCCTAAAAAATATTGAACGAACCTTTTTTATAGGAAATTTTCCAACGATTTTAAATCTGCTATTTTTGATACAACCAAATATTTGGTTTAAAAGATATAGCCCTTCAAAGTTGCTTGATTTTCAGTAATACAAAATCAACACAATTTTATTGTAATTTGGTCGACTTTCAGATACAATGAAAACCCATTCTTATTGTTATTGTTTCGTTCGTTATTGTTAAGATACCTGATTTTTGTTTTTCATTCTGTAATGCTTGCCTGAGATCCTTTGTCAAATCCTCTAATTGTCTCTAAATTGAGGTGCAATTACAGAATATACAAATTCATTACCAGGTTCGCACCAACTATAGAAATTGCGGTGGCGTACAAGTAGTCACACATCTCATACAGGTAGGTACAAATTTTCTTCGGACACGTGCTTAGTACCCAAATTGCATTACCTGACCGAAGCCCATATGTATACAAATAACAGGTACATTTTTTAGGCATGAAAGCTAACTCTTTTTATGAACCCTTATTCCAAACGGTATCTATCAGGTAAAAGATTAGACTATAGGTTGCTAAACACTTTCAAAGCATCAAGGGTGAGACAGAATGAGGACCTCTTCAACATGCTAGCAGCATCTTCCGATCCACTTATTTCATCACTGCGCCATGTAAAGTCACGAAAAGAGTTAGAAAATATTTGTAGTTCAGAAATGATTAGTCTTTTAGATATACCTTCTGTATTTGATTGTGAGCAATATTTTACAAAAAATTAAAGTTAACAAAAACAATTTTTTTTTTTAAATATTTATAATATAAGTTTTAAATAATAAAAGCATTTCAAACAAAACATAATAAATCAATAAATTACAAAAATATATTTTTTATTTCCCAGAAAATTGATTTTTCAACAAATTAATTATCTATCATATGCTTTTTAAATTGATCGATTATCTTATTTGGTTCAAAAGTAATTATTATTTTTGTACCGAAAAAACTCAAATGGAGCCACTGTGCGTCGGTTGGCTGATCGCTTGGGCATCGTGGTGTGGATCCTTGCAGATCTGAGCGCACACCCCACACATGACACCAATGTAACGAAAATTCGCAACTGGCTGGCTGAGCGGATGCTTTGTCAGGTAGTGTTGCGATCTCCCACGCAATTTCTCCGTAGTACTAACAGGGAGAACCTTTCGCTAGCAGTAACAACAACTAGAATAAAAGCAACAAGACTTCGGATAACTTTTTATTTAGCTATTTGTGTACAATCAACGTCTCTTCGCTCTCGCTTTCTTTTGGTCGGTTTTTTTGTTGTTCCCCCGTCATTCCAAAAAGAAGAAGCTTACTGCAGGGTTGCTTATGCGATATTAGAGGGCGTAATCCCAATTCGCTACAATATTTTATATAATTATATAATTTCATTCATAAATACTTACACACAATTTCTGTGCTTCTTCTTCTTCCACTGGCCCCACACTACATTATATTGAATCTTAAAAAACATCTATTTATTTTGTTTTTTTTATTATTTGTTGGTTAAGTCTCTTTATTTAAGATTGTGCATGAATTATTTATTTGGCCACCAGTGTATCAGTGGCTTGCTTTCATTTTTGTGTGTGGATTTCGATACACACAATTACATTAGCACTTGCTAAAAAAATGTTTATTATGACAAGTCTGTCAAACTGTGTGCACCTTACTATTGGAGCAAATTTAAATTCAAAAATTTAAAAAAAAAATCATAAATTTGTGTACATATACTTGATTTCTTAGACTTTTGGTCTGTTCTTTTTGCGTTTGCGTGCGTTTTCAGCCTCGGCCCTGCCGTTGGCTGGCCAGTTATTATTCGATTTTTGACAATATTAATACAAACAAGTGTTTACTAGACATCTTGCTGCATAGTCTTTAGAAGCTAAAACAATTCTTCAGGTTCCCAACAATGTCATTGATGAAGATGCGGCTGCTGATCACGTTTCTGCACCAGTGCTGCAGTCAACCAATTTTGATAAGCAACGACTAGAAGCCGGCGAGGCAGAGTATCAAGTCGTTGTGCGTAAGCGCAAACTAATGACCACCATGCCACCCAGTCATTCTAAAAACAGAAAGCAAGACGAATTGCCGCAAAAGGACTGCATTGAGAAGAACCAATTTTTCGAGCTGCGAGAAGCTGACAATCCGGAGATGAGCCTGGACGTGGACAAGTCCAGCTTAGATAACAGTGGTTCTTGGGCTGCTAGCCCTGTTCCTATAGAAGATTCTGCTGCTGCAAGTTCTACTGCTTCCCCAGTGGCATAAAAAGCTGCGAAGCCACCACCGTTCGTGGTAAGTCATGTGACCAATCTGAGTGCAATGATTGATACTCTCAGTAAAGTGATCGACGAAGAATCGGTTTCTCAGGGAAACGTGGTACGAGTATATGCCCGTGATGCTGCCGCATACAGGGCAATTCAAGAAAAACTGGACCGGCAGAATACCGAGTACTTCAGCTATCAACTAAAGGAAGATAAGCCTTATAAAGTGGTTATAAAAAATTTGTTAACATTGCCTGTGCCCCCAACAATAAGAAAGTGCACGAGATTAAGAAGCTATGTAGGACGCGAGTAACAGTGGAGCCTACTCGTAAGACCAGAAAATTAGTGCAGTGCCATCGCTGGCAGAACTATGGGCATACTGGAACATACTGTCGCAAGGCACATATATGCGTCCGTTGTGGTGACTACCAATCTACTGAAATTGTGCGCTATGTGGTCATGAGCATCCGGCTAACTATAAAGGGTGCTCAGTTTACCAAAAGCTGACTAAAATGGATAAGGTAAACAAGCATAAACCTCTACTAATGAACAACATACGCGGTCAACTCCGCAAACTCGCTCATCTCAGCAACCACATCCTACTCAGTGGGACTTTGGTTTCCTATGCGTCAACAACAATATCAGCAGCAGCAAGAGGAACAGCAGGCGCAACAGCAGCTACAACAGATTCCGCAACAACAATCCTCTCAGTTAACTGATATTTGCGCAGCTCTTAAGGCAATGAATGAGACGATAAATTTACTCTTGCAGATGCAGCAGCAGGTTCTTCTCTCTATCAACGCGGCTCTATCAAAATGAATCCCCTAAAAATTTTGTATTGGAATGCCAATGGCATTGCGAATAAGAGGAACGAGCTCGAGCTTTTTGTTTCTCATAACCAAATTGATGTTGTTCTTCTGAACGAGACGAAAATGGACCGAGGAGTAGCCCCCAGGATGTGCGGATTTAGCTCATATACTGCCAACCAGACCCAAACCAGAGGTCGCAAGGGAGGAGTTGCTGTACTGGAGGACATATCTCACGCATTTCCCACAAGGCGAACTTGCCACCTCTCCCTGGTAAGAGTATGCACTGCCCTGGGGGACATAGACTTTGGCGCAGTATATTGTCCCCCTCCACCAGTTAACCTATGTGCTGCTGACTTTGGCAACATCATTGGCATGACAGGACGTCGCTTCATAATTGGGGGCGACTGGAACTCGAGGCACTGGCTTTGGGGCGACTACATGGCGAACCGTAGGGGATTAGAGCTGGCGAATTATATCTCCTCAGCCAACTCTGAGATTTTGGCCACTGGCTCTCCCACTCGTCACCCGATCAGGATTGGCGGCAGAGAGTCGTGCTTGGGCTTCGCGCTGTATGGTGGTATTCCCGACCATTTGCTGAGCATTCGCGACTCATGGGACTTACATTCGGACATCAGCACCTACTCAGCTACTAAGAGAGTGTAAGCTCGTATCGAGACACACGGACATCGACACGTTCCAGCACAGCCTTGAGAACGAGCTTCACCTCAACATGGAGCAGTAGCCCATTCTGCTGAGCCAACTCCTTTTCTTCATCGCAGCCCACTGATCATGGATCAGGCCACCAGCGAGTCGCTTCGGAATAAGCGTCGTCTACGCCGTTAGTTCATTCGAACGCAGCATCCGATGGGCACAGCATCGTACCGTCGAGCCGCCGATGTGTTAAGGGAGGCGTTGAACCAAAGAAAGGCTGACTTCTTCGAAGCCAGGCTGGAGAGCATGGGCTACACAGCTGACTCCAACTACTCGCTGTGGAAGGCAACCAAGGCGACTAAGAGACAGCCGTTCCGACAGGTCCCGGTCAAGGACTTCAATGGTGTGCTGGCAAAGTCAGACGCAGAACAGGCGCACATCCTTGCATCCCACATTGAGACCAGGTTTTTGCCATTTTAGCAGACCAAGTTGCTAGTACTCGAAATATTGTACTTATTTCAGTATTATATACTAAATTTAATTTTGTAAATAAATAAAAAAAAGAATAAATAAAACTTAAAAAAACTTAAGTCTTGACCAGGAGTTGAACCCGCACAACTCTCGTTCGCAAGGCACACACCTTACCCACTGAGCTACACCAAAACAAATGCCCTATAGAACAAAAGAATGCGAAACAAATTGAGAGAGCGCGAGCAAAAGAGAGCCAATATCATTTCTTTCTCAGCTATTATATTTTTAGACGGGATTGTTTTAAGAATTCCGTACTTAAATCAAGTATGTTGAGCTTGTTTTGCCCTTTTTTTGAGTTATTGTCATTTAATCCTGATAAAGACTTGATTTAAGAATTATATCCTGAATACATACTGAAAAATTTCAAGTACGCTGTCGGATAAATCAAGTATTTTAAACTTGATTTTTAGTACGCATTTTTTTTCTGTGTACCTTCACTATCGAAAGTCTGGGAACGACTGTTCTTGACACGGCTCACGGAGATTGAGGGATTTCGAAGGATACTACCTGAACATTAATTTGCCTTTCGTGCAGGACACCGCACCATTGAGCATACCCATAGGGTAGTGGAGCATATAATGAAAGCCTTCGAGGACGTACAGCAATCATTTGACAGAGTGTGGCACGACGGTCTGCTATCAAAGCTTAAGGCGATGTTACTCTACCACAAGTGCAAGAAGTGAGGTATTTGGGACTTATCTTGGACAGGAGGCTCACTTTTAGAAAAAATACGCAAAGTCTCGTCTTTCGTTGCCGGTACAGACTTAGGCAACTTTACTGGCTTATAAATAGACGAAGCAGGATGCCTCTGAGGTGCAAAAGGGCCATATATCAGATGGTTGTTGCGCCCATCTGGAGGTATGGGATGCCGGTGTGGGGCAAAGCTGCGAAAACACACCACAAACGAGTCCAGGTGGTGCAGAACATGGTGCTGCGTATGATTACTGACAGCACCTGGTACGTTCGAGGGTCTACTCTACATAGCGACCTCAATGTGGATACAGTGGAGAAGCAGAGAGCAAATCAAAGTTGTGTTATCATTATCTTGCTTGGTATTTACATCGCGTAATGCGGGACTGCAATAAACAAACGAAAAATAGGTTGTGTTAATATATGTATTTTAATTTGGCTAATTTATATTATCTTTCGCTTCACTTTATTTTGGCTTGCATATGTTTGGATCGCAAGCACACATGTTATTGCCGATCGAAGGATATAGTTTGCCAATTGGAATCGTTTGAAACCACACACACAGGCACATAGGTACTATTGGTTTTTTCTTTGTTTTTGTTGCTTCAGCTTAAATTTCTTTTGTATTATTTACTTTGTATACTTGTATTACACTCACATGTGATGATCGATTTTAGCTGTTGCCTTTGCTTTATATTTAATAGCCTAATTTAAAGTAATTTTATTTTAGCAAAACTTTGCTGGGATTATATGAATTTGGAGGTATTTTGGTTGTTGTTGTTTTTCTGCTACATTTGGTTTGTAACTCAAGTGGCACTTTTTATTAATTTACTTTTAATAGAGTTGTTTGTTGTTGGGGACTTTAACATTCCACTAACACTTTAGTATGGCTGGTGTTCAGTTAGCGAGATTCTTCTTTGGATTAGTTATTAACTGATCTCTGACTAAACCCACTAAACACTTTCCACATTGCTGCACTAGTAGCCAGACGATCACTATCGTGAACCTTTGCCTGAATTTCCATAGCAGCGCTCTGGCTGCGAAACGACTCTTGAATGCTCCAACAGGTGTGATGAGAAAAGAGCCGTCTTGCTCGAGCACCTGCTTCTCTTGTCTTTGCTAATACTTATGCTCACGCAATTGGGGACTTCTTGTATTTTACGAGATCCGCTCCAGAGACTTGTATTTCGTTTGCGCATGGAAATTCAACCTTTCAGAATAAAGCTTTTTAATCAGCACTTTATTTACCGATCCCCAGCGGATCAAAAAAGGGATTGCAAAAATATTTGCCGATTTTTTTTTTTTTTTTAACACTTTGTTTCGTTTGTAATGCATTTCTTCGCATACCACAAATCACCTCTTTCGTTTCGACTGCCAAAAAAAGAACGACGGAAGCTGTCCTGCCCATCACCTATAACCTATTTGATATCAGCGTCGGCTGTCGGCTACCGGCGTTGCAATTTGCACTGATCGAATGTGGTTCGGAACTCGGCTTAATATCGTAAAGCGCGAAAATCCTAAATTCAAACATTATGCCTTATGCTTTGACAATTTTGTGCAGGCATTTAGTTTTCATTTTGTTTTTGTTTTATTTCTTTAGTTAAAGTTTCGGCCTTATGCGAACATTACAAACACAGATAATCTGGCATCTATCAGAAGACACGATTAACTATAATTATTTACACACGTATGTCTTTTGCATGAAACGTGCCAATCTCTCTACCCTGCAAGGTCTCTAATAAATAAAAAGCGTTTCCCAATTTTTTTTTCACTCTTCATTTGGAGAACTGATTACTTCATTTTATATTGAAAATCTGTTTAAAATTGCTTAAATGAAATTTCCTTTTAAAAACCTCTTGTGCTTCTTTATAAGAAACAGGTTTTGCTCTAAGGTTGTACTGGTTAGCATTTCTCTCATAAGCTTGGCAACTTTTTGTCTTTTATAGCTCCTCTGAGCAACAAGAGTTCATTAGTTCTTTCTAATCGAGGCGATTCTTCTAACTTTTTACAGAAATTATAATCCGAACCGTGGTTGATCATATTAAAACCAAATAAAGCCTAATAGGGCGAGCAACCAATAGCTTGATGTATAGCGGAACGTAATGCAGACGAAATACAAGCCAAGTGTTTATCCCAATCAGTCTGATCTGTTTGAAGATATGCCCGAACAGCTGCCAACAACGAACGATTCACGCTTTCAGCAGCATTGCTCTGAGGTGAATAAAGTGCGGTACAAATGTGACGAATGAGCTAAGTTCTATATAATAATTGAGTATAAATAATAGATGAAAACATATTGTCATCAAACATATAATAATATTGTATAATAATAAAATTGGGATTATGTACAATAAATATTAATACAAACAAGTGTTTACTAGACATCTTGCTGCATAGTCTTTAGAAGCTAAAACAATTCGTCAGGTTCCCAATAATGTCATTGATGAAGATGCGGCTGCTGATCACGTTTCTGCACCAGTGCTGCAGTCAACCAATTTTGATAAGCAACGACTAGAAGCCGGCGAGGCAGAGTATCAAGTCGTTGTGCGTAAGCGCAAACTAATGACCACCATGCCACCCAGTCATTCTAAAAACAGAAAGCAAGACGAATTGCCGCAAAAGGACTGCATTGAGAAGAACCAATTTTTCGAGCTGCGAGAAGCTGACAATCCGGAGATGAGCCTGGACGTGGACAAGTCCAGCTTAGATAACAGTGGTTCTTGGGCTGCTAGCCCTGTTCCTATAGAAGATTCTGCTGCTGCAAGTTCTACTGCTTCCCCAGTGGCATAAAAAGCTGCGAAGCCACCACCGTTCGTGGTAAGTCATGTGACCAATCTGAGTGCAATGATTGATACTCTCAGTAAAGTGATCGACGAAGAATCGTTTGAAGTGAAGGTTTCTCAGGGAAACGTGGTACGAGTATATGCCCGTGATGCTGCCGCATACAGGGCAATTCAAGAAAAACTGGACCGGCAGAATACCGAGTACTTCAGCTATCAACTAAAGGAAGATAAGCCTTATAAAGTGGTTATAAAAAATTTGTTAACATTGCCTGTGCCCCCAACAATAAGAAAGTGCACGAGATTAAGAAGCTATGTAGGATGCGAGTAACAGTGGAGCCTACTCGTAAGACCAGAAAATTAGTGCAGTGCCATCGCTGGCAGAACTATGGGCATACTGGAACATACTGTCGCAAGGCACATATATGCGTCCGTTGTGGTGACTACCAATCTACTTAAATTGTGCGCTATGTGGTCATGAGCATCCGGCTAACTATAAAGGGTGCTCAGTTTACCAAAAGCTGACTAAAATGGATAAGGTAAACAAGCATAAACCTCTACTAATGAACAACATACGCGGTCAACTCCGCAAACTCGCTCATATCAGCAACCACATCCTACTCAGTGGGACTTTGGTACATGTCAAAATCCTTTACGGCGCAAAGTGGGCGTTTCCTATGCTGAAGTGGCCGGTGGTCAACAACAATATCAGCAGCAGCAAGAGGAACAGCAGTCGCAACAGCAGCTACAACAGATTCCGCAACAACAATCCTCTCAGTTAACTGATATTTGCGCAGCTCTTAAGGCAATGAATGAGACGATAAATTTACTCTTGCAGATGCAGCAGCAGGTTCTTCTCTCTATCAACGCGGCTCTATCAAAATGAATCCCCTAAAAATGTTGTATTGGAATGCCAATGGCATTGCGAATAAGAGGAACGAGCTCGAGCTTTTTGTTTCTCATAACCAAATTGATGTTGTTCTTCTGAACGAGACGAAAATGGACCGAGGAGTAGCCCCCAGGATGTGCGGATTTAGCTCATATACTGCCAACCAGACCCAAACCAGAGGTCGCAAGGGAGGAGTTGCTGTACTGGAGGACATATCTCACGCATTTCCCACAAGGCGAACTTGCCACCTCTCCCTGGTAAGAGTATGCACTGCCCTGGGGGACATAGACTTTGGCGCAGTATATTGTCCCCCTCCACCAGTTAACCTATGTGCTGCTGACTTTGGCAACATCATTGGCATGACAGGACGTCGCTTCATAATTGGGGGCGACTGGAACTCGAGGCACTGGCTTTGGGGCGACTACATGGCGAACCGTAGGGGATTAGAGCTGGCGAATTATATCTCCTTAGCCAACTCTGAGATTTTGGCCACTGGCTCTCCCACTCGTCACCCGATCAGGATTGGCGGCAGAGAGTCGTGCTTGGGCTTCGCGCTGTATGGTGGTATTCCCGACCATTTGCTGAGCATTCGCGACTCATGGGACTTACATTCGGACATCAGCACCTACTCAGCTACTAAGAGAGTGTAAGCTCGTATCGAGACACACGGACATCGACACGTTCCAGCACAGCCTTGAGAACGAGCTTCACCTCAACATGGAGCAGTAGCCCATTCTGCTGAGCCAACTCCTTTTCTTCATCGCAGCCCACTGATCATGGATCAGGCCACCAGCGAGTCGCTTCGGACTAAGCGTCGTCTACGCCGTTAGTTCATTCGAACGCAGCATCCGATGGGCACAGCATCGTACCGTCGAGCCGCCGATGTGTTAAGGGAGGCGTTGAACCAAAGAAAGGCTGACTTCTTCGAAGCCAGGCTGGAGAGCATGGGCTACACAGCTGACTCCAACTACTCGCTGTGGAAGGCAACCAAGGCGACTAAGAGACAGCCGTTCCGACAGGTCCCGGTCAAGGACTTCAATGGAGTTCTGGCAAAGTCAGACGCAGAACAGGCGCACATCCTTGCATCCCACATTGAGACCAGGTTTTTGCCATTTTAGCAGACCAAGTTGCTAGTACTCGAAATATTGTACTTATTTCAGTATTATATACTAAATTTAATTTTGTAAATAAATAAAAAAAAGAATAAATAAAACTTAAAAAAACTTAAGTCTTGACCAGGAGTTGAACCCGCACAACTCTCGTTCGCAAGGCACACACCTTACCCACTGAGCTACACCAAAACAAATGCCCTATAGAACAAAAGAATGCGAAACAAATTGAGAGAGCGCGAGCAAAAGAGAGCCAATATCATTTCTTTCTCAGCTATTATATTTTTAGACGGGATTGTTTTAAGAATTCCGTACTTAAATCAAGTATGTTGAGCTTGTTTTGCCCTTTTTTTGAGTTATTGTCATTTAATCCTGATAAAGACTTGATTTAAGAATTATATCCTGAATACATACTGAAAAATTTCAAGTACGCTGTCGGATAAATCAAGAATTTTAAACTTGATTTTTAGTACGCATTTTTTTTCTGTGTACCTTCACTATCGAAAGTCTGGGAACGACTGTTCTTGACACGGCTCACGGAGATTGAGGGATTTCGAAGGATACTACCTGAACATTAATTTGCCTTTCGTGCAGGACACCGCACCATTGAGCAGACCCATAGGGTAGTGGAGCATATAATGAAAGCCTTCGAGGACGTACAGCAATCATTTGACAGAGTGTGGCACGACGGTCTGCTATCAAAGCTTAAGGCGGTCCTCCTGGCTCCCTTCTACTTGAAGCTTCGCTCCTACTTGGAGGGGCGATGTTACTCTACCACAAGTGCAAGAAGTGAGGTATTTGGGACTAATCTTGGACAGGAGGCTCACTTTTAGAAAAAATACGCAAAGTCTCGTCTTTCGTTGCCGGTACAGACTTAGGCAACTTTACTGGCTTATAAATAGACGAAGCAGGATGCCTCTGAGGTGCAAAAGGGCCATATATCAGATGGTTGTTGCGCCCATCTGGAGGTATGGGATGCCGGTGTGGGGCAAAGCTGCGAGTCCAGGTGGTGCAGAACATGGTGCTGCGTATGATTACTGACAGCACCTGATACGTTCGAGGGTCTACTCTACATAGGGACCTCAATGTGGATACAGTGGAGGAGCAGAGAGCAAATCAAAGTTGTGTTATCATTATCTTGCTTGGTATTTACATCGCGTAATGCGGGACTGCAATAAACAAACGAAAAATAGGTTGTGTTAATATATGTATTTTAATTTGGCTAATTTATATTATCTTTCGCTTCACTTTATTTTGGCTTGCATATGTTTGGATCGCAAGCACACATGTTATTGCCGATCGAAGGATATAGTTTGCCAATTGGAATCGTTTGAAACCACACACACAGGCACATAGGTACTATTGGTTTTTTCTTTGTTTTTGTTGCTTCAGCTTAAATTTCTTTTGTATTATTTACTTTGTATACTTGTATTACACTCACATGTGATGATCGATTTTAGCTGTTGCCTTTGCTTTATATTTAATAGCCTAATTTAAAGTAATTTTATTTTAGCAAAACTTTGCTGGGATTATATGAATTTGGAGGTATTTTGGTTGTTGTTGTTTTTCTGCTACATTTGGTTTGTAACTCAAGTGGCACTTTTTATTAATTTACTTTTAATAGAGTTGTTTGTTGTTGGGGACTTTAACATTCCACTAACACTTTAGTATGGCTGGCGAGATTCTTCTTTGGATTAGTTATTAACTGATCTCTGACTAAACCCACTAAACACTTTCCACATTGCTGCACTAGTAGCCAGACGATCACTATCGTGAACCTTTGCCTGAATTTCCATAGCAGCGCTCTGGCTGCGAAACGACTCTTGAATGCTCCAACAGGTGCGATAAGAAAAGAGCCGTCTTGCTCGAGCACCTGCTTCTCTTGTCTTTGCTAATACTTATGCTCACGCAATTGGGAACTTCTTGTATTTTACGAGATCCGCTCCAGAGACTTGTATTTCGTTTGCGCATGGAAATTCAACCTTTCAGAATAAAGCTTTTTAATCAGCACTTTATTTACCGATCCCCAGCGGATCAAAAGAGGGATTGCAAAAATATTTGCCGATTTTTTTTTTTTGTTTAACACTTTGTTTCGTTTGTTATGCATTTCTTCGCATACCACAAATCACCTCTTTCGTTTCGACTGCCAAAAAAAGAACGACGGAAGCTGTCCTGCCCATCACCTATAACCTATTTGATATCAGCGTCAGCTGTCGGCTACCGGCGTTGCAATTTGCACTGATCGAATGTGGTTCGGAACTCGGCTTAATATCGTAAAGCGCGAAAATCCTAAATTCAAACATTATGCCTTATGCTTTGACAATTTTGTGCAGGCATTTAGTTTTCATTTTGTTTTTGTTTTATTTCTTTAGTTAAAGTTTCGGCCTTATGCGAACATTACAAACACAGATAATCTGGCATCTATCAGAAGACACGATTAACTAGAATTATTTACACACGTATGTCTTTTGCATGAAACGTGCCAATCTCTCTACCCTGCAAGGTCTCTAATAAATAAAAAGCGTTTCCCAATTTTTTTTTTCACTCTTCATTTGGAGAACTGATTACTTCATTTTATATTGAAAACCTGTTTAAAATTGCTTAAATGAAATTTCCTTTTAAAAACCTCTTGTGCTTCTTTATAAGAAACAGGTTTTGCTCTAAGGTTGTACTGGTTAGCATTTCTCTCATAAGCTTGGCAACTTTTGTCTTTTATAGCTCCTCTGAGCAACAAGAGTTCATTAGTTCTTTCTAATCGAGGCGATTCTTCTAACTTTTTACAGAAATTATAATCCGAACCGTGGTTGATCATATTAAAACCAAATAAAGCCTAATAGGGCGAGCAACCAATAGCTTGATGTATAGCGGAACGTAATGCAGACGAAATACAAGCCAAGTGTTTATCCCAATCAGTCTGATCTGTTTGAAGATATGCCCGAACAGCTGCCAACAACGAACGATTCACGCTTTCAGCAGCATTGCTCTGAGGTGAATAAAGTGCGGTACAAATGTGACGAATGAGCTAAGTTCTATATAATAATTGAGTATAAATAATAGATGAAAACATATTCTCATCAAACATATAATAATAATGTATAATAATAAAATTGGGATTATGTACAATAAAGTTATATCAATTACCGAGAGGAAGAAGAGCGATTTCACGAACTACAGCATCAAGCAGACTAAATTTATGATTACAGTTATAAGAAATAGGGTTGCTAGTGCGTAAACACTGCCATCCTGACATATGTGGAAAATATTGAATAACTAACATAAGTTTATTCATTTTGCCTAACATAAATTTAATTTTGATTTACAAACAGCGTAAGAATATTGTAAGATGGAACGAAACGATATTCTGAGCTTGCGTGTGGAAGAGTTGAGGGCAAAACTGGCTGAGATGCAGATAGTTACAACAGGTCGGAAGGCAGAGTTACAAAATAGATTGTTTGAGCATTACGGTATTGACAATCATGATACTGATAATGAAGAAGACAGTATTTCAGTACACACAGCACCATTGATACCAAGTCTTAGTACAGAAAGATCGTGGTTCACTCTTAAAGATGTCGAGGGCAGTGTGTCGAAGTTTGATGGTTCAAGTTCAAGTGATATAGAGCAAAGGATTAAAGATTTGGAGGAGTTGCGATCAGAAAATTGTTGACGAACAGGTAGAACAATTGTTAAAAGAGGAAATTATCAGACCAAGCATGTCTGAGTACGCAGCACCAGCTGTTTTAGTGGCAAAGAAAAATATTAAGAAACGTCTATGCTGCGATTACCGGAAGTTGAATAAGAAAGTGATTCGGAATAACTATTCAATGCCGCATATGGATTTGGAGAAACTACAGTTTTTACAACGTTAAACTTGACGAATGGATTTTTCTATGTACCAGTTAAATCCAGTTTGCAGAAATATACCGCATTTGTGACACAAAATGGGCAGTTTGAGTTTTTGTATGTTCCTTTCGGAATGAGGGAGTCAATCCAAAACGGTGATACAGTAGTCTATATGGATGATAGCATTATTCCAAGCCAGGACGTGACGGTTTAGTCAAGCTAAAAAGAGTGCTAGATGTTGCAGGAAAGAATTGGTTACACATAAATTGGTCGAAGTGTCAACTTTTGCAGACAAAAGTAAACTTTTTAGTACACACAGCACCATTGATACCAAGTCTTAGTACAGAAAGATCGTGGTTCACTCTTAAAGATGTCGAGGGCAGTGTGTCGAAGTTTGATGGTTCAAGTTCAAGTGATATAGAGCAAAGGATTAAAGATTTGGAGGAGTTGCGATCAGAAAATTGTTGACGAACAGGTAGAACAATTGTTAAAAGAGGAAATTATCAGACCAAGCATGTCTGAGTACGCAGCACCAGCTGTTTTAGTGGCAAAGAAAAATATTAAGAAACGTCTATGCTGCGATTACCGGAAGTTGAATAAGAAAGTGATTCGGAATAACTATTCAATGCCGCATATGGATTTGGAGAAACTACAGTTTTTACAACGTTAAACTTGACGAATGGATTTTTCTATGTACCAGTTAAATCCAGTTTGCAGAAATATACCGCATTTGTGACACAAAATGGGCAGTTTGAGTTTTTGTATGTTCCTTTCGGAATGAGGGAGTCAATCCAAAACGGTGATACAGTAGTCTATATGGATGATAGCATTATTCCAAGCCAGGACGTGACGGTTTAGTCAAGCTAAAAAGAGTGCTAGATGTTGCAGGAAAGAATTGGTTACACATAAATTGGTCGAAGTGTCAACTTTTGCAGACAAAAGTAAACTTTTTAGGATATATGGTTGAGAAGGGTACGATAACACCAAGTAAGGAAAAGACGCAGGCGTCGACAAGTGGACCAGTATAGAAATTGTACAACCCTCGAGTAGAAACTGAGATTCACACCGATGCGTGTAAGTTCGGATTTGGAGCAGTATTGCTCCAGAAGGATCCGTAAGATTCGCTATTCCATCCTGTATAGTATATGAGCCGGAAAACTACATGAGCAGAAGAGAAAAATCATTCTTACGAATTAGAAGTTCTGGCTGTAATGGGTGCTCTGATGAAGTGGCGAATGTACGTATTAGGCATGAAGTTTAAGATTATAACGGATTGCCATGCGTTCACCATGACGATGAAGAAAAACGATGTGCCTTTGCGTGTAGCCAGATGTGCTACTTACTTACAGGACCTTGATTACCAAATAGAGCACCGATCAGGTTCGAAAATGCGCCATGTGGACGCTCTAAGTCGTGTGTCCTGTTATGTATTGACCGACAGCATAGTTCCACCGTTTGAGAGAAGCGCAGCTGAAAGATGACTGGACAACGATTGTGCGTAGCATTGTTGAGGACAAAGGCTATGAAGATTTTATATTAATAACCAAATATTATTTAAAACTCCGAATCGTGAGCTTATTGTTGTGCCAAGTCAGATGGAAATCGAGATCATTCAGATTGCGCATAGGCAGGGTCATTTTTCTGTTAAGAAAACGCAAGATCTGGTAGAGAAACTTTACTATGTTTCGAAGTTGAAGGAAAAGGTAACTCGGGTGGTGGAAAACTGTGTTGAATGCATTATTGTAAATGCCAAAGCTGGAAAGAAAGTAGGATTTCTGCTGCCAATAGATAAAGGAGATAGGCCGTTATCCACATATCATGTCGATCACGTAGGACCAATAGAATTGACTAGTAACCGTTACAATCACATTCTAGTTGTTGTAGATGGGTTTTCCAAGTTTGTATGGCTGTATCCAACTCGTAGCACGGAAGTCGATGAAGTGGTCAGATGTTTGGAAAGGCAGGCTGCTCTCTTTGGAAATCCAGCTCGAATCTGACAGAGGTATGGCGTTTACGGCAAATGCTTTTAAAGAATATTGTGAAAAGCAGGGTATAGTACATCTGCTTATAACCAGAAGAGTTCCACGTGGGAACAGCCAGGTAGAAATAATTCATAAAATCGTTGTACCAATGCTTTCCAAGTTGTGCTATGAGAATCCTGTAAATTGGTATAAACATGTGAGAAGAGTGCAGCAAATTGTAAATCATACTGCCCCAAGAAGCAGTAGAAGGCCTCGAAATGCGTATACCAGATGATCTAAATTTAAATGAATTTTTGAAAGAAAGTTTGGTTGACGAATTGGATGATGAACGTAAGATAGTGCGGGAAGTAGCTCGTAAAAATATACAGAAGCTGCAAGAAAAAACAAGAGAGGGTTTGATTTGAAAAGGAAAGTAGAGCGGCAGTATAGTGTTAACGATTTGGTCGCCATAAAACGCACTCAATATGGTACAGGTCTTAAATTGAAAGGGAAATAATTGGCACCATATAAAGTCGTTAAAATTAAGAACCATGGTAGATATGAAGTCGAGAAGGTAGGAAATGGAGACGGGCTATACAAAACATCGACTGTGTCAGAATTCATGAAGTTATGGGAGTCCTTCGGGTCGAAGGAAACATCAGAACGGCCGAATATGGTAACACTAAAATCGAACAAGAGTGCAAAAACAACACGCAGCGGCCGCCAGTTTTAGCTCTCTCTCTCTCTCTCTTTGTCTTTTTGGGATTCAGAGTCGTCAACAGAGTATCGTCTTGTTCACATCGTTTCAAATTATAATTGATAATAAATAATAGATGAAAACTTATTGTCATCAAACATATAATAATAATGTATATTAATAAAATTGGGATTACGGACAATAAAGTTATATTCCTATTGGTGATGGTGATCAACGCAGGGCCTAAACCATAAAAGCTAGAGCACTGAAATTTTCCAAGTAGTTTTCTCTTAGTCTAAAAGTGCGTACTTTGAAGCGATTTTGGAAAATTCTATACGCAAGCTCGGAAAATGAGGAAAAGCTGTTGTATGCAATTTTTTCGGTTTTAATCCGATTGGGTTCAAACTTATTTTCAAAGATCATTATAAAAATTCAATAAAAACTGTTTACCGATTTAATGGAAAATGCACCCCCCTGGGAGGAAAATTGGGGGTCAAGGTTGCATGGGCAAAAAGTGAATTTGCATCCGATTTACTTCAAACTTATTTTCGTAGCTCTACAAAACAAAATATTAAGAATATGATTTTGAAAATTTGGAAAATCGACCTCTAAAGTCAGAAAATTCCTGGAAAACTATTGTATGAAACTGTTTTGATTTTCAGCCGATCAGCTTCAAGCTCATCATCAAAGCTACACATACAAAAAATTAGAAAACATGATTTTTACATTTCTGAAAAACTACCCCCAAAGTCGGATAATGGCGGAAAAACAGTTGTATGAAACTTTTTTTGTTTTTCTTCCGATCAGGTTCAAAACCTATTTTAAAAACTCAACATATAAAAATATTAACAATGCGATTTTCAAATTTTGAAAAATCCGGAAAATTGTCGGAAAATTTTTGAAACTAAAATTTTCCATTTGATAGTATTCAAAATCATTTTCCAAGATCTATTAGTCGTATCCATAAAAATGATATAGATTTTTTGTGGAAAAATCATCCCCCTGCATCGAAATTAGGGTTGTCAATGTTCAATATTCGCCCGATTAGCTTCGAACTTATTTTCAAAGCTTCACGTAAATCACTCTAAACAACATTATTTTACGTGTTTAGAAAATTCGCTTGCAAGGTCGGAAAACGTTTGTATGACATTTTTTGTTTTCCATTTGATCAGCTCCAAAGCTTTTTAAAGCTGCACATAAAAGGGTAAAGAAAACATGACTTTAAAATTTTGGAAAATCTACCCCCAAAGTCGGAAAATGCCGGGAAAACTGTTGTATGAAACTGTTATGTTTTTCACCCGATCAGCTTCAAACTTTTTTCAAAACTTTTTATAAGAAAATATTAACAACGTGATTAATTTGGTTGTTCATAAAGACGGGGCGTAGCACCGCCGGTAAATGCTAGTAACACAATAATATTTTAACCTTTCTTCATATGGTCTAAATCTAATATTTCCCGAATAGCTATTTTCTGTGACAGGGCACTTTAATGTCATAATGGAAGTAGCCTTTGCTACTGCCTCAGGCTCTTCTTTTTGTTTCTGAAAGCCTTGCGATAACTTATCATTAGTTTGGGGTCATCCTTGGCTTGTTGGATGCCCCGCCTTGACGGTTTTCCGCCCTGCTCTTGCATTTCAGACAGTTGGGCTTGTAAACTTGTGGATCTCCACATCCGTAACAAAAAACACGTTTGTCCGCTAATTAATTTTAACACATGTGACCTAAAGCATCGCAATTCCAACATTTCATATTAGCCAATGAAACGCGTTGCATTGCTGCAATCGAATCCTCTGGCTCGTTTTTGCTTTGGTCATCGCTGAGGTCTTCATCAACGCCATAGACTCGATAAGGTGCTGTTTCTCTGGGCTTTACATTGGTCGGTCGCGATTGAATGATGTCTTTTTCGCTCGCTTTTGATACCAACCGCTTAATTGTCCAATGGAATGAACTTCCTCAAACAACAATCTATCTTTAATGTCGATCAGCGAATTGGCCTGAACTAGTTCTACCAATTCCTGTTCGTCGAATTGAATTGACAACTTATCCATAAGCTTACAAATAGCTTCATAGAAAGCGTCAAACGACTCGCATGGTATCTGCTTCCGAGCTGGAAATTGCTCGCGCAATTCATTAACTGACCGACTATCCTTATATTGAGATCTCAATGCTTCACAGAACTGGGACCAAGTAAAATTTTCTACTTGCTTGTGGTACTTCCAAATCCAGTAGCTGGCTTTTCCTACCAAAAGCTGATGAACATTTCGGCTCAATGCCTCAATATCATTATTGAAGTGTTCTCTTGTCGAAACTTTGACTCTGTATAAAAACTCTTCCACCGCTAAGCCCTCTGGAGATCCGTCGAACTTAACGCCCCATTTTTGAACTATATCCGCGACTTTTATAGCTCTAAAAGTACTCATTGGTTGAGATGTAAAACTTTGCGAGATTATCCTGTCAACCGTTTCCACGTCGCCTTGGTCTACCACGTCGTCGTGTGACTGAGTTTGGATTCTTATTTATTTCCACTTGGCTGCCATAACTAACTTCTACTGGTAAATTATCCTGCGTCGTGCTACGCGATTGATCATGCAGACCTGCCTGTGCTTCTTCACTTTAGTTCAATTGCCTAGCCACCGCACGTGTCCTAGGACGATCTGGCTGGACATTTGAGATTTTCCTGGCTTCTTGGTTAGGAGTGCAATTTCCTACTACACTTTTCAAATCTTTTGGATAAATTAAAGCAAAACAAGTTGCACAGGTTTTAGTCACCTCAATCCGTGCTTCAATACATCGTTTGTGAAAGATATGCTAACACGTTGTAATAGTATATGATTGCGTATCTGCCATGGATTCACCACAAACTATACAAACATCTTCCTCCACATTTTCCTCTGGATTGGCAGAAGCATTTCTTTTTCCACTACTACGCTCTACTGGCATTTTAATTTTTTAGCATGATGTGCAATATAAACAAATTAGAAAATAGTTTTAGAAACATGAATGGCGAAAGACTGCTAATTACGTCTAATTATTTAAAAAAAAAACATATAAAAGCAGTTGAAAATGTAGATATTAATATTAAAGTTAAGAAATTATTTTTTAGAAGTAAAATGTAATTGAATATAAGAAAACTTAATAATACAAAAAGTAATAATACAGTGTATGTTATATCTAAGAAGCTAAATAAAACTATAAATTAACCTAACATTGCATATTTTTTATGTTTTAAAGCTGTAAAAGAGTAACTGTACATAAAATTGGTTCACTTTCATACAAAGCGCAACGCGCGCGCACAAAATTTTAAAATGTGACGTCATAGTGCAAGCAACAGCGTACGAAAACAGTTTATTCCGGTTTCTGCATATGGTCTCTCAATCGTGCACCCTACCATGGTCTTCAATGTAAATTGTTGTGTAAAGACCCCATTTCAACGTTACACAATTATATTAAACCCCCATGCCTCCGGAAAGATCAAAAATAATTACACAATAATAGTTTTAAATTCATATTCATCCAAACTTTGTTTTGTATTTTAGAGAGTGTCATCATAGTTGAAATTCTATTTAAGCTTAGAATAAAAATGTTTAATGTTTGTACCTTACAAGATACTATGATATTTTTTTTTAAATTTCTAAGAATATTTATCTAACATTTGTGTACAGCGCAAAATCGATCATAACGAGCAAGGGCTATTTTTTGTAATTTCATTTCATTGTAAGCATTAGGTTGTACCGTTTTGCTTCCTTTTACAATTGAATCTATTTATTTGTTGGTTTAGTCTCTTTATTTAAGATTGTGTATGAGTTATTTATTTGGCCACCAGTGTATAAGTGGTTGCTTTCATTTTTGTGTGTGGATTTACTATTGATACCTTTCGATACACACAATTACATAAGCACTTGTAAACAATGAAAACAAAAATATATAAAAGAAGACAGAAAATATAAGATCAATAAAATCAAATTTGTGTTATCATTATCTTGATTGGTATTTACATCGCGTAATGCGGGACTGCAATAAACAATCGAAAATTTGCAAAACGATCAGACGACTAAGATAAGAACATCATACATAGGTAGGTCGGCTTGGACCAGCCTACGTACGAACAACTGATAATACCCCACACTCTCACGAGTCGGTTATTTACGATCGGACTGTTGATTATTATTATTGTTTTTTTTTTTTACACTTACCCAAGATTAATCCTCGCTGAAGGCCTTCACGATGATTGCAGGTTGCATTTGTTATATATTTATTTTCATTTTTTTACCCTGATCCCATTAAAAATGGGAAAAAGGGGTATAATGGTTTTGTGCAAAAGTATGGAACAGGCATAAGGAAGCATCTCCGACCCCATAAAGTATATATATTATTGATCGCTATCAATAGTCGAGTCGATCTAGCCATGTCCGTCTGGCTGTCCGTCTGTCCGTCTGTATGAACGCGCTGTTCTCGGAGACTACAAAAGCTAGAGACTTCATATTTGGAATATAGGTTCTCCTAGTGCCGAGTCAATACAAGTTCAACTTTTTCGATATCTCATCCCGGTCAAAAGTTATCGATAAATATCGATTTCAGAGCTAGAAACTTTATATTTAAGTTTAAGTTACTTTACTGCCAGCTCTAAACAAACTCATCATTTTCCTTTCAATATCTCAATCCTTTCAAAAGTTATCGATAAATTAAGTTTCCAAAACAGTGTTTTTAAGGTATAGCTTAAAAAACATAAGACGAAGAGTCACCAAATTTAGTACATATACTCTTCAATAGCATACAGAGGTTAAATGCATTTAACTTTTTGGATACCCCTCTCCGCTCTCCAAGAAATCGAAAAATACGTATTTTCAGAGGTATGACTTTAGGATTTTACATAGTCACACATTTATATGCCATCTTTGTGTCCTACAAATTGCATTACGATCGGACAATAAACAAAGAAGTTATTAACGATTCAATGTTACATAGTTTGGGGCCAAAGGAAGAAGAAGAAGCAAAGCAAATGTATGACGCGCGTAGCCAGCAGCTTTTGTTTGTATATGTGTGTGTGTTTTTATGTATGAATGCAGATTAATAACTTCAATGAATGAAAGACCTTGGATCAGGGTATATCCTAGTCGGGCACTCTCGACTAGAGCACTCTTACTTGTTTTTTCTTAGTTTAATTTTTTTTTTTTTAAATAGGTTGTGTTAATATATGTATTTTAATTTGACTTATTTATATTATCTTTTGCTTCACTTTATTTTGGCTTGCATATGTTTAGATCGCAAGCATACATGTTATTGCCGATCGAAGGATGTAGTTTGCCAATTGGAATCGTTTGAAACCACACACACAGGCACATAGGTACTATTGGTTTTTGCTTGGTTTTTGTTGCTTCAGCTTAAATTTCTTTTGTATTATTTACTTTGTATACTTTTATTACACTCACATGTGATGATCGATTTTAGCTGTTGCCTTTGTTTTATATTTAATAGCCTAATTTAAAGTAAATTTATTTTAGCAAAACTTTGCTGGGATTATATGAATTTGGAGGTATTTTGGTTGTTGTTGTTTTTCTGCTACATTTGGTTTGTAACTCAAGTGGCACTTTTTATTAATTTACTTTTAATAGAGTTGTTTGTTGTTGGGGACTTTAACATTCCACTAACACTTTAGTATGGCTGGTGTTCAGTTAGCGAGATTCTTCTTTGGATTAGTTATTAACTGATCTCTAACTAAACCCACTAAACACTTTCCACATTGCTGCACTAGTAGCCAGACGATCACTATCGTGAACCTTTGCCTGAATTTCCATAGCAGCGCTCTGGCTGCGAAACGACTCTTGAATGCTCCAACAGGTGCGATGAGAAAAGAGCCGTCTTGCTCGAGCACCTGCTTCTCTTGTCTTTGCTAATACTGATGCTCACGCAATTGGGGACTTCTTGTATTTTACGAGATCCGCTCCAGAGACTTGTATTTCGTTTGCGCATGGAAATTCAACCTTTCAGAATAAAGCTTTTTAATCAGCACTTTATTTACCGATCCCCAGCGGATCAAAAAAGGGATTGCAAAAATATTTGCCGATTTTTTTTTTTTTTTACACTTTGTTTCGTTTGTAATGCACTTCTTTGCATACCACAAATCACCTCTTTTCGTTTCGACTGCCAAAATGACCAAGAACTACGAAGGCTATCCTGCCATCACCTTTAACCTTTTTAGTTGCTTAGATGTCAACGTCAGCTGTCGGCTACCGGCGCGCCGGCGGTGTTTCAATTTGCACTGATCGAATGTGGTTCGGAACTCGGCCTAATACAAACATTCAAACAGAAGCTTCTGACTGCGCGCGTCATGCAATTGCTTTGCTTCTTCTTCTTCCTTTGGCCCCAAGCTATGTTACATTGAATCGTAAGCAACTTCTTTGTTTATTGTCTGATTGTAATGAAAGACACAAAGATGGCATATAAATGTGAGACTATGTGAAATCCGAAGGTTATGCATCTAAAACTACGATTTCTGGGAGATCGGGGAAGGTATCCAAAAAGTGAAATATTTTTAACCTTTGTATAGTATAGGAGAATATATGTATGTGTGCCTCTACCTTATTTTAAGCTATACTTAAAAAACACTGATCTGGAATCTTTATTTATCCATAACTTTTGAACGGGTTGAGATATAGGAGAAAAAATGATAAGTTTGTATTGAGCTGGCAATACGACATAATACATAAATTTGAAACTGTATTGACCCGGCACTACGAGAACTTATAATTTAAATATGAGGTCTCTAGCTTTTGTAGTCTCTGAGAAACAGGCGTTCATACAGACGGACAGACGGTCAGCCGGACAGACGGACAGACAGACGGACATGGCTAGATCGACTCGACTATTTATAGAGATCAAGATTATATATACTTTATGGGGTCGGAGATGCTTCCTTATGCCTGTTACATACTTTTGCACAAAACCATTATACCCTTTTTCCCAATTTTTAATGGGATCAGCGTATAAAAACTATCCCCATTAATAAACATAGCATTCCGTTTATATTAATAATTTAGATTAATATATTTATTTATTTATTTAATGTCGACCAGAGGATATTTAAAAAATTATAAGGCTTTTAAAAGTAAAATTATAAAAACAAGTAATAAGTTACATAATATCTATGCTCTGCCGTTTAATGAATATACACAGCTGTTGCATTCGTGGTAGACTATGTAGCAGCGCCTGGTCAGGCGTGATAGCTCCAGGGAGACTGAAAAAACGACTTCTAGCGTAAGGTAGGCCACTGTATAGTGTGTTGCTGTATTAGCGGGGGCGCAGGCAGCAGGGACTATGGCAGAGAGAGAAAGAGAGAGCGAGTTCACTGAACGTCTGTGATAGTGCGTAATTTAGTTGCATTCCCAACCTGGCCCGGAAGAGCATAAGCCGCATCCGGGTGGTATAAATATATGCCCAAAACTTTGGCGGAGCAACCATGTTGAAGTAGCCAATTGCCGGTGGAGTGTACTAGGATCATGTCCGCAGAAGTTTTTGTCGCCAATCGCAACAACAGCCGTATTGCAAAACGTTATTAAAACGGATTCAATTGTGCGTTTTATATACACACATATGTGGCCACAATAGTTCAGTTGAGCAAAAAACACATGCCATACATATAAAAGACATCGGCAGCGCGTTTGCACTAGGCAACCCGGCTCATAAATACACACATACATGAGCACGACCAGTCCAAAATAAATATGTATCTAGCAGCTTGGTGGCTTAATCCGTAGGTGGCGTCGTGTGACAAAATAACTCCGGCGCTAACGTTATCTAAGTGCATGGTAATTGTTTTGGAGATTGTTTATTTCGTTTTTATACCCTGATCCCATTAAAAATGGGAAAAAGGGGTATTATGGTTTTGTGCAAAGGTCCGTCTGTCTGTCCGTCTGACCGTCAGTCCGTCTGTCCGCCTGTCTGTCTGTCCGTCTGTATGAACGCGCTGATCTCAGAGACTACAAAAGCTAGAGACTTCATATTTGAAATATAAGTTCTCGTAGTGCCGGGACAAGACCAGTTTATCATTTTTTTTCGATATCTCGTCCAGTTCAAAAGTTATCGATAAATTTCGATTCCAGCCAAGGGTTTTTCGGGTATAACTTGAAAGTTATAAAAGCTAGCAACTTTATATTTAAGTTTAAGTTACTGTACTGCCAGCTCGATACAAACTTATCATTTTCTCAATCCTTTCAAAAGTTATCGATAAATTAAGATTCCAGAACAGTGTTTTTAAGGTATAGCTTTAAAGTAATAGGGTGTAGAGTCACCAAATTTGGAACATATATTTTTCTATAGCATACAAATGTAAAATACATTTCTTTTTTTGGATACCCCTCTCCAATCTCACAGAAATTGAAAAATACGTAATTTTAAAGGTATGACCTTCGGATTTTACATAGTTGAACATTTATGTGCCAGCTTTGTGTCCTACATTTTGATCAGACAATAAACAAAGAAGTTATTAACGATTCAATGTACCATAGTTTAAAGCCAAAGGAAGAAGAAGAATCAAAGCAAATGTATGACGCGCGTAGCCAGCAGCTTTTGTTTGTATATGTGTGTGAGTGTTTCTATGTATGAATGCAGATAAAAAACTTCAATGAATGTAAGACCTTGGATCAGGGTATCTCCTAGTCGGGCACTCTCGACTAGAGCACTCTTACTTGTTTTTTCTGTTTATGAGTATATTGGTATCATTGGTATAATGATAATAAAAAAAAGTTTGAACCCGGTCGGATGAAAAACAAGAAAGTTGCATGCAACGGTTTTTCCTCATTTCCCGAGTTTCTGTATAGAAATTTCCAAAACCGCTTCTTAGTACGCAGTTAAGAGGAAACTACTTTGAAAATTTCAGCTCTCTAGCTTATGGTTTGGGCCCTGCGTTGATCACCAATCACCAATCACGACAAACTGTTTTATATATATAGATTACATAATATTTTATTCGAAAAATTTAAGTGACTCTATATAAACTACATGAATAAACTTATTATTATTGTTATTAACTATTGTTGTACCACAAGTCCAGCATGTTGACTTTTCGCTCCACACTATTTTTTAAAATTCCTGTAAGAACAACAAATAATTTAAAATTCATGAATAAAATTCAATATATGATTTGAATTGAAATTACCTGTTTTGCTTATTACTTTTCGCGGCTTTTCACAGCTGTTTTATTCAGCAAAGTCACTTGCTCTGTTATTCAACAATAATCGATCGAATTGCAATAATCGAGGAATCGAACTCTGCGTTAATATCAAACGCAGAGTAAACAGCTACTTAACATCCCTTACATTTCATATGGGCTGACGACGCCCGTTAGCCGATTTCAACGTGAACGCATGCTGTGGAAACGCAGTATGAAATGGGAAAAAGTCTCTGGGATGAATATCGATATATCGATGCATCGATTTTTTTAACATCACTACTCCGCTCACGATTACGTCAGAACTTACCACAGCTGTTAATGCGTGAGCGTTAATGGCTCAGGCTCAGTCAACACATAGAGTGGCACAGCCCTACACCAGTTTTGCAGTAGGAGATACGCAAGGGATTTACTTACGGCACTTATGACGGGCAGGTACCGAAAGGGGCGATCCCGAAATGGAATACGTCGAGCACGACAGTAGCGACAGCGCCACCATCAATCCCACTTTTGTCTCGTTCTCGACTAAGCAAAGGGATCACCTTCGTTGGGGGCGACTGCATCAGGCGAGAAGCCGGCGAGAAATTAGAAAAAACCGCCAGTTAGGCAGTCAGGTCAGAAGAGGATGGAGGATAGGAGAGAAGGCGAGTACCCACGTGAACAGCCGCGTCCACATACGCCAAATTTCAAACAGAGGTAATAGTCAAAAAATGAAAATGGAATTTGAAGATTTTGTTTTTTGCTTTGAGTTTCTGCGGGACCAATGCACAGTGGCGCCCGTAGAACAAGTGAGGTTGCAAAAATCAAAAATTTCATGTGCCCCTAAAAAATATTGAATGAACCTATTTTATAGGAAATTTTCCAACGATCTCAAATCTGCTATCTTTAATACAACCAGATATTTGGTTTAAAAGATATAGCCCTTCAAAGTTGCTTGATTTTCAGTGTTACAAAATCAACACAATTTTATTGTAATTTGGTCGACTTTCAGATACAATATAATACACACATAATACATTGCAATGTCGATGTGCCTGGGATGAGGTGCTCAAAGGATTCCATCATCTGGTTACGGGACACGCCCGCGAATGGTACTAGCAGTACGTTCGGAATCATCGCGTGGATAATTGGATGAAACTAAGAGATAATTTGGTGGCACGTTTCCGAGGCACGGCGTCTGAGTTCGACGGTATGAGAAAGATTCGCGAAAGAATGCAGAGGCCAAACGAGAGTGTGGAAAAGCATTTCCATACCATGCAGACGCTCGCATCTAGATTGGAGACCCCACCAGCTGAGAGCAAAGTTGATTAAGATTATAAAAAAGATGGCACGCCGGGTTCTCCAGAAGCTGATTTGCTGGAACTGCGGACAGCCCGATCATGGTTTCAGGGACTGCATGGCAAAAGAAAGACGCATCTTCTGCTTCAGGTGTGGGAAGCCGGAAGTCTACTGTTCGACCTGTCCGAACAGATGGGCAGAAAAAATAGATCAGAAAATATAAGATAGAAATAGGTTGCATGCTAGGATTTAGGATTTGCCATATATAGAGTAGTTGAGAAATATTTGGAAGCCCAAACCAGAATATTTGCCAATTTACAGGTTGCTGGGATGCGAGCACTGTCGGTGCGGGTAGTAAGCGCCAGATCACGTTTCAAGCAGAGGCGATCCACAAGAAGGCAGTTTATCGAATAAGTGCACCGTTGTAGTAAAAGGGATCCACGAGTATACGCAGTCATTTCAATGATGGGCGAATCCGTGCGAGGTCTGTTGGATTCGGGGCCAACACACAGCATGCAAGGCTGAAGAGGTCAGGAGTTCTTGGAGAAGCTAGGTGCAGAGACTCGCCAGAATACTTCCATAGTGAAGGTAGCAAACGGGGAAGATCGCTCAATTGTCGGCCAAGTAGATTTGCCGTTCGAATATAAGGGAGAGGTCAAAAGCATCACATTTATCTTGTGCCCTTTCCTGGAGAAAGAGATTTACTTGTGGAAGGGGTGGATGAAGAGATAGTGCTGGAAGAATCGGGGTTGTCACAAGAGCAGAAGGCGGTACTGGAGCATGTGAAGAGAGAGTTCTTGGCGTTCGAATCTGTGGGTCTGGGTAAGACATCGATGGAGACGCATACAATACAGTTAGTAGAGAATGCCGAGCCTGTGAAGGATCGACTTTATCCATTGTCACCAGCGATGAACCGATTTACATATCCATTCGATTTGAAATTCGCTTTTGGCAAATCGAGTTGAAGGAGCAAAGCCGAGCCTATACAGCCCTCACGGTACCTGGGCGGCCACTGTACCAATTTCGTATGATGCCCTTTGGTCTCTGCAACGACGCGACGCCCAGCGCGACAAAGTTATCACGACAGAAATGTGATCAAACGTTTACGCTTATCTGAATGACTTGTTGATCATTGCATACAATTTCCAAACACACGTCGAAATGCTTAGGCAGGTGGCTGAGCATCTAAGAAAAGCAAATCTAACGATAGGGCAGGAAAAATCGACTTTTTGCTATACAAATACTAAATATTTAGGCTCTAAAGTAGGAGGAGGAGCAATAAAAATTGACCCGGATCGAGTGTCGGCAATCTTGCGCATCCCTGAGCCACGATCGGTCCGAGGGTTGAAAAGCTTTCTGGGAGCAGCGCTCACAGGTGCTCTGAAGAAGTCGGTGAAGGGCAAATGTAAGTTAGCAGATGAAGCAATACGAGCCATGAAGAAGTTAAAAGCTGCACTGCCTCGGAGCCAGTTCTGGTACACGCTGATTTTAAGCGGCACTTTTATATACAGTGAGGTAATAAAATGCTCTTCCAGCACGACAACGAGCGTAATGAAGGCCCATTGCTTTCTTCTCTGCCAAATTGAATATCCACCAGAAGAACTACTCGGTGACTGAGAAAGAGTGTCTGGAGCTATTATGGCAATTTTGAAATTCCATCCATATGTCGAGCTTATGCCGTTCAGCTTCCCTTCAGCTTCAATCCTTCGATTTCGACATAGAACACAGAACAGGGGATGACCCACTAGAGGGCTCCGTTTGGAATTTGTGCATCCCTTGCTCACTGACGGCAGCGTTGATTACGCAAGCCCATCAGGATGAAAAGGCAGCACACGGTTGGATTTATTGCGCAAGCAATATTACTGGCGGAACATGGTAACAGAAGTAAGCGACTATATCCGATTGTATACTATCTGCAAGGTGTCAAAGTCGCATAATTTTAAAACGAGGTGGTCACGGAGCACCCGTTCCAAAAACTATATTGATTTTTTGTGCAAATATCCGCGATTAAGGAACGGTCAGGCGTGGATATTTATAGTTGTTGACCATTTCTCAAAATTCACATTTTTCAAAACTATGAGCTCGGCCACAGCGAGCGAAATGGTCTAATTCCTCGTCCATGAAGTGTTCTACAAGTTTGGGGTGCCGGAGATTATCCACTCGGACAACGGAGCGCGTTTGGAATCACCTATATGAGGATAGCAGTGCGTTCACCGCTGAGCAACGGTTGAACGAGCGAATCGCACACTGATCAACGCGATTCGGACTTATCTGGGGAACGACTGGGATGCACACCGTCCGCAAATAGCATTGGCCATCCGTTACTTCGTGCATGAGGCGCTGTCTCAAGCCAGCAGATGTATTTGCATGGATCCTGCTATAAGTTGGCAAAGCGGCTACGATCGGCGAGCAAGAGGTGTCACTACTGGATACTTCATACAGGAAAGGGTTCAGGCCCAACTGCATCACGCGTACAAGCGAAGTAGCATGAGATACAGCGAGCACAGCATTTCTCTGCAAAGCCTGGACATGAGGTATATCGCCGCAATTTAACCCTTAGTGACTTTGACAAATGGTTTGATGCATTATGGCTTCAATCTCAGCTTCTATTGAATATTCACATTTTTTTATTTTATACTTTGAACCTTTATTTGTTTACATATAACAGTGCCGAAAAATAAATACATTTTTCAAACGGTAGTCCAGAATTTTGCTTTGTTCCTTAAGTTCACCAAAACTGATGCAATTTTTTGGCTCATCAGGTTAGGTTCAAAGGAAATAAATTTAGTTTGTGATAAGTGAGCGCCATAAACTCTTTTGCTTTTTTTAATTCAAAGTAATTTCCGCTGTTTTTTTAAAATGGGTCGCGGAAAGCAATTGAACGACTTTGAAAAATGCCAAATAAAAGGATTCATAGAATCTGGCATAAATCAACGTGAAATCGCTAAAAAAAAATCGGCTGAAGCCAAAATGTAGCTTGTAATTTTATTCGTAATGAATCGGAATATGGCAATAATATGAGAGGAGGTGCTCAATACGCGACAACACCATCCGCAAGAAGACTAATTATCAGAACTGCTTCAAATTCTCAACGTTCTGCTGCCAAAATAAGGGAAGAATGCTGTGTTAATGCAAGTTTGGCAACTATAAAACGCATTATTAGGAGTGCCAAGCATTTAAAGAGAATGAAATTAAAAAAAAAAACACCTCTTAATGATGTGCGTAAAGCTGCACGCCTTCGGTTTGCTCGAGATCATATGACATGGGTCCAGGCGTGGCACAGTGTCGTGAAAAAAAGTTCAACCTGGATGGACCAGACGGCTACAACTATTACTACCATGACCTACGAAAGCAGGAGTGTGTTTTAAGTCGCCACCACACTTGCGCAGGTTGTATAATGGTGTGGGGGCCATATCATATTATGGGAAATGTGAGCTACAATTTGTTTCATCAAAGATGAATGCAAACTTACACAACACTGTACTACAAAAGGCTTTTCCACATTTTTCAAATATTTTTGGAGCGATTTCATGGACAAACCAGCACGACATTCATACTGCCAGAGTGGTAAAACAGTGGATAGGCGACCAAAATGTGCAATTGCTCGATTGGCCGCCATACTCCCCGGACTGAAATTTTATTGAAAACGTTTGGGGACTATTGTCGCGAAAAGTATATGAGGGCGGGAAACAATTTGATGATACTACCACACTAATCGATGCCATTAAAAAAGCCTGGGCCACTATATCAGTTAAAGTTCTTGAAAATTATCACAAGTCTTTAAAAAATCGAATATTTCAAGTTATAACTAATAAAGGTGGGAGTACTACCTACTAACTTTTGATTTATTACTATATTTTTATGTTAAAAAAAACCAAAGCTATGAATTATCGCTTAATAATTTTGTGTTTTTAATAATAATATGTTGAACCTATTTAGTTGAGCCAAAATAAATCAGCATTTTTTTTTAATGCTTTTGTAAAATAAATAAATATTAATAAAAATATGTGTACTAGAGTCCACAAAACTTCGTGTTTCATTAAAAACTGATTTTTCTATAAATAATAAATAATTTCACTAAAATATGCAAGTTTGTTGAGAAGATAAAGCCATTTTACTTTTGAGAAGTGTTGAACCTATTTAGTTGAGCGCCAGTGTATGTGGCCACAATAGTTCAGTTGAGCCAAAAACACATGCCATACATATAAAAGACATCGGCAGCGCGTTTGCACTGGGCAATCCGGCACATAAATATACACATACATGCGCACGACCAGTCCAGAATAAATATGTATCTAGCAGCTGGGTGGCTTAGTCCGTAGGTGGCGTCGTGTGACAAAATAACTCCGGCGCTAACGTTATCTAAGTGCATGGTAATTGTTTTGGAGATTGTTTATTTCGTTTTTTTTTTCTGTTTATGAGTATATTGGTATACAGTTCTTAATGAATTTTTATAATGATAATAAAAAAAGTTTGAACCCGATCGGATGAAAAACAAAAAAGTTGCATGCAACGGTTTTTCCTCATTTCCCGAGTTTCTGTATAGAAATTTCCAAAACCGCTTCTTAGTACGCAGACTAAGAGGAAACTACTGTGAAAATCCTGCGTTGATCACCAATCACCAGTCACCAATCACGACAAACTGTTTTATATATATAGATTACATAATATTTTATTCGAAAAATTTAAGTGACTCTATATAAACTACATGAATAAACTTATTATTATTGTTATTAACTATTGTTGTACCACAAGTCCAGCATATTGACTTTTCGCTCCACACTATTTTTTAAAATTCCTGCATGAACAACAAATAATTTAAAATTCATATGATATGAATTAAAATAACCTGTTTTGCTTATTACTTTTCGCGGCTTTTCACAGCTGTTTTATACAGCAAAATCACTTAACAGCTCTGTAATTACTCTGTTATTCAACAATAATCGATCAAATTGCAACAATCGAGCAATCGAACTCTGCGTTAATATCGACGGGCAGGTACCGAAAGGGGCGATCCTGAAAAGGAATACGTCGAGCACGACAGTAGCGACAGCGCCACCATCAAACCCATTTTTGTCTCGTTCTCGACTAAGCAAAGGGATGACCTTCGTTGGGGGCGACTGCATCCGGCGAGCAGCTGGCGAGAAATTAGCAAAAACCGCCAGTTAGGCAGTCCGGTCAGAAGAGGCTGGAGTATAGGAGAGAAGGCGAGTACCCACGTGAAGAGCCGTATCCACATACGCCAAATTTCAAACAAAGGCCATAGTCGAAAAATGAGACGTCACCTTCGATGGGGATGGAGACAAAATGGAATTTGAAGATTTTGTTTTTCGCTTCGAGTTATTGCGGGCCCAATGCCAATGTGCCTGGGATGAGGTGCTCAAAGCATTCCATTATCTGGTAACGGGACACGCCGGCGAATGTTACTGGCAGTACGTAAGAGATAATTTTGTGGCACGTTTCCGAGGCGCGGCGTCTGAGTTCGACCGTATGAGAGGCCAAACGAGAGTGTGGAAAGGTTTATCCATACCATGCGAAAGCTCGCATCCAGATTGGAGACCTCACCAGCTGAGAGCAAGACGATTAAGATTTATAAAAAAGATGGCACGCCGGGTTCGCCAGAAGCTGATTTGCTAGAACTGCGGACAGACGCATCTTCTGGTACAGGTGTGGGAAGCTGGAAGTCTACTGTTCGACCTGTCCAAACTGCTGGGGAAACTCGCGGAGGAGCGCAATCGAAACAGGCGAATCACGCTCGCAGATGGGGCTTGTGAAGAAAAAAATTTGCCATATGTAGAGCAGTTGGGGAAATATTTGGAAGCCCGAACCAGAATATTTGGCAATTTACTGGTTGCTGGGATGCGAACACTGTCGGTGCGTCCCATTGGAGTTTACCATGCGAGTGTAGGCGTATGTGGGTGTGGCCTACGTTGGGTGCGTCGTATAGTGGGCAGCATTTTTAGCGGGGGCGCAGGCGGAAGGGACTATGGGAGAGAGAGAGTGAGTTCACTGAACGGTTTTTAAAATCAGTAAAGTGAAATTCGAGAACCATACTGGATTAACATGTGATACAAAAAATTAACTTGTGATAGTGTGTAATTTAGTTCCATTCCCAGCCTGGCCCGGAAGAGCATAAGCTCCATCCGGGTCAGTGATATAAATATATGACCAACATTTTGGCGGAGCAACCATGTTGAAGTCGCCAATTGCCGGTGGAGTGTACTAGGATCATGTCCGCAGAAGTTTTTGTCACCAATCGCAACAACAGCCGTATTGAAAACCGTAATTAAAACGGACTCACTTGTGCGTTTTATATACACACATATGTGGCCACAATAGTTCAGTTGAGCCAAAAACACATGCCATACACCGGCAGCGCGTTTGCACTAGGCAATACGGCTCATAAATACAAATAAATGCATCGGCGTTTCAACAGTGTACAACAGCTGTACGCACGTCCAGTCCAGAAGAGCAATTTATTTATTCATCTATCATTAGTAATTATTTATTATATGTGTTATTGGTAATTGTTATTTATTATTATTTATTTATTTAAATCAGAATGTAAGAGGTATTTGTAGTAGACTAAGTAATCTTTACCTAAATAGCATATCCTTTACTTTTGATGTCGTTGCCTTTTCTGAAACATGGTTAGGGCCCAACATCCTAAATTCTGAAATTCTATTTAAAAAAATTTCCATTTATAGAAAAGATCGCACTCGTCGTGGTGGGGGTGTACTTATTGCTGTTGATGCCAATTTATCTTCAAAAATAGTAATAATAGATAGTTCTATAGATAATGCCAGTATTCTCACCAGGCTGCGCGCTTAGGTACTGTGCTGAAGGTCTTTTGAGGCCATTATATAAGCAATTTAATCTGTCCGTGGAGTTGTGCTCTTTTCGCGTCATGTGAAAAGAATCATTTATTATTCCTCCCCATAAAAAAGGAAACAAGTCAAACGTTCAGAACTATAGAGGTATTTCTTAGTTGTGTTGTATGTATATAAATTCAATTTAATTCAATATAAATACAATGTAAATATACATAGCTCAAGCGCAAAAAAAACGCTGAGCATGCTTATATGTTAGCGTAGGCCACTAGTGTAGTATGTATATGCATTCAATTTAATTCAATATAAATACAATGTAAATATACATAGCTTAAGCGCATATAGAGACGCTGAGCATGTTTATATGTTAGCGTAGGTCACTAGCCTCAACTGGATATGTGACACCACTTGAGCACGCGAAGAACTGCTGACAAGTAGATTCCCACGCTTGGCCAAAAGCGCATATACACAGAGTACATATATGTAAGAACTCTATATGCATATACATAAGACTCACTCACCTTATGTATTTAGAATTATAAGGTAGCAAGTAACCTTTTTTGAATAAAGCGAATCATTCTGATTCTGACAATACTATACAACACACAAGTGTTTTTCATGGAACCGACTTGCCAACTACATGGCGACTTGACAACTACATGGCGACCGTGACATGGGTCCTGGAGGACCTAGGACACCGACCAGCAGCAACAAGACCCATCCAGACATAAAACAACAGCAAGGAAACATCCAACCAATAATTACCCGATATAATTATGAAATTATATTATATATCAAAACTGGAATATAAAATTATCTAATCAACAAGCAAAATTCAACACAAATTAAACAACAGTGCTGGCAAAAAAAAAAAAAAAAAAAGAAGTGCCATGCAGGAGGAAAATTTAAGCAAATCCGGAAGTTACTATCTCACATGTAAAACAAGTGAAACCAAAACAACAAGAACAAACGACATCTACTCTTGAAAGTTATAATATACAACTGCAACATGAATATAAAAAAACATTTAACCAAAACACCGCTCTAAAAATAAGATAATACATATATATTATATTATTATCATAATACATCAATCGATCATCCAAACAATATATGCTTGTACTTGAATAAAAAAAAAAAAATAAAACAACATATGAGCGACGTTGGACTAGAAGAGGCTGCACCTATTGTGCAAAAGGATGCACCAACCCTAGAAGAAGCTCTAGAGGTGCATCCAAACGATGGACCACGCCGACTCACAATAGCTGAGTATCGGGCAAGGAAAGAAAAACCGAAGACGGAAAAAACGAAAAAAAAAAAAAAAAAAAAAGAAGCGGACACAGGATAAAACTCCTGCAACAAAGAAGGCTCGCAAAGGACCTCATGAAGCAATCGACAACTCAACAGGATAAAGACAAGCACTTTAGGAACCTCATGGACATTGAGAAACAACTTTGCACTGGTGCAAAGCAACGCAATAAGGGCTGCAGTAATGCCAATGCCTAAATTGCCTCTAAATTTAATTTCTAACCCAAGCCGATGCGCGAAAGCGCTGCTTGAAAATTACTAACCACTGTTGGGCTGTATACCAAAACCATATGATCGATATTGGATTATATAATGCAACTAATTGTAAATCGATCATATGTACATTAACATTGTTTTTTTATATATACATACATTGTCATTCATGAATAGATAAAAACAACATTTTTCTTTCCATAATATATCAATTTAATTACAATTTTCTTAATTTCTGAAGAAAAATGTCTTATTAAGACATGTATGTATTTCTTTAAAAAAAAAATAACACAGTTCATATTTTCAACCTGGATATCCCTATCCAATTATTAAAATCCTGGCCCGCAATGGGGCTCGTAGATGTAAAAACGGGGATTCAACCGCCAATGTAATCAACAAAGTCGAGAAAATGTCACCCGATTAAGAGTTGATTACAATATTACTGATCCTCATTGTCGCATAAATGTGCGTTAATATTTTCGTTAAAATTTACAAAACGCACAACAGGTGCATGAAAAAAAAAGTAAGAGTGCTCTAGTTAAGAGTGCCCGACTAGGATATACCCTGATCCAAGGTCTTACATTCATTGAAGTTATTTATCTGCATTCATACATAGAAACACACACACATATACAAACAAAAGCTGCTGGCTACGCGCGTCATACATTTGCTTTGCTTCTTCTTCTTCCTTTGGCCCCAAACTATGTTACATTGAATCGTTAATTACTTCTTTGTTTATTGTCGGATCGTAATGAAATTTGTAGGACACAAAGATGGCATACAAATGTGAGACTATGTAAAATCCGAAGGTCATACCTTTTAAACTACGTATTTTTTGATTTCTTGGAGATCGGAGAGGGGTATCCAAAAAGTGAAATGCATTTAACCTTTGTATGCTATTGGAGAGTGTATGTACCAAATTTGGTGACTACGTCTTATAACTTTTAAGCTATACCTTAAAAACACTGTTCTGGAATCTTAATTTATCGATTACTTTTGAAAGGATTGAGATATCGAACAAAAAATTATGAGTTTGTGTCGAACTAGCAATACAGTAACTTTAACATAAATATAAAGTTGCTAGCTTTTATGACTTTCAAGTTATGCCCGAAAAACACTTGACTGGAATCGAAATTTATCGATAACTTTTGAACGAGACAAGATATAACGAATGATAAACTTGTATCGTCCCGCCGCTACGAGAACTTATATTTCAAATATGAAGTCTCCAGCTTTTGTAGTCTCTGAGAAACACCCGTTCTTACAGACGGACAGACGGACAGATGGACAGACGGACAGACCGACATGGTTACATCGACTCGGCTATTGATACTGATCAAGAATATATATACTTTATGGGGTCGGAGATGCTTCCTTATGCCTGTTACATACTTTTGCACAAAACCATAATACCCCTTTTTCCCATTTTTAATGGGATCAAGTTATGAAAATATTTGAGCAGGGCTAACGATTTAGATCGAGCATAAGTTTTATTAAATAAAAAAAAAAATATTGATTAAAAAAAAAAAAATGTCTTTTTAAAAAATTTTAGATGATATTGAAATTAGGGAACCACTTTTTAAAGATAGAGTAGAATTTTTACTCTCTGAGCAACCAATAAGTGTGTATCAATTAGAACACTTATACATGGCAACGTTCAAGTGTGAGTGCTCACCTCTAATCTATTGTACCAAAGAGCAAAAAGCCATGGTATTTAGCTCGTTACCCTACGTAGAGGTATCTATAATAACAGAAGATACCCCATACTGGGTAAAACGACTTACTTCGTTATAAATAAAGTTTAATGAAAGGAAGTCGAATGACGTACATCCTTTTGCAATTTGTGCGAAAGTAAACGAACTAAGAACTGAGTTCGACAAATCGTACAAAAGTCTTAGTCAGAATAGACATACCCAAACGAGTACCATTAATAAACACACTATTAATTTAGTGAAGATCTATAATGAGATACAAGAGTTGTTTCTAGAAAACAAATCTAAGCTCACCACTCTCAACTGGACTCAAGCTTCAGAAGTTATAAAACGTCTCAGAGAAAATCTAGTTTTTATAAGAGACAAACATAATTTAAATATATTTCTACCAAATATTATAAACAATGCAGTAACCTTTGTTGTCATTGAAGTCCAAGACAAATCAATAAGTCCAAGACCAAAGTCACCAAAAACAAGTCACATAAGCATAGTTTCAAGTGACGATTCCAAAAGGGAATCTGATATTAGTACTAGCCCCTCAACAAGTGCAGCGGCTAATATAAAACTAGATACTAAACTAGAAATAATCAACATGGCACAAACAAACATACAATTCTAAAAACAGCGTCATCTCTGATTCCAGATTTCGATGGCAAAGCTGAAAATTTAAGAAGTTTCTTGGACGCGTTGCTATCAGTGGACTCAATCAAAGAGACACACGAGTCGACGGCAGTCCAAATAATAAAAACTAAATTAAAAGGCCATGCAAGAAATTTGATAGGTAATGAGCAGACAATTGCTGATATCATTACAAAACTATCAAATACAGTTAAGGGAGAATAAGTGGAAGTTATGTCTGCTAAACTCCTTAATCTCCAACAAAAGAGCAAAACTGCCTGTCAATACACCCAAGAGGTTGAGAAATTGACAATATCTCTTGAAGGAGCATATATTAATGATGGTTTATCACTAGAATTGGCAAACAAATACAGCACAACACTAGCTGTAAAGGCCATGACACAAAACTGCACAGTTAATAATGTAAAACTTATTATGCAGGCAGGCACTTTCAATACTATGAATGATGCCATATCCAAGTTTGTTAACAGTTGCACAGAAGCTACAGGACAGTCTAACACTGTACTGCACTTCAGTCAACGAGCAAATTCTGGACATAGAGGTAACCGAGGTAATTATCGAGGCAGAGGTAATTACCAACAAAACGGATACCAAACCAATAATAGGGGACGAAGCCAATATGGAGGAAACTCCAGAAGCCGTGGCAACTCGAACAGAGGCCACAATAATAATAATCGTCATATAAATGTAACCCAAGAGGTTTCGGGAAACTCCCAACACCCTTTAGATACTCAGCAATAAAAAACACCAAGGTTCATACAATAAACCTTAGTCTCAATATTTTTGTATCATTTGACCATGTGTCAACAGGTAAAAAACTTACCTTTTTAATAGATACAGGTGCAGATATTTCAATTCTAAAAGAAAATTCTGATGTCTTTCACGACATTAAAAAAAATAATAAAATTAATATTCAAGGCATAGGTTAAAAAGTCATTAAATCCAAAGGCCTTATATCAATCGAGATACAGACAGATAAATACATAATTCCACACAATTTCCATATAGTTGATTTAAATTTTGCAATACCGTGTGATGGAATAATAGGCATTGATTTTATTAAGAAATTCAACTGCCAACTAGACTTTAAACCATCAGAAGATTGGTTTATTATTAGACCCAATAATTTAAATTTCCCAATTTATGTTCCAATAACATATAGTTCTGGTAAAAACTCAATACTTCTACCAGCAAGATCTCAAGTTGTCCGCAAAGTCAACCTAACTTCACAGGAAGATAGTGTATTAATTCCAAATCAGGAAATTCAACCTGGTATTTATGTTGCAAACACAGTTGCAACAGCCCAAAATACGTTTGTCCGATTACTGAATACAACCAGTACCGATCAATTAGTTAATATACATAACTTAAAATTTGAACCACTTTCGAACTACGAAGTAGTTCAAACTAACCCAGAAACAAGAGAAAAAACTGTCATATCTCAGCTAGCCAAAAAATTTCCGCCACAATTTAAATCACAACTAAGAAATTTATGCACCAAATATAGTGATGTATTCGGACTCGAAACCGAATCAATCACTACAAATAATTTTTATAACCAAAAATTGAGACTAAAGGATAATGAACCAGTGTATATAAAAAAAAAAAAAACCATCGAAGCCCACATAGCACAAATAAACGAAATCCAAAAACAAGTTGGAAAATTGATCTCCGACAACATAGTCGAACCATCTGTGTCCGAATATAACAGCCCATTATTACTTGTACCAAAAAAAAGCCATTCCGGGCTACGCAGAAAAAAAATGGCGATTAGTAATTGACTATCGGCAAATTAATAAAAAACTTTTATCCGATAAATTTCCACTACCTCGAATTGATGATATTTTAGATCAACTAGGTCGAGCAATTTTCATCTTCTAATTCAGTTTTCATCAAATCCAACTCGAAGAAAGTTCTAGAAATATTACGTCTTTTTCAACGAGCAATGGCTCATATCGCTTCACGCGACTACCATTTGGTTTAAAAATAGCGCCAAATTCATTTCAGAGAATGATGACTATAGCATTTTCTGGACTTGAACCTTCCCAAGCATTCCATTATATGGATGATTTAATAGTTATTGGTTGTCTCGAAAAACATATGATTAAAAACTTAACAGATGTTTTTGACAAAAGTAGGAAATACAACCTAAAACTGCATCCACAAAAATGTTTTTTATGCATTACATATTTATTAACGTGTTCGTATAACTTAACATACTTTCACATTTTTTAAGTTAAACATAAAGGAGACAAGCAAACAGACCCTCAGAACAAGCGGAGGGAAAAGGATTAAAATAAATAGTTAGCCGTAGCTATGTTATGTAGAAAGTACTTTGTGTAAAAGGCAACAAGGACGGAACTAAATATCCGGTAAGAGTCGGCCCACAGGTGAGCGCCCAATTATCCAATTATCCGCTGCATGAATTCTTTTCAGACGACGCCTCCTTAGCAAAATGTGGGGTTTCCAAGTAAGCCTTCGGTCTAGGATCAAACCAAGATATTTAACGTTAGCCGAATGCCTTATGCGAACACCGTCGAGAGTCAAACGAGACGTGTTGAGACGATTTAATGAAAAAGTGGCATGCTGAGTCTTGAGAGGATTGACCGCTATGTTCCATCTTGAGGCCCATTCTTCGAATTCATCCAAGAACCCTTGCACTAACAGGGACGCATGCCTTCTACAAGAGCTAGTTGCCAAGAAAGCGGTGTCATCAGCATAAGTTGCAGTAAGAGTCCTCCGGCTGCGCAAAGAAGGAAGATCATATGTATAAATTGTATAAAGGATAGGTCCCAACACACTCCCTTGAGGGACTCCAGCTAGGATCCTTCTTGAGGTGGACTTAGTATCCCGGACATCCACTTGGAATGTTCTCTCCAAAAGAAATGAATGGAGTAGTCGGTAGTAAGCGGGGGGAAGGATGGGCTTGAGCTTAAAAAAGAGGCCATCATGCCAAACACGATCAAAAGCTTGTTTAACGTCCAGAAAAACGCCAGAGCAGTATTTACCTTCCCCGAAGGCACACATGATATGATTAACCACACGATGCGTCTGCTGAACAGCACTATGAATACTTCTGAACCCAAACTGGTGATCAGGGATTGTTTGCTCAAAAGAATCAACTGCCATTAAACGTCTCAAGAGCAAACGTTCGAACATTTTGGAAAACGTGGGAAGAAGACTGATGGGTCGATATGCATCAGCAGATCGGAGATTGACATCCTTTTTCGGGATCATAATAACGTTGGCGTGTTTCCATTGGCCAGGGAAAATAGCATACTTCAGCATAGCATTGAATATGCACACCAGCTTAGCAGTGGCTGCCTCCGGTAGCGCTTTAGCCACTTTTCCATCAATTCCGTCATGACCGGGCGCTTTTTTTGGCTTAAGAAGTTTGATCTGAAACGCAACCTCCTCAAAGTCAATGGGCGGGATGTCAGTGTCAGGTCCAGAAGCAACGCCGACAAAGGCTAATGTATCAGCCGTTTCCCGTTCAGTGGCCAAATCAAAGGGCTGAAACCTTTTCTCTAACTCATTTGCGAACTCTTCGGCTATGTCTTTATCAGATTTAGCCCATGTGCCGTCACAGCGAAGCAGTGGAAGTTTGCGTGTCGGCTGCCTCTTTAGTCTCCGCGTACATTTCCATAACGCAAAGCCTCGGTCTTGATCAGGGTCAATTGCAAGAAGCTTCTCAAAGAAAAAAATTAGATTTAGCTTCATATAAAGCTTTCCTAAGTTCAGCAGTGGCCAATTTGAACTCCGCCAAGTCAGCCGGATGCCGTGAACGCATCCAGCGTTGCCGCATAGCTCGTTTTCGCCTTACCATAGCCGAAATTTCAGGTTTTAAAAGTGACTGATTTGGCTGTGACAGGGCAGCGCGATTTGGATTGATGTTTGAAACAGCAGCAGCAGCTTGGATTTTTAATGTGAGATCCTCAGTGGCAACTTCGATATCTTCAGCACAGTCAAAAGCTTGGGGATTGTTCACACCGATGAGAGATGCAAGTTTCTCTTTAAAAATTTTGATATTAGCCCCTCGTGGGAGAAGCCTCGGCTTGGTAGCTTGGGTGCTGGCTGCAGCACGGATACAAATAAGTTGCGGGATATGATCTGAACTAAGCTCTGTGCTTTCAGTTATGTCCAGAACATTAGATGGAACGCCACCATAGATAGCAAAGTTTATGGCCGTTGGACTCTTGTTAATGTCATATGGATAGTGCGTGGAGCCGCCGGTGGCTAACACTAGTAAGTTAGATGAAGTGATGCAATCCAGAATTTCAACACCTCTTGGAGACGATCGGCTACCTCCCCAGAACCTATTGTGGGCATTCCAGTCACCAGCAATAATAAAATTGTTAGTGAGATCATTGAATAGTAAAGAAAATTCTCTTGCAGTCCATTGATGTCCAGGAGGGCAGTATATAGAGCCCAGTACTGGATCACCAAGATCCGTCGAGAGACTGACCGCAACTGTCTGAGACTTAACTGATGCATCTGAGCTGTGTAAATAGTATTGCAAGTGAGTACGGATTAGAATGGCAGCGCCTCCTCGCAGACGAGCGGAGGGGTGATTTGCTGTAAAAAGCTCGTAGCCAAAAATCCTGAAATTAGAGCGACTGTTGAAATGGGTTTCGCCTAACAGCATAACGTCAACAGCGTTGCTGCTTAGGTAGAGCTCCAATTCAAGATTCTTGCCAATGAGGCCACTGGCATTCCAAAAAGAGATACGGATACCTAGATAAGACATTGATCCTTTTGTGTGCAAGAGCAAGAGGAGCAGGATTGCTTATAAAGTGACTCAGTAATGTGTCCATCTTCGTCATCATCATCGACATCATCTAATCAACTCGCGAGATGAAGTGACTTTTCTTAGTCACAAATGCACAAAAAATACGACGTCATTAAAAATTACCCAGTCCCACAAGATGCGGACAGCGCTAGACAATTCGTTGCATTCTGCAATTATTATAGACGTTTTATTAAAAACTTCGCCGACTATTCACGGCACATAACTAGATTATGTAAAAAGAATGTTCCTTTTGAGTGGACAGTACCTCAAAGATAAGCTTATTCAGCCAACATTATTACAATACCCAGATTTCAGCAAAGAATTTTGCATAATAACTAATGCAAGTAAACAAGCTTGTGGAGAAGTTTTAACTCAAAACTATAATGGACTCCAACTTCCAGTAGCATACGCATCACGTTCATTTACAAAGGGTGAAAGTAATAAAAGTACAACGGAACAGGAATTAGCAGCCATTCATTGGGCTATAATTCATTTTCGACCATATATTTATGGCAAACACTTCACAGTGAAAACGGACCACAGACCATTAACATATTTATTTTCTATGATCAACCCAAGTTCAAAATTAACATGCATGCGGCTCGAATTAGAAGAATACGACTTAACAGTCGAGTATCTAAAGGGCAAAGACAATTTTGTTGCAGATGCCCTATCTAGGATAACAATATCCGAATTAAAAGATTTGCAAACTAAAGTCCTCAAAGTCACTACCAGACAACAAAGTAGACAGAATAAATCCTGCGCAGGAATAGAACAAGAACTTTTGCCTCGGCAAAATCTTGAAAAAGCTTCTAAGCCCAACGTATATGAAGTCATCAAGAATGACGATGTACGAAAAGTAGTGGCCTTGCATATAATAAACATGACATGTTACTTTAAACATGGAAATAAAATTATTTCAAGAATTGACGTTAGCGATCTGTACACCAATGGAATTCTTGACTTAGGTCAGTTCTTCCAAAGGCTTGAAATGCAAGCCGGTATACATAGGATCAGCCAACTCAAAACGGCACCGAGCGGAAAAATCTTTGAAGAATTATTTCAATTGATTATTTCAAAAATATGGGCAATAAATATTTAAAATATTTAAGAGTAGCGCTACTCAAGCCGGTGACCACAGTAAATACTGAAAAAGAAAAAGAAGCAATACTATCTACACTACATGATGATCCAATACAAGGAGGCATATCAACATACAGGCATATAAAAAACTTTAGCTAAAGTAAAAAGACATTACTACTGGCAAAATATGACACGTCATATAACAAAGTACGTACGTTTGTCCAAAATGCCAAGTATCGAAAACAACTATTCATACAAAAACTCCAATGACCATTACAGACACACCAATATGTGCCTTTGATAGAGTGATAGTGGACACTGTAGGTCCGTCTACAGCACACCACCACCAGACAGTTGGAACGGTAGAAAGAAGTCATAGAACTTTTAATGAATAAATACGTTCATATATATCAGTAGATAAAACTGATTGGGACGTATGGCTTCAATATTTTGTTTACTGTTTCAACACGACCATAGCTATTGTCCATATGAGTTAGTTTTTGGCAAACAAAACAATTTACCCAAATATTTTAATACAACAGATATAATTAATCCATTATATACCATAGAAGATTATGCTAAAGAATCTAAGTTTATGTTAGAACAAGCTTATAAAAGAGCAAGAGTTATGTTAGAACAGCATAAGGCTAGGAATAAAAAATATTATGGTAAGAATATAATTAATTTTGAATTACAAATAGGGGATCTGGTTTAGTTAAAAAACGAAAGTGGTCATAAGTTAGAAGCAAAATATTTAGGCCCTTTCAAAGTTGAAAAAATTGAAAACAGAGAAAACATTTTCATTAAAGATAGTAAGAATAAGGTACAAAAAGTACACAAAGTAAGATTAAAAGCCTATCACACATAAATACGACAATGAAAAAAAAAAAAAAAAAAAAAAAATGTAAAGCTAAATTTAAAATCTGAACAATGTGATGGCCTGATCAACCATTCACAATAAATATTGAAACATAAAATCTAACTTAAAAACAAATACATACATTCTCTAATTAAACTTTCAAATATAAAACATTTTTATTCAAATTCAATAACTCAAAATGAAAACAAAATAAAACAAATAACTATATATAATTCAAATTATTAATAATCATTATTATTTAAAAAAAAAAATAAAACACAAATTTTTACATATATATATTAAATAACTTCATTATATTACGTTATTTTTCTAAAAAGGGAGGTGTAGTATGTATATGCATTCAATTTAATTCAATATAAATACAATGTAAATATACATAGCTCAAGCGCATATAGAGACGCTGAGCATGTTTATATGTTAGCGTAGGTCACTAGCCTCAACTGGATATGTGACACCACTTGAGCACGCGAAGAACTGCTGACAAGTAGATTCCCACGCTTGGCCAAAAGCGCATATACACAGAGTACATATATGTAAGTACTCTATATGCATATACATAAGACTCTCTCACCTTATGTATTTAGAATTATAAGGTAGCAAGTAACCTTTTTTGAATAAAGCGAATCATTCTGATTCTGACAATACTATACAACACACAAGTGTTTTTCATGGAACCGACTTGCCAACTACATGGCGACTTGACAACTACACTAGCCTCAACTGGATATTTGACACCCCTTGAGCAAGCGAAGAACTGCTGACAAGCAGATTCCCACGCTCGGCCAAAAGCGCATATACACAGAGTACATATATGTCAGTAGTCTATATGCATATACATAAGACTCTCTCACCTTATGTATTTCGAATTATAAGCTAGCAAGTAACTTTTATTGAATAAAGCGATTCATTATGATTCTGACTGCAAAAAAACACACAAGTAATTCATTTCATTAACAAACCTCTACATGGCGACCGTGACGTGGGTCCTGGAAGACCAAGGATACTAACCGACAACAACAAAAAACATTGAAGCAACAACAAACATAATCATTTCGAGATTTGAAGAGAAAAAGACACTCAACAGGAACAGGAAAAGGACACCAAGTCTACCAAAAAGCGACGCATCGCAAACTAGCGTCTCACCGCAAACCAGCGTCTCACCGCAAACTACCGATCCGTATGCACCGTAGATGGACAGCCGTTTTCAGCAACATAACTCCTGTCTTGCAGTTGTTACCTTCTCTGGAGGTTCTTTGATTTAATCTCCGCTTGAAAAATTAAATACATAACAAGCAATATTTGTTTATTTAATGTCGACTAGAAACAGTCAGACACAGAAAATTTAAATTTAAAATTACATGATATTTAAATTAAATGGTTTAAAATAAAAAAAAATTTTAATTTAAAATAATGTAATAAAAACTAAAAATAAATTGACAATCAAAAAGATAAAATCTGGGAGTGTTTAAAAATCAAATTGGTCCAACATTTGTTGCAAGGATTGGGGAAAACCCAGAAAAACCCAATCAGACCAAAAATTAGTTAGTGTTAGGTATAAATAGCGGGGAAAGGTGTTATCATCTATGCACGGTCAGAGATCCCGCGGAGATAGATGAGAACAGATGATTTAACTACAGGGAGAGAGAGTTCCGCCGAGAATACGTGGAATACTAAATTATACTATTTGCAAAGGACACGAATTGGATTGTGCAAAGCATAATCAGTCGTGCATGATGATTATACGAAAAGGACAAAGTTTCTAGTTGGTCTACTAGGAACAGAAAAGTTAAGGCGACCTAAAAGAGTAGAGGAGTCAATATCGCCGTTAATTAACTTATGCAGGAAGACAACACCTAGGGCTGTTCTACGGTTAATTAGCGACGGAAGATTAATGAGTAAAAAGCGACTGGAGTACGATGGCAGACGGAGATTGGGATCCCAGTTTAGTCCACTTAAGGCGAAGAGAAGAAATTGCATCTGAACAGACTCAATTCGATCTTGAGAGTTTTGATACTGGGGACACCAAATGCATGAGCAGTATTCAAGGATAGGACGGACCAAGGAAACGTAGAGAAGTTTCGTGGTGAAAGGATCGATAAATTCTTTCGAACAGCGTTTAATGAAGCCCAGTTCACCTCTGGCTGCATTAACGATAGAAGAAATATGGAGATTAAAGCTCAACTTTTTGTCAAAAATAACTCCAAGATCTTTAACTGTAAAAATACGTTGCAATGAAATATTGTCAATCGTATAAGTGGCTAAATGGGGTCTAGAACGACTGAAAGTCATAAACATACATTTTGAACAATTAAGATGCAGTTGGTTGGCCGAACACCAAAGCTGCATAGCGTTCAAATCATCTTGAAGATGAGTATGACACAGGGGATCGGTATACGACAAAATAAGTTTCACATCATCTGCGTACATAAGAATGCGAGAATGTGACAAAATAGAGGGCAGGTCATTAATGAAAACTGAAGATGACTACCCTGAGGTACCCCAGACGTGACGTGTACCGTTTTTGAAGAAGTTGACCTAAGCAGTACTCGTTGAGTACGACCATTTAGATAGGAGGAAGTCCAAACCAGAAAAGATGGAGGGAATCCTAAGCAATCAAGCTTATACAGCAGAAGTTCGTGGTTGACAGAGTCAAATCCTTTACTGAAATCGGTGTATATGACATCAGTTTGCATTTTCATAAGAAATGCATCATTTACAAGGGAGGTATATTCAAGCAAATTTGTCGTAGTGGACCGACTTTTAACAAAACCATGTTGGGCAGGGGAGAAAATCGACTTACAGAGATGTTGCAATGACGAAGTTAGAAGTTTTTCAAATAACTGCGGGATGGCTGATAGCTTTGCAATGCCTCTGTAATTAGAAATATCAGACTTCCCATCTTTTTTGTGGATAGGAATGATGAACGATTCCTTCCAAATAGATGGAAAGACTGCAGAGTCAAGGTATAGGTTAAAAAGTTCTAGCAATGGGGAAAGTAGGGACTTACAGCACTCCTTGAGCACACAACTAGCTATGTTGTCTGGCGCAGGAGAGAAAGAAGGTTTTAGTGAATAATATGCAGAAAGAAGTGAGGCATCAGTGTTAGCTGGATTAAATAATAGGTTCGAAGGTGAAATGTTATACGGATATGTTTTAGTGTGGGGGACAGAGGAATATGTTGATTGGAAAAAGTTGGCAAATAGATCAGATCCCAAGAAAAAAGGAAGAAGGCAAATTTGAAGATTTGCGCTTTGAATTAACAAAGTTATAAAATTGCTTAAGATCTTGAGTAAACTGTCGTTTGCAACGAGAAAGGTAGTTCTCGTAGCACTGGGAGCTTAAAAGGACAAAGTTGGACTTGGCTACAGAATATTTAAACAAGTCAACACTAGAACCAGACTTCTTAAACTTTTTAAACACTTAGATTTAATGTTTTTTAAGTAAGAGAGTCGTGGTCTAAACCATGGTGGTTTGCTTGAAGCACATGAAGGGATATATTTCGGAATGCAGATATCAAACTATGCATAAAGGGTTTCATAGAATATGTTAGCAGCAACATCTATGTCAACCGAATTGTTTAAAAAAGACCAATCTCTTGCATAATTATGCTGGTTCACAAGACTATAATTCCCTTTACGGAAGCAATATCGTTTTTTATTAGGGGATGCTGAAGGCAAAGAACATGTTCTTAAAAATTAAAGTGAAATTTCAATAGTGGGATGGTACGAATCTTCTTACATTGTTACAGGCGCTGATCTAGATATAGCACCTGTAGAGCTTTCGATGATAAAAAGCAGATCAAGCATTCTATTCAAATGATTTAGAATTGAATTGATTTGAAACAACGAGAGATTGAACATGCAATCGAAAAAATCATGTTGAGCTGAGGTTATAAGGTGGTTTGTGCTATTGAAAAGTGACCATGTCATGTTTGGCAGATTGAAATCACCTAACACTACAAATAAGTCATTATCACGCACATGGGTTGAAATTTCCCTAATATAAGATATATGTTGCATATAGACTTGAATATCGGAAGAAGGGGGAATATAGGAGCATGAAATATATAAGGCCCTTGATGGGAAAATACTCTTAACAGCAACAATTTAAACACTAGCTGGCGCAGAGAAATTAAAAATATTAGACTGGAGTGTGGTTTTGATGGCGATTAGTACGCCACCACCTCGAGTCGGCCGACCGCGTCTATAAATAATAAAGTTATTGGCCAAAATTTCGCAGTCAGACACTGTGGAGTTTAACCAAGTTTCTGAGAAAGCGATAATGTCAGAATCAAAAGAAATACTGTTCATGAATAAGTTATAAGTTATCATGAATAATTAAGTTTAGAAATAAGGCCTCTAACATTTTGGTATTGAATGGTGGTTAAATGGGGATCTAGTTTTTTGAAACATTGCTGGATGAAGAGCTGCCAGCTGGAAGTGAAACAGGCAAATCATTGTTTCGAATTTTAGGTTTAAATTCATGAACAATCATTTGAGGTGGCCAAAATTTTGGATCACAAATGATCGGGAACACGTCATGAGGGACACTTACTTTGAAGGAAGCTATTTCCCGAGGAGTAGAAAATTTAAATTTAATGATGGAAATACTAGCTGAAGATTTACTAGAAATATAAGCCGCTAAGGCAACTACATTAACGATTGGGTGAGGTGGAGCTGAAATTGCCATATGAGTAATGCCCTCATTAAAAACAGGACTTCTGTGTTTGCGACGTGAAACCACTCGTGACGCAGTGGCTCTCATCGGAGCGGGCTCGATAGTTGTGGGTATGACTGCATCCCCTAAAGAAGGCAAGGGAGTAAATTGTAGAGACGGCGACGCGTCGCGACGGTGACAGAGACAGAATGGTCGAAACGAGGACCGAAGAACAACAACAAGAAGTTTAGTCAGAGTGATGCGCAAAGAGATAATGCACACCGAACACACGCACAAACTATTGTATGCAGACGGAAGCATAAGAGCAAGGAGAGTAAAGTAAATAACACAAACAACTAAACGCAGCTCTGATGCCGTGTTATTAAATTGAATAATTGCTATTATTCGATGCACAGCTGATATACTTTACACAGAAACCAAAGCGTTATCAATTTAGCGTAGAAATTGAATTATTTAAGAAGGTTAAACAGCTTTGATATTAAGAAGATCACACTCAAACTGAGAAATCTCGCTGAACATAAATTGGGAAATTTAAATTATTATGTCTAATTATAAACCAATCTTCTGATGGTTTAAAGTCTAGTTGGCAGTTGAATTTCTTAATAAAATCAATGCCTATTATTCCATCACACGAAATTGCAAAATTTAAATTAACTTTATGGAAATTGTGTGGAATTATGTATTTAATGACTTCTATGCCTTGAATATTAATTCTAATAGTTTTTTTAATGTCATGAAAGACATCAGAATTTTCTTTTAGAATTGAAATATCTGACCTGTATCTATTAAAAAGGTAAGTTTTTTAATTGTTGACACATGGTCAAATGATACAAAAATATTGAGACTAAGGTTTATTATATGAACCTTGGTGTTTTTTACTGTTGTGTATCTTAAGTTGGAAGTTACGCGAAGCATTTTGGATTACTCTTACATTATTATTGCTATAATTATTATTTTGGCCTCTGTTTGAGTTGCCACGGCCTCTAGAGTTTCCTCTATATTGGCCTCGTGCCCTATTATTGGTTTGGTATCCGTTTTGTTGGTGATTACCTCTGCCTCGATAATTACCTCGGTTTACTCTATATCCAGAATTTGCTCGTTGACTAAAGTGCAGTACAGTGTTAGACTGTCCTGTAGCTTCTATGCAACTGTTAACAAACTTGGATATGGCTTAATTTTTTTAAGTTGTACATTATTAACTGTGCAGTTCTGTGTCATGGCCTTAACAGCTTATGTTGTGCTGTATTTATTGGCCAGCTCTGGGGTAAGACCATCATTAATGTATGCGCCTTCTAGAGATTTTGTTAATTTTTGGATCTCTTGGGTGTATAGATTTGCTGTTTTGCCTTTCGGCTAAAGATTATGCAACTTTGCTGTAATGACTTCAACGGATTTACCTTGTACAGCACTAGACAGCTTGCTCACAATTTGATCTATAGAGTTTTCACTGGTAATCAAATTGCGTGCGTTGCCTTTAAGTTTTGTCTTGATTAGTTTGACTGCCGTTGACTCAGGTGTCTCTTTAATCGAGTCCACTAATTGCAATGCGTCCAAGAAATTTCTTAAATTTTCAGCTTTGCCATCGAAATCTGGTATCAGAGATGACGCTGTTTTTAAAAATTGTATTTGTGTTTGTGCCATGTTGTTTATTTATATTTCAGTATCTAGTTTTTTATTAGCCGCTGCACTTGTTGAGGGGCTAGTACTATTGTCGGGTTCCCTTTTGGAATCGTCACCTGAAACTATGCTAATGTAACATGTGTTTGGTGACTTTGGTCTTGGACTTATTGATTTGTCTTCGACTTCAATGGCAACAAAGGTTACTGCATTGTTTATACTATTTGGTAGGAATAGGTTTGAATAATGTTTTTCTCTTGTCATAACTAGATTTATTCTGAGACGTTTTATAACTTCTGAAGCTTGAGTCCAGTTGAGAGTGGTGAGCTTAGATTTGTTTTCTAGAAACAACTCTCGTATCTCATTATAAATCTTCACTAAATTAATAGTGTGTTTATTAATGGTACTCATTTGGGTATGTCTATTCTGAGTAAGACTTTTGTACAACTTGTCGAACTCAGTTCTTAGTTCGTTTACCTTCGCACAAATTGCATTCCACTTCATGTATTATGAATGTTATTGCACTTAAAGGATGTTCGCCATTCGACTTCCTTTTGCGTCTTATCTGAATTTGTTTGTTTTGGACGATAGAATAGTTTTTTAAAAAAAATATTGTTATTGATCAAAGGCCTTTTTCGCGTGTTTAGGACACACGAACCTAATACACCCCGTGGGTGGAATTAAATATTTACCGTACGTAACGGTGTACATATTCTACCGAATGGTTGTACAGCCTCATGGCATGTACTTTGATCCGGCGAGTTCTCGCTACATTTTTAAATACTTTTTTTTTAAATATATATATATATATATATCTATACATGCAAGTATAGCTTTTTTTAAGTTTGTTGGGAGCTCTTTGTAGCGCTGATGGTCCTTTTGTTGGCTGCTGTTGTCCTTGGCCCAGCTTAATGCGCTGGCCTTTGCCGGTGCTGAACTTCGCACAGGCTCTTGTTATTTTCGACTGTTGTTGTCCTTGGCCCAGCTTGATGCGCTGGGCTGTGCCGGTGCTGTTCTTCGCACAGGCTGTTTATGTGGTGGGGATCCGGTACTGGTCCTCACACATTCATTCTTGTAGCGCCGGTGCTGGTCATCTGATTGCATGTGTATTGGCAGTACACGCTGATAAGTGGTCCTTGCAGTTATGTGGGCATGTCGTCTTATCGCTCTCACTAAACTTCTTGTTGTTGTTCTTCTTCGGTCCTTACAATTTTTGTGCATTACTCTAGCTTTTAAGTGAAACTTGAGTGTTTTTCGTTAGTTACATTTTCGTGCTCTTTTTTTTCACCACTGTGCTCTTGTAACTTTTTTCTCTTTTTCTAAATTTGTAAAATTTTGTTTGACCCCCGTAGCCAATATGTCGTGCTGCAAGAATAATTGCACTTTTAAGCAGGCTGAGGATTCTGTTCAGCCGCAATTTATTTATTGTTGGTTGTGCGAGAACATTATGCATGCCAAATGTGCAGGGCTGACTGTTCGCGAATGCGATAAAGTCACCGCTATTGCTAAAAAAGGAAACGGCAGTTTGAAATGGTCGTGCCCAGTTTGCATCGACATGCAAATAGACTTTTCGCGAATGTATAATTCCGTTAGAAGTCAATTTTTAAAATTGCAAAAGATGGCAAAGCTTCTCGCTAGTGGTTTTGCCTCAGGCGAGAAATTTCTGAGCAAATACAAATTTGAGACCCCACCTACACGCCAGTAAGAATCTCTTTTTTTAAGTGTGCCTTCACCTGTGCCCCCTTCTATCGTTCAGACATCTCCAACACTTCTGGCAACTCCACAAAATCTGGACGTTTCGACCATTCTGTCTCTGTCACCGTCGCCGTCTCTACAATTTACTCCCTTGCATTCTCCGATGACAGCCACTGCGTCACGAGTGGTTTCACGTCGCAAACGCAGAACTTCTCAAAGTCCTGTTTCTAATGAGGGCACTAATCATATGGCAATTTCAGCTCCACCTCAGTCAATCCTTAATGTAGTTGCCCCCAGAAAGCAAGTGTTTGTTTCCAGGCTTTCAGCTGACACTGCATGCGAGTCCTTACCGGCTTATATTTCTAGTAAATCTTCAGCTAGTATTTCCATCATTAAATTTAAATTTTCTACTCCTCGGGAAATAGCTTCCTTCAAAGTAAGTGTCCCTCATGACGTGTTCCCGATCATTTGTGATCCAAAATTTTGGCCACCTCAAATGATTGTTCATGAATTTAAACCTAAAATTCGAAACAATGATTTGCCTGTTTCACTTCCAGCTGGCAGCTCTTCATCCAGCAATGTTTCAAAAAACTAGATCCCCATTTAACTACCATTCAATACAAAAATGTTATCATTATCGCTTTCTCAGAAACTTGGTTAAACTCCACAGTGTCTGACTGCGAAATTTTGGCCAATAACTTTATTATTTATAGACGCGATCGGCCGACTCGATGTGGTGGCGTACTAATCGCCACCAAAACCACACTCCAGTCGGATATTTTTAATTTCTCTGCGCCAGCTAGTGTTGAAATTGTTGCTGTTAAGGTTATTTTCCCATCAAGGGCCTTATATATTTCATGCTCCTATATTCCCCCTTCTTCCGATATTCAAGTCTATATGCAACATATATCTTATATTATTATTATTATTATTATTATTATATTATATTATTTGAAGTGTTAGGTGATTTCAATCTGCCAAGCATTACATGCTCACTTTTCAATAGGACAAACCACCTTATACCCTCAGCTCAACATGATTTTTTCGATTGCATGTTCGATCTTTCGTTGTTTCAAATCAATTTAATTCTAAATCACTTGAATAGAATGCTTGATCTGGTTTTTATCAACGATAGCTCAACAGCTGCTATATCTAGATCAGCGCCTTTAACAATGCCGGAAAATTCGTACCATCCCTCTGTCGAAATATCATTTTCATTTTTTAGAACATGTTCTTTGCCTTCAGCATCCCCTACTAAAAAACGATATTGCTTCCGTAAAGGAAATTATAGTCTTCTGAACTAGCATTTTTATGCAACAGATTGGTCTTTTTTAAACAATTCGGTTGACATAGATGTTGCTGCTTACGTACTCTATGAAACCCTTTATGCATTGTTTGATATCTGCATTCCGAAATATATCCCTTCATGTGCCTCAAGCAAACCACCATGGTTTAACCCACGACTCTCTTACTTAAAAAACATTAAATCTAAGTGTTTAAAAAGTTTAAGAAGTCTGGTTCTAGTGTTGACTTTTCCAAATATTCTGTAGCCAAGTCCAACTTTGTCCTTTTAAACTCCGAGTGCTACGTGAACTACCTAACTGGTTGCAAACGACAGTTCACTCAAGATCCTAAGCAATTTTACAGCTTTGTCAATTCAAAGCGCAAATCTTCAAATTTGCCTTCTTCCTTTTTTTCTTGGGATAGAAAAAGCTAGCGACGACTCTACTGCTTCTGATCTATTTGCCAACTTTTTCCAATCAACATATTCCTCTGTCCCCCACACTAACACTTATCCGTATAACATTTCACCTTCGAACCTATTATTTAATCCTGCTTTCAAAGATGCCTCACTTCTTTCTGCATCTAATTCACTAAAACCGTCTTTCTCTCCTGGGCCACACAACATCCCTAGTTATGTGCTCAAGGAGTGCTGTAATTCCCTACTTCAACCATTGCTAAAACTTTTTAGCCTATCCCTTGACTCTGCAGTCTTTGCATCTATTTGGAAGGAATCGTTCATCATTCCTCTCCACCAAAAAGTTATTTGAAAAGCTTCTAACTTCGTCTTTGCAACATCTCTTTAAGTCGATTTTCTCCACTGCCCAACATGGTTTTGTTAAAAGTCGGTCCATTACGACAAATTTGCTAGAATTTACCTCCCTTGTAAATGATGCATTTCTTATGAAAATGCAAACTGATGTCATTTACACCGATTTCAGTAAAGCATTAGACTCTGTCAACCACGAACTGCTGCTGATAAGCTTGATTGTTTAGGATTTCCCCTATCTTTTTATACCCTGAACCCATTAAAAATGGGAAAAAGGGTATAATGGTTTTGTGCAAAAGTATGTAACAGGCATAAGGAAGCATCTCCGACCCCATAAATTATATAAAATCGTGATCACTATCAATAGTCGAGTCGATCTAGCCATGTCCGTCTGGCTGTCCGTCTGTCCGTCTGACCGTCTGTCCGTCTGTATGAACGCGCTGTTCTCGGAGACTACAAAAGCTAGAACAATTCACAAACATACCAAAACTGCTTTTCATGTATATAATTACTTTTTGCATCACTGAAAACAGATATTTTAAATATGAGGACAAAATATACATCCAATTAAAAGGAATGCCTATGGGCTCACCTGCTTCGTCAATCATAGCAGACATAATTATGGAAGAATTGTTGCATAAGACAACCAAAAACCTTAGGTACACCCCAAGACTATTGACTAAGTATGTAGACGATTTATTTGCAGTAACAAAAATAGACGAAATTCAAAACACACTGGACACATTAAACTCATACAACAGAGGCATAAAATTCACAATGGAACTGGAATTAGACGCAAAACTACCATATCCAGACGCCTTAATAATTAGACACAATAATACGCTTACAACAAAGTGGTACAGAAAGACTACAGCATCAGGACGAATCATTAACTTCTTTTCAAAACACCCGAAAAGAATGATAATAAATACAGCAGTTGGCTGTATAAATCGGATGCTAGACATAAGCGACAAAATCTACCACAAGGAAATAAAAACACAAATATTATTGACTCTAGCGAACAACTATTTCCCAGTTTGGATGATAAAATCACTTATACGAAAATACAGACCAAATGACTTAAAAGAAAAACAACCACCAAAAATCTTTAAATCTGTAACCTATGTACCGTCTCTATCTGAACGTCTAAAAAATTCTGACTGCTACAATAAAGAGGATATACAAATAGCCCACAAGCCCACAATAACAATGAAAAACTTTTTTAACAACACAAAATCAAAAATACTTAAAGTGGACAAAAAATAATGTTATATATAAAATACCATGCAACGGAGACGAAAACAACATATGCAATAAAGTATATATTGGAACCACAAAATCAACATTAAAAACAAGAATTTCACAACATTAATCTGACATCAAGCTAAGACACCAAACGCGCATACAAAAGACAGCACTTGCATCACATTGTACTGAGAGCGGACACTCACCAAACTTCGAGGAAACAACAATACTGCAACAGGAACCACACTACAGCAAACGATTTACACTCGAAATGTTACACATAATACCACCGGACAGAAGACTCAATTACAAAACAGACACAGAAAACTGCGCACATATATAAAGACACCTACTTACACGAAATATTTAGTTGACAACTCTACGCCAAGCAGTGAAGACGTGTAAAAAATGTACGTTTTGAATAATTTTGTAAAAAATTTTTAAATTTTTAATTTGTTAAAAAAATATTGTTTTTTAAAAATGTTTGTTATATGATAAGTATCTGTTTTTATTTCAATGTTTTAATCGTAGTTCCCTGAAGACGGTTGCCCCTGTTGAAGCCAAAATATATCGGAGGAAAAATGTAAAAACAAAACAAATTGTTTGTTTTATTGACCTCGAGCCGGCTAAACAAGAACATTTAATTAAAAAGGTCGCTAAAAAACATAAAATTTATATACATATATATTTATATACAAACATACGAACATACTGACATTTAAACTATAGCCTTAATTATATATAATAATAATAATTATAATAATAATAAAAATCAGCTTTAACCAGATCCCAAAGACAGAGAGCTAGAAATCAGTTAAATAGGTCAAATTCTGATTATGTTGAGCACTAGAGGTTAAGTAATACAGTGTCTCAACGAGAGCGTAGGAAAAAGGTAGAATTTAGACAATCTGAGAGGAGTATAGATAGACACCGTCACCTAGCTCGTAGGAATATTAGTACAGTTAGCATATCCGAGCAACGTCAGAACAGTGTTCTGCGATTGAGACGCAGACAAGACCCTGTTTATAGGGCAGACGAACAGAAAGAAGACACGGCACGCCGTGCAATTCGACGCACAGATTCTCCAGTAAGGCAACTGGAGCAATCAGTTAATACTTCGCGTCGATCAAGACGCAGACAAGACCCTGTTTATAGCGCAGACAAACAGGAAGAAGACACGGCACGCCGTGCAACTCGACGCACAGATTCTCCAGTGAGGCAACTGGAGCAATCAGTTAATACTTCGCGTCGATCGAGGCGCAGACAATACCCTATTTACAGGGCTGAGGAACTGAGGCTCAACAATCTTCGACGGACAGGCCTTCGACAGAACATAGAACTAAGACTTATAGAAAGAGCAAGAGATAGGAGCCAAAGGTCGCAGGTTAGAGATAATCCGGTTCGTAGGATAATTGAGCAGGCACGAAATACAAGTGCAAGGCAAAGTGCTCGAATTAAAGCACGGCAGGCGGCTTTTGACACCAATAGAAGTTTATCGCAGCGCGTGAGTCAGTCCCGATAATAGAATTGCAGAAAATAGCCGTAATGCGACCCAAAACAGGGAACAACGTGCGAATACCTTTCGAGAAGAAAGAATTAGTCAGGCTTTAAGCACTAATTTAGATGCTATGGTAGTCACCTTTAATAGAATGGTCAAACAGGGTCCAGATCAAGTTTGCATTTGTTGCAAAGGTTTGTGGTTTCCACATCAAGTGGACAAAATTTCTCGGGAAGTTGTAGAAAGCAAATGCAGTGAAGAAATTAGTGTAGATATTTTAAGTCTTTCTACAGTTTTTCCGTCTTGCAATAACAAGTATAGTTTTAGCAAGACATGTAGCAGAAGCTTGAAATTAGGCCAAAAACCTAGGGCTTCAATAACAAATGGCTTAGATTTTCCTGATATTCCAGAATGTTTAAAGGGCTTAACGCCTCTTGAGGAAAGGCTTATATCCTCACGCTTTCCTTTTATGATTATTAAGTCGTTAGGATATGGACGTCAAAATGCCATAAAAGGAGCAGTGGTCAATGTACCTATTCCCGTAGCCAATGTTGTAACGTGATTTCATGGCTGAAACCATTAGGCCCTTTAAAATTGCTGATGCAATCAGATTTCTAGTCAACACAGAGCTCTATAGGAAACACCACATTGTTGTTGACGAACAGTGGCTGGCTTCATTTTCAGCTGACACAATTCCCTTTGTTGCATCAGCTGACGATAGGGACTTAGTTACAGAATTATTAGAACGATCTGCTCAAGCCTCCATTAACATAATGTAGAAGAAGAAGATATAAATCCCGGAGGTCAGGAAACATTATTAGAAAATGTCCCTATTGAGAACGAAGCCGTTCGAAGAATAGTTATGGCCCCTGGAGAGGGTCAGCGTCCTTTGGATATGATTGCAGATTGCGATTCCGAATAACTGTCCTTCCTAACAATATTCGCTGGCATTAAAAGAAAATGCTCTGAAAGTTTTAAAACCATAGTTAGATCAGAACTTCGAAATTTTGATAGGAGAGGTTGTAGAACTGATAAATTATTTTTTAACTATAAATAGTGAGAAATGATAAATATAAGGAACAATACATCCATTTGCTAACGTAAGCACAGCGCCACTCAAAGCATTTCAGCGGCAAACGCGTTAAACGAGGACCATATAGATAATTTAATTCGTTACGATGATGGCTTTAGGGTTTTGAAAGGTATTCGCACGTCTCCTGCTCACTGGGAAGCAGAAAAGAAAAAAGTCATGGCTATGATTAGGCAGTTTGGTCTTCCGACCTTTTTATCACCTTCTCAGCGGCTGAGACCAGGTGGACGGAGCTTTTAGTTTTGCTTTCCAAAAATGTAGATAAAGTAGTCATTTCAGAGGAATCAGCGTCAAACTTAAATTTTAATGATAAAGCCCGTCTTATCAGAGCTGATCCAGTAACTTGTGCCAGATATTTTGATTTTCGCTATAGGCAGCTTTTAAAATTAATGAAAAAAGAAGGCGGGATTTTCGATATTTATAAGGTTATCAAATTTTATTGGCGAGTAGAGTTCAGGCAAAGAGGTTCACCACACATTCATGGCATGTTTTGGCTGAAAGATGCCCCATAGCTTGACTTTAACGATGAGTCAAGTATTCCCCCTGCGAAGTCCTTTATTGATCAGTTTATCACAACTGATATTAGAAACCCCGATGTAGCTCCATTTTTGGAGTATCAAACACATAATCACGGGCATTCATGTAGGCGTGAAATTAGATCCAAGCAAATATGTAGATTCGGTATTCTATACCCTCCCATGCCCAAAACAGAGATTCTTTTCCCCTTAGGTGAAGATGCTCAATATGTAGATCAGCATCGTAGAAATTTTGAAAAAATTCAAAGTATATTAGAGTTTCCGTTTGATCATGAAACCGTAGAATATCTTAACGACTTTAACAACTTTTTGTCCCATGATCAACTTAACCTTAGTTATGAGTGCTACAAAAATGCACTGAGGTCGAGTATAAAGAAGCCCAAAATATTTTTAAAGCGATCATTCGCTGCTATTAAGCTAAACGCTTCTTCTACTACAGCGAGCCAATATTGATATTCAGTTTACATTAGATCCGTATGCTTGCTGTAGCTATGTCGTTAATTGTATTAACAAGTCACAGAGAGGGATTTCAAAGCTTATGCGTGAAGCAGTTAGTGAGATTAGTAGGGGCAATGTAACTAAAAAACAAAAGTAACAAAACATAGGACATAAATTTATTTCTGGTACGGAAATATCAGCGCAGGAAGCCGTTTACTGCTGTTAAGGTATGCATTTGTCTGAAAGCAGTAACGCTGATGTTTATATAAATACGTCTTTACCAGAGCACCGGGTTAGAATCCTCAAGCCTAGGGTACAGTTGCAAAATTTACCGGTTGACTCAACAGCAATATTTGAATTAGGACTTCTAGATTATTATGTTCAGCGCCCTAACGCTTTAGATTGTTTATGCCTTGCTGATTTTGCAGCTTTTTATAGTTTCAGCAAACAGCATAGTGGTGCTCGCCAATTATTTGATGATGAAAATGAAATCGAAATGCCCAGTTCATCTCAAGCATTAGTTTACGCACTTCGCGATGGTAGTGGCTTCATCAGAAAGAGGCTTAGTCCTTGTATAATTCGGTATAGAAGATTTAATATTAATACTGATAGGAGCCATTATTTTAGAGAGTTAGTCATGTTATATGTCCCGTGGAGGGATGAGGATTTCGAACTAGTCCATCGGCATTGCGAATTGTTTTGTAGCCAAAATCAGGAGTCAATTAAGACAAATCGTAAGAAATATAATAGTTTAGATGATAGCGAACTGCAGGATGCACTTAGTAGTGCAATTCAGGATAATAATGAGGAAAGTTCAGATAATCAAGAAGTAGTAGATGAAAGATTTAGATATTAGGTTTGCCAGAAATAAATCCTCAAATTACCGTTTCAAATATTAATGAGAATGATAATGAAAACATAGAAGATATCAATGTCCCTATAATTAAACTACCAGCTTTAATTTTACCTGAGAGCTCAGCAAATATTATCAGATCTCTTAATTTAAAGCAGAATATATATCTCACACACGTGTTGCACAATGCTTAAGACAAATCTGTATATCACGAATTTGTTGGAGGTGGCGCTGGTGTCGGCAAGAGCCGACTTATATTAGCAATTTTTCAATCTTTGTCCGTAATGTACAATAGTATACCAGGAAGCGATCCAACTTCTGCTAAAATACTTTTGTGTGCACCCACAGGTAAAGCTGCTTTCGGAATCAGTGGTTCAACGCTGCATTCTATGTTTTCACTCCCAATTAACCAATCCGGTTCAGATTTGAGGGCCTTAAGCCATGACTTAGTTAACACATTGCATTCAAGGTTGATCGACCTTCAGCTCATTATTATTGATGAAACATCTATGGTAGGTTCCAAAATGTTTTCCCATTTGGACTCCCGTCTAAAGCAAATTTTTAAAAAAAAATCTCCTTTTTGTGGGATTTCTGTCGTGATTTACGACAGTTATCACCTGTTGGTGATCGTTGGATATTTTAATGTAACTCAAATGATCCCAATAGCGCAATTTTCACTTCTTCTCTGTGGGACCTTTTCAAGTATTTTGAGCTCACAGAAATTATGCGACAGAGGGAGGATCAATTATTTGCTTCTGCTTTAAATAACATGGCATCTGGTAGTATGACAGACGATGATATTAGTCTTGTCCGATCCCGCATTTGTCATCCATCGGAGGTGCGCGATGATGCAATTCATCTTTTTAGTACAAATGCGGCGACTGATAGTTTTAATATTACTAAGTTAAACTCAATTCCGACTGATCAATTTTTTTCTACCGCCAATGATTTTATTAAAGCCACACATCTAAATTCGACAAGTAGGGAAAGAGTTTTGGAAGCCGTTAAATGTTTGAGGTCGTCTGAAACTCAGGGATTGTGTATGTCCCTCCTTTTAAAAACAACTGCCAAATATATGATTATGGTCAATTTAGATACTGGGGATGGTTTAGTTAATGGAGCAACAGGCATGCTCATGCAGATAGATTTCGATGCATCCAGCACTCCAAATACTTTATGGATGAAATTTTCAGAGGAAAGCGTAGGAGTACTTGCTCGCTCAAAATGTACAAATCGTAACGATGCTTCGTGGACCCCAATTCAGAAAATAGTTAAAAGTCAATATAGAAGAAATGAGCAAGTTACCATTGACCGTAGGCAATTTCCAGTTGTACCTGCAGAAAGTATAACTATTCACAAAAGTCAGGGAGCTACGTATAACAAAGTGGTCGTCCACACTTGCCCTCATATGCAGCGTGCTGCGATATACGTAGCTTGTAGTCGAGCAACAACTGCTTCAGGTTTATTTATTATTGGAGACTTTGTTCCTCTTAGATCTACCAAAAATGATTATAAGGTTCAGAACCAAATACAGAAATTGCGGACTGAAAAACTACTTCGAACACATTATGATCATTTAGCTAACAGTTCCGCCCTAGACATTTTCTTTCATAACACAGAAAGCATTCACTGCCATATTGAAGACATTCGTGCAGATAGGTTAATGCTTATGTCGTCAGTACTCTGTTTTGTTGAGGCCTCCTCATACGCAAACGAAAATATAGAAATTCCTGGGTTTAGTATTGCTGTTCGTCTGGATTGTCATCTAATTCCTAATACAGTGCGATGCAAGCGGGGAATCATCATTTACGTTAGAAATTAACTTTTTAACAACGTTTCGAATTGTTTCTGCGGTAGAAAAACATCTGGATCAGACGTGTTTGAGTATGCTATATTCCGGAATAAATGTATTGGCCTCTTAGTCATTTATAAAAGCCCGTCCTATTCGCTTTCTATATTCAAAACAGAATTTGAGGATCTTTTTCGGTAATATTCTTTTTTGATAGGTAACTCTATTATATTAGGCGATTTTAACTTATGTTTAAGTAAATTTGATAGAGCTAGGAGTCTTTATAATGATATAGTGGGGAAAGGATTAAGGTCTTTGTTAGATTTTAAAACGCCCACTACCAATTGTAACTCTCACATTGATTGGGCGTTTTCAAATTTTTCCAGAGGGGACATTAGCGCTAGGACATTTGAAACAGTATATAGTTACCACAGTGGTATTTCTCTTAGTATTCAGGATAGTGTAAATTAATTTTGTATTTTAAATTGATTATGTTTGTATGTATGCATGCATGTATATATGTATATAATTAAATTTTTGTTAAGATAAATAAATATTATAATTGTGTAAAAAAAATTTTCATGTTTATGTAGTAACATAATGTAAATAATGTCTATAATAATAATCGAAAAATTTACCAAGTAATCAAATACATTAAACAATAAACTACAGCTTTGATTTCTTCAATTATCAGTTGTATTAAAAGTCATCTTTTAAATATTTCATTTTTTTTTATACCCTGATCCCATTAAAATTGGGAAAAAGGGGTATAATGGTTTTGTGCAAAAGTATGTAACAGGCATAAGGAAGCATCTCCGACCCCATAAAGTATATATATTCTTGATCAGTATCAATAGCCGAGTCGATATAGCCATGTCCGTCTGTCCGTCTGTATGAACGCGTGTTTCTCAGAGACTACAAAAGCTAGAGACTTCATATTTGAAATATAAGTTCTCGTAGTGGCGGGACGATACAAGTTTATCATTTTTTTTCGATATCTCATCCCGTTCAAAAGTTATCGATAAATATCGATTTCAGACAAGTGTTTTTCGGGCATAACTTGAAAGTCATAAATGCTAGAAACTTTATATTCAGGTTTAAGTTACTGTAGTGCTGGCTCTAAACAAACTCATCATTTTTTTTTCAATATCTCAATCCTTTTAAAAGTTATCGATAAATTAAGTTTCCAAAACAGTTTTTTTAAGGTATAGCTTAAAAGTTTTAAGACGTAGAGTCACCAAATTTGACACATATACTCTCCAATAGCATACAGAGGTTAAAAGCATTTCAATTTTTGGATACCCCTCCCCGATCTCCAAGAAATCGAAAAATACGTATTTTATGAGGTATGACCTTCGGATTTTACAGAGTCTTACATTTATATACCATCTTTGTGTCCTACAAATTTCATTACGATCGGACAATAAACAAAGAAGTTATTAACGAATCAATGTAACATAGTTTGGTGCCAAAGGAAGAAGAAGAAGCAAAGCAAATGTATGACGCGCGTAGCCAGCAGCTTTTGTTTGTATATGTGTGTGTGTTTCTATGTATGAATGCAGATAAATAACTTCAATGAATGTAAGACCTTGGATCAGGGTATCTCCTAGTCGGGCACTCTCGACTAGAGCACTCTTACTTGTTAATATTCAATTTTATCTTGTACATTATAATATGAAAAAACTTCAACATTGCTTCTTTTGACAATACTTTGCTGTGAGTAGGACCATAGCGGCTCTTTGGCCAATAAATCTGTCTCAACGGGTCAGAGAAGTCTTTTTTGAAGTTTATTTTTGAAAATATCTCCCCTGATTATTGTTAAATTATTATAAATATAAATAAATAATATCTATAGCGTGATAACATATTCTTGTCTTTTTCATCTACGCAAAAACCAAGTTCAGGGTATCTCCTAGTCGGGCACTCTCGACTAGAGCACACTTACTTGTTTGGTTTGGACTTCCTCCTATTTAAATGGTCGGACTCAACGAGTATTGCTTAGGTCAACTTCTTCGAAAACGGTACACGTCACTTCTGGGGTACCTCAGGGAAGTCATCTTGGACCTTTACTCTTTACTCTTTTTATAAATGACCTGCCCTCTATTTTGTCACATTCTCGCATTCTTATGTACGCAGATGATGTGAAACTTATTTTGTCGTATACCGATCCCCTGTGTCATACTCATCTTCAAGATGATTTGAACGCTATGCAGCTTTGGTGTTCGGCCAACCAACTGCATCTTAATTGTTCAAAATGTATGTTTATGACTTTCAGTCGTTCTAGATATCCAAAAGTCTCTTAAAATCTCTAGCTTTTATGACTTTCAAGTTATGACCGAAAAACACTTGGCTGAAATCGAAATTTTTCGATAACTTTTTAACGGGACAAGATATCGAAAAAAAATGATTAACTTGTGTTGTCCCGCCACTACGAAAACTTATATTTCAAATATGAAGTCTCTAGCTTTTGTAGTCACTGAGAAACACGCGTTCATACAGACGAACATAGCTATATCGACTCGGCTATTGATACTGATCAAGAATATATATACTTTATGGGGTCGGAGATGCTTCCTTATGCCTGTTTCATACTTTTGCACAAAACCATAATACACCATTTTCCCATTTTTAATGGGATCAGGGTATAAAAACTGTCATATATCAATTATCCAAAAATTTTCCGCCCCAATTCTAAGCACAATTAATAAACCCTATAAGTACCTAGATTCACAAGAACGGTGAACTGACACTTGTCTGCCTTCAAGGGAAAATTTCTTTAATAATCTTATTAATAAAGAATGTTCCCCTGAGGATTATGCGCATGCACAAAATGTTTGGGTAGTCTTTGGTTGTCAGACCCTAAAAGATTACATGGAACTATATCTAAAAACTGATGTTTTATTGTTAACGGACGTTTTTTAAAATTTCCGTTCATTATGTCAGAAAATTTATTCACTAGACCCTGCTCATTACTATACAACCCCCGGACTTTCGTGGGATGCAATGCTTAAAACCACAGAGATAGAGCTTGAGTTATTAAAAGATATCGACATGTACAGATTCATTCAAAGTGGTATTCGTGGCGGGTTAGTTCAGTGCTGTAAACGGTACTCGAAAGCCAACCACAAATATTTGAGTGACTATGATGATAGCAAACCATCAGAATATTTAATGTATTTAGATGCAATGGGCTATGTCACAGAGTCTTCCATACACTGGGTTTCAATGGCTAAATGAAGATGAAATTAGAACACTCGATTTCTCATCCATTACAGAAACCTCCGAAGATAAGTATATTCTCGAAGTAGACCTTTTTTACCCTAATCATCTTCATGACCATCATAATGACCTACCCTTTTGTCCGCTTAACCAAAAACCCACACCCGAGGCTAAAGCAAATAAACTGGTTGCTGATCTCAGATCTAAGGTGAAATATTCGATTCATTACAAAAATCTTCAACAATGTTTGCGTAATGGGTTATTATTAACAAAGATCCATAGAATACTTAAATTTAAACAGTCATCTTGGCTTAAAAAGTACATCGATCTTAACACCCACCATAGGACACTAGCAAAAAAAAATTTTGAAAAAGATTTTTTCAAACTTTTGAACAACGCTGTCTATGGAAAAACCATGGAGAATGTTGAAAAACGCAAAGATGTGAAACTGGTCACATCATGGGAGACAACAAATTGTAACCGGTTGGGGGCACGGGCGCTTATTGCGAAGGCGAGTTTTCATAGCTCTGCACAATTTTCTGAAGATATGTATGCCATCCAGATGCAGCGCCTTCATAATGTTTATGATAAGCCCATGTATTTAGGTTTCACTGTCTTAGAATTATCTAAATGGAAAATGTATGATTTCCATTATGATTACATGAAACCCAAATTTCAGGAGAAAGTCTCTCTAAATTATATGGATACAGATTCATTTATATATTCAATAGAGACTAACGATTTCTTTAAAGATGTCGCTAAAGATATTGAAATGAGGTTTGATACCTCTGAGTATCCTGAAGAGTTGGCAAAAGTATATGGGATAAAAAGGTGCAACAAAAAAGTCTTGGGTATGATGAAGGATGAGAATTGTGGGAAACGTATGTTAGAGTTTGTTGGGCTTAGAGCAAAAATGTATTCCCTGTCTCTTGAGGGGGGAGGGTGCATAAAAAAATCCAAAGGTGTAAAGAGGTCTGCATTAGATAAGCTTAGTATAGATAGTTATAAGGAATGTCTATTTACAAATACACAATTTAAGGATTCAATGATGATGTTTAGATCAAAGATCCATAATTTATACACACATAGAGTTAAAAAAACTACATTAAGCTCTAAAGATGATAAGCGCAAGATAAGGGAAGATGGCATCCAAACATATGCTTGGGGCCATTATAGAATTAATACCTAATAAAGATAATAGTAAGAAAACAAATGTACAAAAATAAAAAAAAATAATTTATACAATGAAAAATATATTTTAATTTAATATATTAAAATTAAATTAAATAAATATATCTGTTATTATTATTTATATACATATATGTAAACAAAATAAAAAAACAAATTAAAATATATTAAAAAAACCAATATATCTTGTTTTAATAATAATCTTTTAATTCTGTAAATTTTTATCCTATTTCATGAAAAATGGCAACAAAAATATACCCTAAAAAAAAGAAGAAAATATATAACCTATTAAGAAAACTAATTAAATACCCGTAAACATTTAAAAAGAAGAAAATATATATATAACCTGTAAAGAAAAGTAATAAAAATACCCTCTACATTAAATAAATAAACCATGTTTTTTTTTGATTACTTTTATAATTTTGTTTTTATTTATTTCAAAAATAAAACCTGAAAAGGAAGCATAAAAAATACCCTCTACATTAAATAAATAAACCATGTTTTTGATTACTTTTAAAATTTTGTTTTTATTTATTTCAAAAGTAAAACCTGAAAAGGAAGCATAAAATATGATAAAATAAATAAATAAATAAAATTGGTGTTTTTTTTTTTTTTTGAGTATAAATGATTTTTATTTTATTTTTGAATATATATATAATTTTTTTTGTTGTTTTATACATTTGTTGTTGTTTTAAATATTAATGTTTCCTAAAACGGAGTCCCACATGTCCACGCAGTGGAACTCCTCTTCAAAAGTTAATGGAGGCTCGACCTCCATTTGCTCACCAACAACCCACGACGATAGTGAGAGCAAATCCAATCTCTCTGGTGATCTTTTTGTTGTTGTTGGTGGTGCTGCTGCTGCTGCTGTTGGTATTGTTGTTGTGGTTGTTGCTGGTGATGTTGATGTTGTTGTTATTGTTGATGATGTTGATGTTGTTGTGGTTGCAGCTGGTGATGTTCTTGTTGTTGTTGGTGGTGCTGCTGCTGCTCCATCATTCTCGTCATCAGAGTCGATGATGAGAATGGGCTCTCCAAAGTCAGACACATAGGGGATGGTGTCGTCATCATCGCCAAGGATTAATGACGCCGAATGTATCCTACCATTGGATGTGCGGATAATAGGCGGCCAATTTTCCTCATCCTCAAGTAGAGGACAAGGTGAAGCCAACGGGTTCATGATGAACCCGCTGGCTGGTGGCCAGTACCCATCATCCTCATCCAGGGGGCACGGTTGCCCCAACTGGCTTAATATGACCTCTTCCTCCCACTCGCTCATCTCATCCTCTGAGTCGCCGATAATGACAATGGGGTAATCGTCCTCCTCAGGCACGACCTCGGCCAATATCTTTGCCATCGCTGCTTGTGTCAATGTTGTGTGCCTCATGTTGACTTGATTCTGACTCTGTTCTAGTCAGGACTTCTATTTATATCTAGGATCCTTCCATGCTCTAGGTATTTTTCACTTTTTTCTCACTCTGTACACACAAAACGTCCCGTCGAGTACATGAAACGTTTTCGGGGGAAACATCAAACGCAAAAAATGATCAGGATCGCTAGGTACCAAATATGTACCTTTCACTATTTTTTCTTTTGACCCCTTATTCACTTACTCAAGATAAGATGAAAAAATGTCAACTTGCTCAATAAAATATCATCTTTATTAGGGTTTTCTATTTAACATACATAGGAGTCCTTTTTTTTTCTTCTTGATATTTTGTTTTCTATTAAGCCGCTTGTACTAGAGGGACAATAGCGTTGAATATGAATCCCTACAGCGTGACCGGTGATGAGCATTCACAGAACTTCTTTGATATTTATCCAAGAGTTATGTTCATTTGAGAAACCTAACCATTTAACAAATACTTTAGAATTTTGTCGCTTTACTATTTTTTCAACTAGATAAGTGTGTGGGAACCTTGACTTTCTCATCTCTTCTTTATAGAAACCGCCTTTCAGTGGAGTACCTTGATAGTCTTCTAATATGTATGTCGTGGGATTTGTGTTACGTACTTCAATTATTTTAAAAATTTCAGTTGTCCAGTTTGGTGTATACCCCTTCTCAAATTTATGCTTATGTTTACTAATACGAACGTAGTCACCCACACGAAGTTTTGTGCCACTAAATATTTTTATATGACTATAGACAGTGTTTAGTAATTTGATTTCATTCAATGCATTTACTTTTATAGGTGCCATTTGAATTGTTCTATGATGTTTTCGATTGTATACACCAATCAATTGGCGATACATTTCAATCCAATGATATGTACCATTATAACTAAACTCTCTCCACATCATCTCCTTAAGTGTTCTATTAAAACGTTCAACAATTGACGCTTTTAAACCACTATAAGTTGAGTAGTGATTAATATCATGTTTTTCACATAAGCTTTTAAAGATACTATTAAAGAATTCTTTTCCATCATCTGTTTGTAAATTCTTAGGAATCCGTTTCATTTTAAAAATAGATGTGAAAGCATCTGCAACTTCTTTTCCAGTTTTCGTTCTCAGTGCAACTCCCCATGCATATTTGGAAAATGTATCAATAACAGTTAATAGATATCTATAACCTTTGTTTGATGATGAGTACTCTCCCATTTCCACTAAGTCTGCTTGCCAATGATCATCGATTCCCTTCATAACAACTCTACGACGTCTAAAATTTTTACGGGCTGGTACATGTAGTTCATTGATAATTTCTCTTTTAATCATGATGTTCGAGAATTCCCTTAATTATCGGTTCGGTTGTTAAATATTTAAATATATCATTTTCTAATTTGGATATTTTCTCATCTATATATTTTCTTAGCTTGATGTCACAAGCACTTGTTGTGCTTTCAATGGCACTTTCAAAATTGACTTGTAGTTTCTTATTATCACTGTTTATAACTGTGTACAAGCCTTGTGTTGCCTCATTGATTTGTGTTTGCAGAAAACTTTTGTTAACGGCATCTTTTTCTTCCATAGGGTTTCCCACATTTTTAAGACGCTTGTTTGAAAATATAATGTTATATTCATTATCAATGAGAATACCAGGAATTGGTTTTTTAAAACTAGAACTTTCTTTCTCAATACTGTTCGAAGAAAAGTGACCGAACTTGTCGAGAGGCATTTTAGTATTGATAATCTGATAACGAACCCACTGTTATTTATTTATTTAATTAGTAAATAATTTCTGCTTCTCGTAGTTCTTCAATTATCGAGACTATCTCATTATTATGATTACTATGTCCTGCTGTCTGTGAGGCAACTAGAAGCTTTAGCCTATTAACAATCTCATTAGGATCATCCCAATATATATAATTTGACTTATTTGTATTGAGACTCATAAGACTGCCTCCTTTATGCATTAATTTTTTTATATTAAGAGGAGTAGACATTGCAGTCGGTTCATTAGATTTCGGAAAAAAGTTTTTTTTATAATTTCACTATATTTTTTTGAACGATTACCCTTAAGTTGTTCATGAGGCAAGTTATGTTTTCTATGAGCAGATGTTTTTGTTAAGATTTGCTTGTATGCATCTAAATCCATCTCATCGTACCCTTTAGGATCTTTTAGAAAGATTAATGAATATAATCCAGGAGTAAGATTCCACTTTTCACCGGTTTCCAACTCTATTTTATTATTGTCAACGGTTATTCTGCTACCCCCCAATTTAATTTCATTCTGTTTTTTATTCGGTCCAAATGCTTTGTCAAGTTTCCCGTTTCGCTCTAACTCATTCACACTAAGATTATAACTATTATTTTTTCTTGAAGTAGTAACCTGATTATAATCCTCATTAGTTTGTTCGCTTGATACAAGAGGCTGAGAATGAGATTGGTCTCTAGAGATTTGGCCATCAATAGCGTCAAAAAAAATATTACTATAATTTTCATCGTCTTCTTTGATTTCATTTTTTGTATCAGCTACATCTTCTCTCTTGACTTTCGTTTCTTCTCTAGCTATAATATTCCCTTTAACGATTTTCTTTAGAGGTTGTGTTATTGGTTTAAATGTTTCCTCAAGCTGATATTCATTCGCAGCTCTTCCCAATTTAATACTTTGAAATTTTCTTTTTAGAGCGTTTCTTGTTTTTGTTAATTCCTTTAGTATATGCTCATTCATTTTTAAATATGTATGCACCTATCAGTAACAAAAACCTGATTCAAATCGTTTGAAATAGAGCGGTTTCAGTTTTTCAAACAGCTTAAACCGGGGACTGTTATTTTAAACAGGGGGTCGTTCCAGTTTAAACCGGGGGCTGTTATTTAAAACAGGGGCCGTTATTTTAAACAGAGGCTGTTATTTTAAACAGGGGCTGTTATTTTTTACAGGGACCGTTATTTTAAACAGGGTCCGTTATTTTAAACAGGGTAAGTTATTTAAAACAGGGGCTGTTATTTTAAACAGGAGTCGTACACTAATCAATTGCTCGAAACAGACTGATGATAGTTTGAATATAAATAAGTGTTATATATAATCATTAGTTGCAGAAAAACCCATAAATTGATTTCAAGTTTTCTTATTAATCTTTATTTTATAAACTAAACAAGTACTTGCTTTTAGAGCTACTTTTAGTAAATAGTAGATGTTGTAATCGATAATAAAAATCTTAAACATAAATGTCCACAATTAAATGTACCAAATCGTTGTTCTTGAGTATAATTGTATTTTATGTTCTCTCCTAAATATCGTATAAGTTCTTTGGGTGGGGGTAAGTTCCCAAAACTATCAAAATATCTGTTTATATTTCCTGTTACATAGTAAGCTACCCAGTGTGTTCCAGCTCCGGTTATAGAGTCTAAGTTAATAACACCGCATTCCCTTTTTCGTTTTCGTTTCGGTAGTGAATCCCTCATAAAGACACCCCTGAAATGAGGGATATGCTTGCGACCAAAATTCACAATATCAATGCTTGAAAGCGGTTTATTGGGCAGCTCAGCTAAAAAATTTTTTGAGAGGTAGTTGATAGGCCATAACCTTTTTGATATGGTTTTAGATATAAGCCATTTCCTAAAGCAATGGCTTCCATTTTTTTGTTATGACGTTTATTCTCATCTAGTTGTTTCTTAGCGTTTTTAGCATTATTAATACTCTTAACAATTGCTGCACCACCAGACGCAACACCACCTAATGCCCCAAGTGCTGTTAAAATGGGTACAAGTGGTAAGAACCCTCCTATTTTAGGAACGTTAATCACTCGGGGAATTATTACATCTTTCTTTTTTCGTCCAATTGTCTTGTTTATAGCTTTTCTAGCAATTTTTATCGCAGAATGAATATCATATGGTTTTTCCTTCTTCAATATGCTGCTGGCAACTCTCACAGCATTCATAAATTTTTTCTTATTCTGACACGGTTTTATTTTCTTTACTTTATGCTTGAGACCCATGCCGAATTTTTTCTTAGCTTTCATTACGTTTGTTACGAAATACGCAGCAGACTTTTCTCCAATACTACTGTCGGGGGCTTTTACACGCTCCCACGCCCTTTGAGCTAATATTGAGTCGGCTATATGACGATTTTTCAATTCTTTATGTTTATAATATGCTATATCATGCTCTCTGCAGGCAGCATCTAATGGGTTTATCCCTTTATCACCACGCTCTAACCGCTTTTCAAGTTTTGTTCCTGGCCCACAAAACTGATAGCCTGGTAAATGAAGCTCAAGTGGTAGGGAATTGATTATGTTATCAACAAGACCTCCACCGAGATAGACGTTCGGCGTGTTACTAAACGATTTATAAAAGCGCATAACTATTTTATTTGTTGTTTAATCTTCAAGGACTTGTTAATGAGTGACAAGCTGCTGAGAAAAACTTTAAGTAATATGCGATTAATAAAACAAAAAACCCTTATAGAAGTGAGAAATATCGAATGTCAAAATGATGAAAAAAATCAAGTAAGACATAGCAGTTTATTACCCAACTCAATTCGAGCACTACTCGTTGGACCTTCTAATTGTGGTAAAACAAATGTGATGATAAGCTTGATTGAAAGTCCTAACGGCTTAAAGTTTGAAAATATTTATTTGTATTCAAAGTCTTTGAATCAACCGAAATATGAATACTTGAAAGCACTTATCACCCCAATAAAGGGAATGGGGTTTTTCACATTTTCTGAAAATGAGAATGTTATACCGCCAAATAAAGCAAGAAAAAATTCCCTAATGATATTTGATGATGTAGCATGTGAAAAGCAAAACAATATTCGTGCGTACTTCTGTATGGGGCGACATAATAATATCGATGCGTTTTATTTATGTCAAATATACACGAATCCCAAAACATCTTGTTCGTGATAATGCTAATATGATTATAATGTTTAAACAAGATGAGCTAAATATGAAACATGTGTATCAAGATCATGTGGGTGTAGACATGAATTTTGAATCGTTCAAGAAAATTTGTCAATTATGCTGGAAGGAAAAGTATGGATTCCTATTAATTAGTAAAGATGATTCAATGGAGAGAGGACGCTATAGACGAGGGTTTTCCGATTTCATTACAATTTAAGATATAATATCAGATACATAATTTATTATTTCACTTCATAATAATCTATCGAAATGGCAACAACGTTAACGTTAACTGGAAGCAGCTCAATTTTGGTAGCGAACTATCATCCGCCCATTGAATTGACCGGGAATTATGAGTGTGCACTCATTGATTTTCATATGTACAATTCGATTCCGAATGTGGATCATGATAATAATTTATTTCATATTGGGGACCATGTTTTTGAAATTCCCGTGGGATCATACGAACTCAATGATAAAAGTGATATTATTAATGAGAAAATGAAGGAAAAAGAAGCAAATATATTAAACCATCCGCATATTGAAAGCAATAATAACACGCTTCAAGTAATGATTTCAACAAAGGTACACTCAATATATTTTAATAAGGAACATTCCATTGGACCATTATTCGGGTTTCATAGAAGAGAACTAAAGCCGAATGCTTTACACATCTCGGATCAACCTGTAGATATTTTAAAAGTAAATACAATTCGTTTGGAATGTAATATTGTGAGCGGATCATATGTAAATGGTGAATCTAGTCATGCGTTACATGAGTTTGCTATTAACGTTCCACCGGGCTATAAAATGAGTGAGAAACCCAATAATCTTATTTATTTGCCGGTGACCACGAGAGAGATACAATCATTAATAATACGGATTGTAGATCAGGACGGGAACTTAGTCAATTTACGTAAAGAGAGTGTAACACTTCGTTTGCATCTAAGGCGACGAGAATGATTATCTATAATAATAATAATAATAATAAAAATAAAAAGGGTGTTATCCCCCATCAGCATCCACTTTAAGTTATAGTGTAGAAGGAAGAAGGTCGATGAGAGCAGCACTTACAATTGAGAACCGATTATTTTTACAATCTTTGGGTATAAAAATTAGAAAATAATGAGCAACCTACTAAATGTTCGAGAGAAAGCTTACTCAGATGAGAGTATAATTAAAAAAGAATATCATAGCTACTCTCCCTATCTCCAATCATTTAAGAGTAATGATGAAGTTCGCATTACAATACAAAATCAGGATTTATATGTATTGCCGAGTGAGAGTTTCCTTAATGTTGAGGGCTCGATTACTTTGGCTAACAGCTCGCCTGCGGAGAATGCTAAGTTGAAAAACAATTGTATGGGGTACCTTTTTGATGAGATTCGCTATGAATTAAACGGAATTGAAATCGACCGAACACGGTTTGTTGGTACAACAACAACCATAAAAAACTACATTTCATTAAACAAGTCTGAAAGTCACATGCTTGGAAATTCTGGCTGGTTCAATGGAGCTGATAGAGAGCTATCAAACGGTGGCTATTTTAATTTCTCTATTCCCCTTAAATACTTGCTTGGATTTGCTGAAGACTATAACAAGGTTTTACTAAATTGTAAACATGAACTTATACTACTCATGACTAAAAATATGGGGGATGTATTTCATGCTAAAATTGGTGTTAATGAGCATAAACTAAATATTTCAAATATAACATGGAAAATACCGCATATAACTCTCAGCGATGAAATGAAATTAAAAATGTTTAGTCTAACGAAAAATGGAGGGTCATTGTCATTGGGATTCCGCAGCTGGGATTGTTATCTTAATCCAACACTTGCTGAGGGTACTCATCATGTCTGGAACGTAAAGCTCGCTGCCAATAGAGAACGACCTCGTTTTGCAATAATAGCTTTTGAGCTAAATAATAAATTGATTCAAAATCATTTGAGAAATTTGAAAGTGTACTTGAACTCGGAGACATATCCTTATGATGATATGAACATAAATTTTAACCGTGAACGATTTGCCACTTTGTATGATATGTATGCAAATTTTCAAACGAGTTACTATATGAAAGAATCTCGACCGTTGCTATCACCTGGAGAATTTAAAGAAAAAGCACCGATTATTGTTATTGATCTCTCGCATCAGAATGAAACTGTTAAAACAGGTCCAATTGATGTTAGAGTCTCAATTGAACTTGAAAGTGCAAGTGTTAAGAGTACAAAGGTTTATTGTCTGTTAATGCACGATCGTTTAGTTGATTATTCACCATTGACGGGGCTAGTTCAGCGTATCGTTTAAAAACTAATTATCAAGCTAATGGATAATCAAGTGGTTATTGATATTCAAGGATTCTATGGAATTAATAAACAATTCATATTAAAAGAAATTGCTGGAGTTTTTAAAAATGAACAATTTCAAGATATTCATTACATTGTAGAAGCACCATACGACTTTCTTCGATTATCAAAGGATGTACGAAAAACAAATCTCTGGTTAACCCGAAATCAACACTATCTCTGTTGGAATGATGGGAATGTACACTTTATACAAGTGCGAAATTATATTCGTGATCTTGTTAGAGACATGCATATAATCACGAAAGGAGATGTAAAGAAAAAGTTTCTTGAGAAATTTTTAAGCACATCAGTAACCAATGTTGAAGAGTTTGGATGTCCGCGAATAGATGCATTGAATATAAATTGTTTCTCAGACTGTGGATCCCATATAAATAAAGGTGTATGTGCATTGAGAAATGCCCGAGCTGTATCTGATTTTATAGAAAACTTGAATGTAGAATATATTATACACAAATAATTTAAAATGTGTAATTGAAATAAAGTACAAGTCAAATATAAAAAAATAAAAGTATTTTTTATTTTATATAAATTTTATACAATTTTAATTTCCATTTATTTTATATTTAGAGTTTTCTAGGAATACAAAGAGTTTAAATAAATTATTGAGTGCACAATGACTTGTGGATTTTTTATGTATTCTACAATTAGTAAAATAGTTTGAAAAGTTTGATAAACTTTGATCAAGTTCTAAATCTATTATGTTTGTAGATAAATAATTGGTTAAAAACTGTTTCTTAGCTCTTCCTCGTACAATAACTGTAGTGAAACTATTCAATGGTTTCAATATTTCACCAAGACCTAAATATGATACATCGCCATCAGACCAATCGAGTCCATCGATATACTGTTTGTTTATCTTTAGAGATTTTTTAGTAACTTCATCCACCTCTTTAATATTGTAGGGTGGTTTAAAGTGAAAGAAATTAGGTATGACTGAGCCGCCTTGCATGAATACCAACTCTTTGACAAAAATCTGCCTATCGTTCCCAAATACATATTGAAAGTCAACGAGGACAGATGAGTTTCTATCCACTGTGATCATTTTGCTGGTGATGAATAAATTGTACTAGTTAAAATGCCGAATATTCTACGCCTTAAATACTATTACCATCCTAATTATCAACTTAGTTTGAATTGACTTTTCAACTAACATGGACACGTTTGAATTTAGAAAAAACAGAAATTCTAGAAAAACACAATATCATGAAATAATATTTGGTTTTGAGTATTAATGCAAAAATTAAATGTGGATTTTCAACTAGTAGAGAATTAACACCAATGATAAGGATGCAACAACATAAGCGCAATTTCATTGGTTTTGAAAAAGAAGAATGGATTCAATTATTAACATTTAAAGAATATATACAACTAAGGCTTGAACAGTTTGAGTTCTTGATGCCTGATTCAATAATTGATCATCCATTAATTGGTACAGTAAAGTGTCATTTTAAGATTAGAAAAACGGATAAACAATGTATATTGAGATTAAATCAGTATGGTAATGTAATTGAGTTTGACAGTGAGTCATGGAGATCATTCATACGATTAGGAATTTTTTATACTTCATTCTTATGCTGGAACACAATTTTACAAAATCAAATTAGAAATGTATACTATAATTATATTATACCAAAATGTTCAAGGATGGGGAAATATAATATACAACTTTCTGATCTAGAAGCATATTATGAAAATATGTTAAAATTGATTTGACTCGTTTATGCTTTGAAATTTCAAAAAAGATGGGTAGAGAAATAGAAAGAGATGTAGTTAAGTATAGACAAAAAAGAGAACGAACTCAATATAAGAAGGATTTTAGTAAGCAGATTTAATTCAGTAGTAATTCAGCTATTGAGAAGTTCAGAGCAGTATGGGTTAATTTCAAAATTTGGTTTTAAAACAATTGTTAAGAAAATTGATGATTTCTTGACTGAGTTTGATGGAGTGATTTTCCCTGAGCACGAGAAATTACTTGAGGAATATCGTGAATATTTCTTAAAGTACGAGAACTTTCATCTAAGGACATCAAAATTCGGAGAGCATTTGACAGCGTGCCCCTGGTCTTTGGATGTAACTACAGAAGGGGTTGATACTTGTGCTTGTCACTTCTATATGATACGCAAAGTAAAACTGGATCGTCTTATAGCACAATACACAATGTTAAGAAAACGAATGAATAAATAAAAAATATTATTATTATTTAAGATACAACTAATATATATCTATATGTATTTCATTTATTAATAAATATAAACAATATTATAAAAACAAAAAGAAGAAAACAAAATTTTGTATTTATTTAAAGAATTTACAGTAAACGTTTTGGCTATTTCCAATTATTTAATTTAATTGTGAAATACCAAATGCATGGCAAAGCGGTATTTGAAAGAAAGGGGCATAAAGCAAAACCATTAAACCAGTATGATATTGATAGGTAGTTCAATGGAACAAAACCGTTTCGATTCGGACTCCCCCCCCCCCCCCCCCCCCCCCCTCCTCCCCCCCCCCCCCCCCCCCCCCTGCATGAAACAGCACGTAGGCCGCATATGTTTCAGGTCAGGGGTGAAAAAATCAAAAACAACGCACACACACACAACCAAACCTTTAAGGTATTTGATATTTTCAATGCAGGCCAAACAAGTTTGTCAACATATGTTTTAGGTCAGGGGTGAAAAAATCAAAAACATACGCGCACACACACACACACACACACACCTATAAAGGTATTTAGACTATTTTCAATGCAGGCCCTAAACAGGTTTTGTCTAGGGTCGAGGACGAGCGAACGCCTGCAAGATTTGTTTAAGTGTGAAACTCTCTAACAATCCAGTCCCACACAAAATGTTGTGGTTACTGTGATTATGTGAGCCCAAAACCATAAAGGCAATAAATTAAGAATGGACTCTTCACCGCTCTTGTTTGTATTTGTTTGATCTTTACTTGTCAACAAGCAAAGTCACAAGTACGCACATTCATTCACCCCTTCACCTGTGCTCACTTAGAGATCAATAAAATGTTGACCCTTTTCCCATGAACTTACCTTTCGCTTCGCGATCATACACGAGCCGACCTTTCTCTCACCCTTAAATCTTGATCCCTTTCCTGTGTCCTTACCTTTCTGTTCGAGATCACACGAAAGCCGACACCTAAAATCTTGACCCTTTTCCCTTCCTCCTCGCTAATTGGTCCCTTAACCCATTAAAAAAGCAATAAAAAAAATAAAAAGTGACAGGTGAGCCCATTAAAAAAACCCATAAATTAAGTGGCTGAGAACCGGCAGTATCCTCCTACTCCCCCCCCTCCCCCCCCCCCCTCTCCCTCCTCCCCCTTCTACTCCTCCTCCCTTATCTTCCCCCTCCTCTCTCTTTCCTCCCCCCCCTTCCCCCTCTCCCCCCCTCTCCTCCATTCCCCCCTCTCCTTTCCTTTCTCTCCTCTTTTTCCTTACTTTTCTTCCTCCCTCTTTTCCTTTCTTTCTTCCCTTCTCCTCCTTCTTTTCTCTTTTTTCCCTTCTCCTCTCTCTCCTTTTCTCTTCCTCTTCTCCCTCTCCCCCTTCCCTTTCTTCCCTCCTCTTCTCTCCCCCTCTCTTCTCTTTTTTTTTCCTTTCTTTTCTTCTTCCCTCCTCCTTTTTCCCCCCTCTCCCCTTTCTCCCTCCCTTCTCTTCTCCCCTTCCCTCCTCTTACATCATTTTTATCTCTCTACATCCCCCTCCCTTTTCCCCTCATTTCTTTTTCTCTTCTTCCTCCCTATGTACATTGATCTTTATACTTCTTTGTTTATTGTCTGATTTATTTGCTTCTATTTCCTGAAAGTATTTACCTTGTTCTATAATATATGTACCAAATTTGGTGCTCTACTTTTATAACTTTCTATACCTTAACTTCTTCTCATAACTTTTAATTAATATCAAAATCTAAAATTTACTTTATCTTTCAATTATCCCAAAACTTCTAATCAAATTATCATAACTTTTAACACAATATCAAAAAATATTACTTGTTTGTCCCGCCTACAAACTTATATTTCAATATAAGTCTCTAGCTTTTTAGTCTCTGAAAACAGCGTCATACAGACGGACAAGCTAATCGACTCGGCTATTGATATGATCAAAATATATATACTTTATGGGGTCGAGATGTTCCTTATGCCTGTTACATACTTTTGCACAAAACCATAATCCTTTTTCCCATTTTAATATCAGTATAATCTTCCTTCCTCTTTCCTTCTTCCTCCCCCCCCCCTTCCCCCCCCCCCCCTCCTTCTTCTTTTCCTTTCTCCCCTCCTCCCCCTTTTTCTTTCTCTTCTTCCTATATATTTATTATTTTTCCCCCCCCTTTTTTTTTCTTTAAATCACAATAATCTTTCAATCCCCCTCCCTCCCCCCTCCCTCTCCCCTCCATCTATCCTTCCCTCTCCTCTTCCCCTCCCCTCCTCTCATCTCCCTCCTCCCCCTCTTTCCCTCCCCTCCCCCCCCCCCCCCCTCTTTCTCCCCCCTCCCCCCTCTTTCTCTCCCCCCCCCCCCCTCCCTCTCTCCCTCCCCCCCCCCCCCTTTCTCCTTCTCCTAATTTATGTTTTTTTAATCTCACCTTCCTTTTTATTTTTTTCTTTTTTAATTAACAATACAAAAAAATCAAATTTTAGTTCGCTTTCTTATCTCAACAAAATAAACACAAAAATCAAATTAGTAAAATCCTCTATATCCAACATAATTCATAAAAGTCAACATTTTATTATCTCTATACACACATCCCAAAAATAATCTACTTTACTTTGCTTTACAATAAAATCAAACAAAACAAACAACTAATCCATCTTAATTTATTCCTTTATTTCTACATAATCACAACCACAACATTCTATTTTCACACTCAACAATCTCACGTTCCTCGTCCCCCTAACAAATACTTTTTTGTTTTTATCACCCCTACTAAAACATATTTAACCAAACCTACCTCAGTAGTTATATAACTATAGTCCAATACCACGCGTTTCATTTAAAAACACCCCCCCACACCCCCCTCACCCCTGGAAAATAAGTCTGAAGGGGCTATACAAGTAGATCTTCAAAATGAGTTCGCATTTGAGATCAAATTCTCACAAAATGAATGTGTTCTCACCGCTAAATAAAACGGTGCAACATACTCGAGCGGCTTCAAAAACCGCATATCTACATTCTCATTTGAAATATGCGAGAGGAGCTTCTAGACCCCATTGAATTTATGGATGAAGCAGGAGAAGCTCTAATACCTCTGATGTTGAATATACAAAATATTCAACATCATGTAAGCGAACCTGAGCTCTTTGCTGAATACATCAAATTCTCTGATGATGAAATGGTGATGTCTATTAATCCCACCAGACAAACATGTGTTAATCACAATGGAAGCAATGTAAAATACCAGCACTCTGCAATCATCCGTGGGAAAATGGATGAGTTCAGGAGAAGGACAGCGGTTGGACCATGACCAGAATAATAGATGGAGCTAAACATAAACAAATAACTCCAAAAAGCTCAAGTAATAGACACCCAAAGCGTAAAAACAAAAAGGCGCTGATAAATGTAAAAAACTGATGAGTTTTGTTTTAAAGGGCATTAAATCACCTAAAACGCCAAAAATAATCACTACAAGAGCTCTAGCTATAAAAGAGAACATCCGGAGCTCAATGAAGCAATAAATGGTTCATAACTCTGAACTTCAACAATTTAATCCCCACCTCTTAAACAAATAAAGTTTTGAGATTCAAAACCCAAAAAAGCAAAAGTGTTTGGGTTCGATGAGGAAAAAATAATCATTGGCCCACTAATTAACGGATTGCGAGCGGGAAAACCACATCAGCCTTAGCTTCTGGAGAGTGATGGAGTGGCACATTTTGCATGGATAAAAAAACAAGGAACAAAAATATAAATCTTGCTATTTTAAAATTTTATTTCATATAAAACTATATTTCTGCAACGCTGTCTAAATATTCTCACAGCGAAAGACTACAGCAAGAACAAAACTTAATGTGGTAAAGTCGTCGCTTCACTGCCGAGTTTGAAAAGGCAAGTCTATGTTTTAAAAATTTTAATCGTAGTTTAGATGTACCCTTTGTAGTCTATGCAGACTTCGAGTGCATACTTACCCCCATCAATACTCAGGTTAGTGAGAATGTTATAGCAACTTCCAACTGAAATTTATACCCATTACCTTAGACATAGCCCCAACAAATGAGCTTAAGAGGAGACTAGTTTAAAATACAACACACATATTTGTAAGAAATTTCTGGGGTCTGATAGAGTAAGAGACCATTGTCATTTAACTGGTAAAAAGGGGGCAGCACATAACAAGTGTAAATTAATTTTCAGCTTGCACCTTTTGTCCCCGTATTTTTCCATAATTTCTCGCGATATGATTCGCATTTATTTGTTAGAGAACTAGCAAAGTTGAAGGCGATATTAAAGTACTCCCACTCAATAAGGAGTTGTATATTTCGCTTTCTAAATTTATATACATTGCGTCCCACGATAAAAAACTAAAAATTAGATTTTAGATACATTCGCTTTATGGCACAAGTCAGATGCTTTAAGTGCTAATTTGAGTACTGAAAGCTTCCAGACTGTAAAAGTTTTTTCCCTCTAGACAATCAATTTAACCTTGTACGTAGAAAGGGTGTCTTTCCTATGAGTACCTAGATTCACAAGAACGGTTAACTGACACTTGTCTGCCTTCAAGGGAAAATTTCTTTAATAATCTTATTAATAAAGAATGTTCCCCTGAGGATTATGCCATGCACAAAATGTTTGGGTAGTCTTTGGTTGTCAGACCCTAAAAGATTAATGGAATTAATCTAAAAACTGATGTTTTATTGTTAACGGACGTTTTTCAAAATTTCCGTTCATTATGTCAGAAAATTTATTCACTAGACCCTGCTCATTACTATACAACCCCGGACTTTCGTGGGATGCAATGCTTAAAACCACAGAGATAGAGCTTGAGTTATTAAAGATATCGACATGTACAGATTCATTCAAAGTGGTATTCGTGGCGGCTTAGTTCAGTGCTGTAAACGGTATCGAAGGCCAACACAAATATTGAGTGACTATGATGATAGCAAACCATCAGAATATTTAATGTATTTAAAAATAATCTGTTGTTCTATGTCACAGAGTCTTCCATACACTGGGTTTCATGGCTAAATGAAGATGAAATTAAACATCGATTTCTCATCCATTACAGAAACCTCCGAAGATGGGTATATTCTCGAATAACCTTTTTTACCCTAATCATCTTCATACCATCATAAACCTCCCTTTTGTCCGCTTAACCAAAAACCCACACCCGAGGCTAAGCAAATAAACTGGTTGCTGATCTCAATCTAAGGTGAAATATTCGATTCATTACAAAAATCTTCAACAATGTTTGCGTAATGGGTTATTATTAACAAAATCCATAGAGTACTTAAATTTAAACAGTCACCTTGGCTTAAAAAGTACATCGATCTTAACACCCACCATAGGACACTAGCAAAAAACAATTTTGAAAAAGATTTTTCAAACTTTTGAACAACGCTGTCTATGGGAAAACCATGGAGAATGTTGAAAAACGCAAAGATGTGAAACTGGTCACATCATGGGAGACAACAAATTGTAACCGGTTGGGGGCACGGGCCTTATTGCGAAGGCAGTTTTCATAGCTCTGCACAATTTTCTGAAAAATAAAAACATTTCAAAAAGTCTCTCTAAATTATATGGATACAGATTCATTTATATATTCAATAGAGACTAACGATTTCTTTAAAGATGTCGCTAAAGATATTGAAATGAGGTTTGATACCTCTGAGTATCCCGAAGAGTTGGCAAAAGTATATGGGATAAAAAGGTGCAACAAAAAAGTCTTGGGTATGATGAAGGATGAGAATTGTGGGAAACGTATGTTAGAGTTTGTTGGGCTTAGAGCGAAAATGTATTCCCTGTCTCTTGAGGGGGAGGGTGCATAAAAAAATCCAAAGGTGTAAAGAGGTCTGCATTAGATAAGCTTATATAGATAGTTATAAGGAATGTCTATTTACAAATACACAATTTAAGGATTCAATATATTTTAATCAAAGATCCATAATTTATACACACATAAGTTAAAAAACTACATTAAGCTCTAAAGATGATAAGCGCAAGATAAGGGAAGATGGCATCCAAACATATGCTTGGGCCATAGAATTAAACCTATAAATAATATAAAAAACAAATGTACAAAAATCAAAAAAAAAATTAACAATGAAAAATATATTTTAATTTAATATATTAAAATTAAATTAAATAAAAATCTGTTATTATTATTTATATACATATATTAAACAAAATAAAAAATATATATAAAAAAAACAATAACTTGTTTTAATAATAATCTTTTAATTCTTAATTTTTATCCTATTTCATGAAAAATGACAACAAAAATATACCCTAAAAAAAAAGAAGAAAATATATAACCTATTAAGAAAACTAATTAAATACCCGTAAACATTTAAAAAGAAGAAAATATATATATATATATATATAACCTGTAAAGAAAAGTAATAAAAATACCCTCTACATTAAATAAATAAACCATGTTTTTTTGATTACTTTTAAATTTTGTTTTTATTTATTTCAAAAATAAAACCTGAAAAGGAAGCATAAAAAATACCCTCTACATTAAATAAATAAACCATGTTTTTGATTACTTTTAAAATTTTGTTTTTATTTATTTCAAAATAAAACCTGAAAAGGAAGCATAAAATATGATAAAATAAATAATAAATAAATTGGTGTTTTTTTTTTGGAGTAAAATATTTTTATTTTATTTTTGAATATATATATAATTTTTTTTTGTTTTATACATTTGTTGTTGTTGTTAAATATTTATGTTTCCTAAAACGGAGTCCCACATATCCACGCAGTGGAACTCTCTTCAAAAGAAGGAGGCTCGACCTCCATTTGCTCACCAACAACCCACGACGTTAGTGAGAGCAAATCCAATCTCTCTGGTCTTCTTGTTGTTGTTGGTGGTGCTGCTGCTGCTGTTGGTATTGTTGTTGTGGTTGTTGCCTGGTGATGTTGTGTGGTGCTGCTGCTGCTCCATCATTCTCGTCATCAGAATCGATGATGAGAATGGGCTCTCCAAAATCAGACACATAGGGGATGGTGTCGTCATCATCGCCCAGGAAAAATGCTGCCGAATGTATCCTACCATTGGATGTGCGGATAATAGGCGGCCAATTTTCCTCATCCTCAAGTAGAGGACAAGGTGAAGCCAACGGGTTCATGATGAACCCACTGGCTGGTGGCCAGTACCCATCATCCTCATCCAGGGGGCACGGTTGCCCCAACTGGCTTATTATGACTTCTTCCTCCCACTCGCTCATCTCATCCTCAGAATCGCCGATAATGACAATGGGGTAATCGTCCTCCTCGGCCAATATCTTTGCCATCGCTGCTTGTGTTAATGTTGTGTGCCTCATGTTGACTTGATTCTGACTCTGTTCTAGTCAGGACTTCTATTTATATCTAGGATCCTTCCATGCTCTAGGTATTTTTCACTTTTTTCTCACTCTGTACACACACAAAACGTCCCATCGAGTACATGAAACGTTTTCGGGGGAAACATCAAACGCAAAAAATGATCAGGATCGCTAGGTACCAAATATGTACCTGTCACTATTTTTTCTTTTGACCCCTTATTCACTTACTCAAGATAAGATGAAAAAATGTCAACTTGCTCAATAAAATATCATCTTTATTAGGGTTTTCTATTTAACATACATAGGAGTCCTTTTTTTTCTTGTTGATATTTTGTTTTGTATTAAGCCGCTTGTACTAGAGGGACAATAGCGTTGAATATGAATCCCTAACCTAACCATTTAACAAATACTTTAGAATTTTGTCGCTTTACTATTTTTTCAACTAGATAAGTGTGTGGGAACCTTGACTTTCTCATCTCTTCTTTATAGAAACCGCCTTTCAGTGGAGTACCTTGATAGTCTTCTAATATGTATGTCGTGGGATTTGTGTTACGTACTTCAATTATTTTAAAAATTTCAGTTGTCCAGTTTGGTGTATACCCCTTCTCAAATTTATGCTTATGTTTACTAATACGAACGTAGTCACCCACACGAAGTTTTGTGCCACTAAATATTTTTATATGACTATAGACAGTGTTTAGTAATTTGATTTCATTCAATGCATTTACTTTTATAGGTGCCATTTGAATTGTTCTATGATGTTTTCGATTGTATACACCAATCAATTGGCGATACATTTCAATCCAATGATATGTACCATTATAACTAAACTCTCTCCACATCATCTCCTTAAGTGTTCTATTAAAACGTTCAACAATTGACGCTTTTAAACCACTATAAGTTGAGTAGTGATTAATATCATGTTTTTCACATAAGCTTTTAAAGATACTATTAAAGAATTCTTTTCCATCATCTGTTTGTAAATTCTTAGGAATCCGTTTCATTTTAAAAATAGATGTGAAAGCATCTGCAACTTCTTTTCCAGTTTTCGTTCTCAGTGCAACTCCCCATGCATATTTGGAAAATGTATCAATAACAGTTAATAGATATCTATAACCTTTGTTTGATGATGAGTACTCTCCCATTTCCACTAAGTCTGCTTGCCAATGATCATCGATTCCCTTCATAACAACTCTACGACGTCTAAAATTTTTACGGGCTGGTACATGTAGTTCATTGATAATTTCTCTTTTAATCATGATGTTCGAGAATTCCCTTAATTATCGGTTCGGTTGTTAAATATTTAAATATATCATTTTCTAATTTGGATATTTTCTCATCTATATATTTTCTTAGCTTGATGTCACAAGCACTTGTTGTGCTTTCAATGGCACTTTCAAAATTGACTTGCAGTTTCTTATTATCACTGTTTATAACTGTGTACAAGCCTTGTGTTGCCTCATTGATTTGTGTTTGCAGAAAACTTTTGTTAACGGCATCTTTTTCTTCCATAGGGTTTCCCACATTTTTAAGACGCTTGTTTGAAAATATAATGTTATATTCATTATCAATGAGAATACCAGGAATTGGTTTTTTAAAACTAGAACTTTCTTTCTCAATACTGTTCGAAGAAAAGTGACCGAACTTGTCGAGAGGCATTTTAGTATTGATAATCTGATAACGAACCCACTGTTATTTATTTATTTAATTAGTAAATAATTTCTTCTTCTCGTAGTTCTTCAATTATCGAGACTATCTCATTATTATGATTACTATGTCCTGCTGTCTGTGAGGCAACTAGAAGCTTTAGCCTATTAACAATCTCATTAGGATCATCCCAATATATATAATTTGACTTATTTGTATTGAGACTCATAAGACTTCCTCCTTTATGCATTAATTTTTTTATATTAAGAGGAGTAGACATTGCAGTCGGTTCATTAGATTTCGGAAAAAGTTTTTTTTATAATTTCACTATATTTTTTTGAACGATTACCCTTAAGTTGTTCATGAGGCAAGTTATGTTTTCTATGAGCAGATGTTTTTGTTAAGATTTGCTTGTATGCATCTAAATCCATCTCATCGTACCCTTTAGGATCTTTTAGAAAGATTAATGAATATAATCCAGGAGTAAGATTCCACTTTTCACCGGTTTCCAACTCTATTTTATTATTGTCAACGGTTATTCTGCTACCCCCCAATTTAATTTCATTCTGTTTTTTATTCGGTCCAAATGCTTTGTCAAGTTTCCCGTTTCGCTCTAACTCATTCACACTAAGATTATAACTATTATTTTTTCTTGAAGTAGTAACCTGATTATAATCCTCATTAGTTTGTTCGCTTGATACAAGAGGCTGAGAATGAGATTGGTCTCTAGAGATTTGGCCATCAATAGCGTCAAAAAAAATATTACTATAATTTTCATCGTCTTCTTTGATTTCATTTTTTGTATCAGCTACATCTTCTCTCTTGACTTTCGTTTCTTCTCTAGCTATAATATTCCCTTTAACGATTTTCTTTAGAGGTTGTGTTATTGGTTTAAATGTTTCCTCAAGCTGATATTCATTCGCAGCTCTTCCCAATTTAATACTTTGAAATTTTCTTTTTAGAGCGTTTCTTGTTTTTGTTAATTCCTTTAGTATATGCTCATTCATTTTTAAATATGTATGCACCTATCAGTAACAAAAACCTGATTCAAATCGTTTGAAATAGAGCGGTTTCAGTTTTTCAAACAGCTTAAACCGGGGACTGTTATTTTAAACAGGGGGCCGTTCCAGCTTAAACCGGGGGCTGTTATTTAAAACAGGGGCCGTTATTTTAAACAGGGGCTGTTATTTTAAACAGGGGGCTGTTATTTTAAACAGGGGCTGTTATTTTAAACAGGGTCCGTTATTTTAAACAGGGTCCGTTATTTTAAACAGGGGGCTGTTATTTTAAACAGGAGTCGTACACTAATCAATTGCTCGAAACAGACTGATGATAGTTTGAATATAAATTAGTGTTATATATAATCATTAGTTGCAGAAAAACCCATAAATTGATTTCAAGTTTTCTTATTAATCTTTATTTTATAAACTAAACAAGTACTTGCTTTTAGAGCTACTTTTAGTAAATAGTAGATGTTGTAATCGATAATAAAAATCTTAAACATAAATGTCCACAATTAAATGTACCAAATCGTTGTTCTTGAGTATAATTGTATTTTATGTTCTCTCCTAAATATCGTATAAGTTCTTTAGGTGGGGGTAAGTTCCCAAAACTATCAAAATATCTGTTTATATTTCCTGTTACATAGTAAGCTACCCAGTGTGTTCCAGCTCCGGTTATAGAGTCTAAGTTAATAACACCGCATTCCCTTTTTCGTTTTCGTTTCGGTAGTGAATCCCTCATAAAGACACCCCTGAAATGAGGGATATGCTTGCGACCAAAATTCACAATATCAATGCTTGAAAGCGGTTTATTGGGCAGCTCAGCTAAAAAATTTTTTGAGAGGTAGTTGATAGGCCATAACCTTTTTGATATGGTTTTAGATATAAGCCATTTCCTAAAGCAATGGCTTCCATTTTTTTGTTATGACGTTTATTCTCATCTAGTTGTTTCTTAGCGTTTTTAGCATTATTAATACTCTTAACAATTGCTGCACCACCAGACGCAACACCACCTAATGCCCCAAGTGCTGTTAAAATGGGTACAAGTGGTAAGAACCCTCCTATTTTAGGAACGTTAATCACTCGGGGAATTATTACATCTTTCTTTTTTCGTCCAATTGTCTTGTTTATAGCTTTTCTAGCAATTTTTATCGCAGAATGAATATCATATGGTTTTTCCTTCTTCAATATGCTGCTGGCAACTCTCACAGCATTCATAAATTTTTTCTTATTCTGACACGGTTTTATTTTCTTTACTTTATGCTTGAGACCCATGCCGAATTTTTTCTTAGCTTTCATTACGTTTGTTACGAAATACGCAGCAGACTTTTCTCCAATACTACTGTCGGGGGCTTTTACACGCTCCCACGCCCTTTGAGCTAATATTGAGTCGGCTATATGACGATTTTTCAATTCTTTATGTTTATAATATGCTATATCATGCTCTCTGCAGGCAGCATCTAATGGGTTTATCCCTTTATCACCACGCTCTAACCGCTTTTCAAGTTTTGTTCCTGGCCCACAAAACTGATAGCCTGGTAAATGAAGCTCAAGTGGTAGGGAATTGATTATGTTATCAACAAGACCTCCACCGAGATAGACGTTCGGCGTGTTACTAAACGATTTATAAAAGCGCATAACTATTTTATTTGTTGTTTAATCTTCAAGGACTTGTTAATGAGTGACAAGCTGCTGAGAAAAACTTTAAGTAATATGCGATTAATAAAACAAAAAACCCTTATAGAAGTGAGAAATATCGAATGTCAAAATGATGAAAAAAATCAAGTAAGACATAGCAGTTTATTACCCAACTCAATTCGAGCACTACTCGTTGGACCTTCTAATTGTGGTAAAACAAATGTGATGATAAGCTTGATTGAAAGTCCTAACGGCTTAAAGTTTGAAAATATTTATTTGTATTCAAAGTCTTTGAATCAACCGAAATATGAATACTTGAAAGCACTTATCACCCCAATAAAGGGAATGGGGTTTTTCACATTTTCTGAAAATGAGAATGTTATACCGCCAAATAAAGCAAGAAAAAATTCCCTAATGATATTTGATGATGTAGCATGTGAAAAGCAAAACAATATTCGTGCGTACTTCTGTATGGGGCGACATAATAATATCGATGCGTTTTATTTATGTCAAATAATACAATATGTAAATATGAAACATGTGTATCAAGATCATGTGGGTGTAGACATGAAGTTTGAATCGTTCAAGAAAATTTGTCAATTATGCTGGAAGGAAAAGTATGGATTCCTATTAATTAGTAAAGATGATTCAATGGAGAGAGGACGCTATAGACGAGGGTTTTCCGATTTCATTACAATTTAAGATATAATATCAGATACATAATTTATTATTTCACTTCATAATAATCTATCGAAATGGCAACAACGTTAACGTTAACTGGAAGCAGCTCAATTTTGGTAGCGAACTATCATCCGCCCATTGAATTGACCGGGAATTATGAGTGTGCACTCATTGATTTTCATATGTACAATTCGATTCCGAATGTGGATCATGATAATAATTTATTTCATATTGGGGACCATGTTTTTGAAATTCCCGTGGGATCATACGAACTCAATGATATAAGTGATATTATTAATGAGAAAATGAAGGAAAAAGAAGCAAATATATTAAACCATCCGCATATTGAAAGCAATAATAACACGCTTCAAGTAATGATTTCAACAAAGGTACACTCAATATATTTTAATAAGGAACATTCCATTGGACCATTATTCGGGTTTCATAGAAGAGAACTAAAGCCGAATGCTTTACACATCTCGGATCAACCTGTAGATATTTTAAAAGTAAATACAATTCGTTTGGAATGTAATATTGTGAGCGGATCATATGTAAATGGTGAATCTAGTCATGCGTTACATGAGTTTGCTATTAACGTTCCACCGGGCTATAAAATGAGTGAGAAACCCAATAATCTTATTTATTTGCCGGTGACCACGAGAGAGATACAATCATTAATAATACGGATTGTAGATCAGGACGGGAACTTAGTCAATTTACGTAAAGAGAGTGTAACACTTCGTTTGCATCTAAGGCGACGAGAATGATTATCTATAATAATAATAATAATAAAAATGGGTGTTATCCCCCATCAGCATCCACTTTAAGTTATAGTGTAGAAGGAAGAAGGTCGATGAGAGCAGCACTAACAATTGAGAACCGATTATTTTTACAATCTTTGGGTATAAAAATTAGAAAATAATGAGCAACCTACTAAATGTTCGAGAGAAAGCTTACTCAGATGAGAGTATAATTAAAAAAGAATATCATAGCTACTCTCCCTATCTCCAATCATTTAAGAGTAATGATGAAGTTCGCATTACAATACAAAATCAGGATTTATATGTATTGCCGAGTGAGAGTTTCCTTAATGTTGAGGGCTCGATTACTTTGGCTAACAGCTCGCCTGCGGAGAATGCTAAGCTGAAAAACAATTGTATGGGGTACCTTTTTGATGAGATTCGCTATGAATTAAACGGAATTGAAATCGACCGAACACGGTTTGTTGGTACAACAACAACCATAAAAAACTACATTTCATTAAACAAGTCTGAAAGTCACATGCTTGGAAATTCTGGCTGGTTCAATGGAGCTGATAGAGAGCTATCAAACGGTGGCTATTTTAATTTCTCTATTCCCCTTAAATACTTGCTTGGATTTGCTGAAGACTATAACAAGGTTTTACTAAATTGTAAACATGAACTTATACTACTCATGACTAAAAATATGGGGGATGTATTTCATGCTAAAATTGGTGTTAATGAGCATAAACTAAATATTTCAAATATAACATGGAAAATACCGCATATAACTCTCAGCGATGAAATGAAATTAAAAATGTTTAGTCTAACGAAAAATGGAGGCTCATTGTCATTGGGATTCCGCAGCTGGGATTGTTATCTTAATCCAACACTTGCTGAGGGTACTCATCATGTCTGGAACGTAAAGCTCGCTGCCAATAGAGAACGACCTCGTTTTGCAATAATAGCTTTTGAGCTAAATAATAAATTGATTCAAAATCATTTGAGAAATTTGAAAGTGTACTTGAACTCGGAGACATATCCTTATGATGATATGAACATAAATTTTAACCGTGAACGATTTGCCACTTTGTATGATATGTATGCAAATTTTCAAACGAGTTACTATATGAAAGAATCTCGACCGTTGCTATCACCTGGAGAATTTAAAGAAAAAGCACCGATTATTGTTATTGATCTCTCGCATCAGAATGAAACTGTTAAAACAGGTCCAATTGATGTTAGAGTCTCAATTGAACTTGAAAGTGCAAGTGTTAAGAGTACAAAGGTTTATTGTCTGTTAATGCACGATCGTTTAGTTGATTATTCACCATTGACGGGGCTAGTTCAGCGTATCGTTTAAAAACTAATTATCAAGCTAATGGATAATCAAGTGGTTATTGATATTCAAGGATTCTATGGAATTAATAAACAATTCATATTAAAAGAAATTGCTGGAGTTTTTAAAAATGAACAATTTCAAGATATTCATTACATTGTAGAAGCACCATACGACTTTCTTCGATTATCAAAGGATGTACGAAAAACAAATCTCTGGTTAACCCGAAATCAACACTATCTCTGTTGGAATGATGGGAATGTACACTTTATACAAGTGCGAAATTATATTCGTGATCTTGTTAGAGGCATGCATATAATCACGAAAGGAGATGTAAAGAAAAAGTTTCTTGAGAAATTTTTAAGCACATCAGTAACCAATGTTGAAGAGTTTGGATGTCCGCGAATAGATGCATTGAATATAAATTGTTTCTCAGACTGTGGATCCCATATTATAGAAAACTTGAATGTAGAATATATTATACACAACTAATTTAAAATGTGTAATTGAAATAAAGTACAAGTCAAATATAAAAAAATAAAAGTATTTTTTTATTTTATATAAATTTTATACAATTTTATTTATTATTATTATTATTATATAAAGCTTACTTATGGTCTTAAACTATAAGTAAATTTAGGTGTTTTTGAGCAGAGCTACTAAGGTCTTAAACTCAATTATTTGACATATTTACATATTTACATATATACAAATTTTTATATTTACATATTCACATGTTAGTTATAATTTTTCATAATTAAAATTAATATTCAATTTTATTAATTTTTTTTTTTTTTTTTGGTTTTATATTTTGTCTGCAATGTTGCTCTTCATTAAGAATTCTAATATAATTTTTAAGTTGTGGTTGGAGGGATCTGCAAGTATGCGCATTGGGTTTGAGTTGTGGAAGGTGGAAGATCTGTTTTGGGCGAGAGATGGGCAGTGGAGTATTATGTGTTCTAGGTTTATGTTGGGGTTATTGCAGAACTGGCAACTGCTGCTTAGGTTTCTGTCTATGTAGTGGGCGTTTGTTAATTTAGTGTGGCCGAGGCGGACTCGGTTCATAAGGATTTGTTGTTTCCTGAGGAGGTCATTGTTAAGGTATGTATATTTTGAGGGGTAGTTGTTGATTTCTTGGTACCAATGTGAACATTTTTCTTTTCGCTCGTTGTGTTTTTCATTGTGGTGTTGCTTAAGGAATTGGGTTATGTCTTTGTTGTTATAATTTGGGGTATAGATGAGGGGAAGCCTATATGTGTGTTTAGCAGCTTGGTCTGCGTTTTCGTTGCCTTTGATACCCATGTGACTGGGTACCCAGATCAACAATATTTTTGGGTAGTTACTACTAATGAGGTTTCTTGCTAGTAGGGTGTGGTAAGAGTTGTTGGCAATATTTTTAATTGATTTGATTGCAGACAGCGAGTCAGAGCAAATGGCATGTTTTCCTGATTGTTTTACGCAGAGAATGATGGCTTCTTGGATGGCGATTAGTTCACTAGAGAGAACCGAGGAGTATTGTGGTAGAAGTCCGCTTTTAAGTGTTACGTTTTCTGTTGTTATGCTAAAGCCAATGGTGTCATTGATCTTGGTGCCGTCCGTGTAAATGAAGTTGTGGGTTGGTAGGGAGTTTTTGATTGATAGGAAGAGTTGTTGGTATATTATTGGGGGGTAGTGTTTTTATTATGCTGTGCCAGTGTGCAGTCTATTGCTTTATAAATTGTTTTCATATCAAATTTTGCATGAAATGTGGTTTTGGTTGGGGCGAATGGCAAGTTAAGTAGGTTGCTGGTATTTATTATTCTGTCTATGGTGCTGGGGTATTTGTACTTTCTTTTTTGGGGCTTTGCAAAATTCTTGATAGGAGAGTCATTTGAGTTTAATATTTTTTTTATGAGCTTTCCTGTTATGAAGTCTCTTCTATTTATTGTGGTTTTGATTTGGGCTTCAAGGAGTAGGTTGTTGGTAGGTGTGGTACGGAATGCGCCTAAGGCCGTTCTAACTGCTGAGTTTTGGATAGTGTTAATTTTATTATGTGCGACTTTGGGGCATGACCGTATATTGGGAGATAAAAGTCTATTTTGGAAATTATGGTGGATTTTACTATTTGTATTAAGGTGGAGCAGTTGGTATCATATTTGAAGGATGAAAGGTGCTTTACAATGTTAAGTGGATGTAACTTCAGAAGGGGTTGATACTTGTGCTTGTCACTTCTATATGATACGCAAAGTAAAACTGGATCGTCTTATAGCACAATACACAATGTTAAGAAAACGAATGAATAAATAAAAAATATTATTATTATTTAAGTTACAACTAATATATATCTATCATTTATTAATAAATATAAACAATATTATAAAAACAAAAAAAGCAGAAAACAAAATTTTTTATTAATTTAAAGAATTTACAATAAACGTTTTTGCTATTTCCAATTATTTAATTTAATTGTGAAATACCAAATGCATGGTCAAAGCGGTATTTGATAGAAAGGGGGCATGAAGCACACAGAAAAAAAAAACGAGATTACGGGCTAAAATCAAGCCGAAACGGTGTCAGAAGTATGGTGATCTCGGATATTCTTAAACCAAGTACGAAATACTTGATTCAAGTACGTTTTTTTCAATCCCGGAATTCTTAAAATAAGCCTGTTTTTAGCCTGATTCGGGATTGATTCAATTCCAACATTCAATTTGGAACATTTTATAAATCTAACCGACTGACGACCTCGCCGGGACTAAAACCCGCGACCCTCCACTGTATGCAAGGCTTGTGTTTTCCCACTGAGCTATCCAACCTATTTAATGCTTAACAGCTAAACTCTAAGATAAGCCGACAGTATAATTTAATTTAATTGCGTAGCAGACCAAGTTGCTAGTACTCGAAATATTGTACTTATTTCAATATTATATACTAAATTTAATTTTGTAAATAAATTAAAATAAAAAAATAAAACTTAGGTCTTAACCAGGAGTTGAACCCGCACAACTGTCGTTCGCAAGGCACACACCTTACCCACTGAGCAACACCAAAACAAATACCCAATACAACAAAAGAATGCGAAACAAATTGAGAGAGCGCGAGCAAAAGAGAGCCAATTTCATTTCTCTCTCAGCTATTATATTTTTAGACGGGATTGTTTTAAGATTTCCGTACTTAAATCAATTATGTTCGGCTTATTTGGCCCTTTTTATGCTGAGTCATTGTCATTAAAGGCTTAGTTTAAGAAATATATCCTAAATACATACTTAAAAATTTCAAGTACGTTGTCGGATAAATCAAGTATTTTAAACTTGATTTTTAGTACGGATTTTTTTTTCTGTGCATGAAACAGCACGTGTGCCGTATTTGTTTTAGATCAGGGGTTATTTACAGTACAGGACCAAAACCGGTTTTGGTTAGGCAGCATGAAGCAGCACGTAGGACGCATATGTTTCAGGTCAGGGGTGAAAAAATCAAAAACATACGCGAACACACACACACACACCTATAAAGGTATTTAGACTATTTTCAATGCAGGCCCTAAACAGGTTTTGTCTAGGGTCGAGGACGAGCGAACGCCTGCAAGATTTGTTTGAGTGTGAAACTCTCTAACAATCCAGTCCCACACAAAATGTTGTGGTTACTGTGATTAAGTGAGCCCAAAACCATAAAGGCAATAAATTAAGAATGGACTCTTCACCGCTCTTGTTTGTACTTGTCAACAAGCAAAGTCACAAGTACGCACATTCATTCACCCCTTCTCTAGGGAATCGTCCTTAGGGAAAGAAACCTGTGCTCACTTAGAGATCAGTAAAATGTTGATCCTTTTCCCATGAACTTACCTTTCGCTTCGCGATCATACACGAGCCGACCTTTCTCTCACCCTTAAATCTTGATCCCTTTTCCTGTGTCCTTACCTTTCAGTTCGAGATCACACGAAAGCCGACACCTAAAATCTTGACCCTTTTCCCTTCGTCCTCGCTAATTGGCCCCTTAACCCATTAAAAAAGCAATAAAAAAATACAAAGTGACAGGTGAGCCCATTAAAAAAACCCATAAATTAAGTGGCTGAGAACCGGCAGTATCCTCCTACTTGTATACTAAAGTTCGGTCCAATGAAGACGTTCATTTCGGATATGGGAACTGAATATAAAAATTCTGTAATTAGCGATCTGTGCAAATATTTAAAAATATACACTATAACGTCTACAGCACACTACAACCAAACAGTTGGAACAGTAGAAAGAAGTCATAGAACTTTTAATGAATACATACGTTCATATATATCAGTAGATAAAACTGATTGGGACGTATGGCTTCAATATTTTGTTTACTGTTTCAACACAACCCCCTCTATGGTACACATTTATTGTCCATATGAATCAGTTTTTGGCAAACAAAGCAATTTGCCAAAATACTTAAATAACATAGATAAAATAAACCCATTATATAACATAGAAGATTACAGAATCTAAATTTAGGTTAGAACAAACTTATAAAAGAGAAAGAGTTATGTTAGAACAGCATTAAGCTAGAAAAAAAAAATATTATGTTAAGAATATAATTAGTTTTGAATTAAAAATAGGAGATAATGTTTTGTTCAAAAACGAAACTGGCCATAAGTAAGAAACAACATATTTAGGCCCTTTTAAAGTAGAAAAAATAGACGACAGAGATAACATTTGTATTAAAGATAGTAAGAATAAGGTACAAAAACTACATAGGGATATATTAAAATACTATCACACATAATCCGACAGTGAAAACAAGAAAAAGTAATATCAAAAGCAAAAAGTTAAAAAAGCTGATGGCCTGATCAACTTGTCACATTAATGAAATATTGATACACAAAATTGAACTTAAAAACAAAATACATACATTCTCTAATTAAACCTTCGAATTAATACCAATAAATATAAAACATTTTGATTCAAATTCAATATTAATTTCACAACAAAATATACGTAAAATTAATTATTATTAATTATTAATATTAAGTAAAAACAAAAAAAAATTACGAAAAAAAATGTTTTTAACTATATATGAGTCAAATTATTAATAATCAATATAACCGAAAAACACAAATTTTTACACATATATATTAAATAACTTCATTATATTACGTTATTTTTCTAAAAAGGGAGGTGTAGTATGTATATGCATTCAATTTAATTCAATATAAATACAATGTAAATATATATAGCTCAAGCGCAAAAAAAAACGCTGAGCATGCTTATATGTTAGCGTAGGCCACTAGCCTCAACTGGATATTTGACACCACTTGAGCAAGCGAAGAACTGCTGACAAGTAGATTCCCACGCTCGGCCAAAAGCGCATATACACAGAGTACATATATGTAAGTGCTCTATATGTATATACATAAGACTCTCTCCCCTTATGTATTTAGAATTATAAGCTAGCAAGTAACTTTTATTGAATAACGCGATTCATTATTATTCTGACTGCAAACAAACACACACAAGTTTCATGTCATTAACAAACCTCAACAGTTGTCTGCTATTCCAAAGATTTGTGAGAAATTAATAATTTCTCAACTGCAACATCTTTGTAGATCTATAAATTCACCCTCCCAGCACGGGTTTGTGAAAAAAGATCTACTTCCACTAACTTACTTGAATTCACTTATTTTGTTATGAAGGGGTTTCAAAATAAAATGCAAACAGATGTTATTTACACCGATTTCAGTAAGGCTTTTGATTCCATTAATCATTCTATTTTACTTCATAAACTTCATCTTCTGGGACTTCCAAAAAACTTAATTCTTTGGATCTCCAATTATCTATGTTAAAGATCCCAAAAATTCTTTTTTAAAGGACTTGTCTCTAAGTCTGTTCTGGTCACGTCCGGAGTACCACAAGGTCACCTTGGTCCATTGTTATTTACATTGTTCATTAATGACCTTCCTTCGGTGATAACACACTCTCTGGTGCTGATGTATGCCGATGATGTTAAACTTTGTTTTCGTCTACTGACTTTCTATCTGATAAAAGGTTGCAAACTGATCTAGATTTATTATATTTAAATTGTGGTAAATGCAACGTAATGACTTTTTATAGGTGAATGCCCTTTGTAAATAGCTATGTTTTTAATAGAAAACCACTTGAACGAATTGAGTCGGTTAATGATTTGGGTATCCTTTTGGATCCCAAGCTTAAGTTTGACAAGCATATTTCTTCTGCTGCTAATCGAGCCTTTGGTGTCTTGAGTTTCATTAAGCGTTGGTCGAAAGAATTTGATGATCCCTACGTTACTAAGACTCTTTATACTTCATTTGTTCGCCCCATTCTTGAGTATGGGTCTTGTATATGGTTTCCACAATATAAAGTTCATCAGGATAGAATAGAATCTGTGCAAAAACAATTTCTACTCTTTGCCCTCTGGTGTCTTCATTGGAATCCTAATACTCGCTTGCCTCCTTACCGTAGTAGACTTTTACTAATTAATCTTCCCTCTCTTTCTGATCGTAGAACCATGCTTGGTGTAATCTTCATACACAAACTAATTAACGGGGAAATTGATTCATCCGAATTAATTAGCCAAACTAGTTTTGCTATTCCGATCAGAAGTACTAGAAACTTTTTCCCGATTTCTCTGCAAGCCTGTAATACTAACTATGCTCTTTTACATAACCCTTTTCGGATCTTATGCTCTAGCTATAATAACCTTTTCCAGATAATAAGTAATGCTACTTCTGTCCCTACTCTCAGAACTGTACTATTACAACATATGTCTAACATTTAAATTGTCTATTGCCCCGCGGCTAAGTACCAACACATTGAGAATATTTATGTAGCTAGCAGCTGGGTGGCTTAATCCGTAAATGGCGTCGTGTGATAAAATAACTCCGGCTTTAACGTTATCTAAGTGCATGGTAATTTTTTTGGAGATTGTTTTTTTTTTTTTTCTGATCCACAAGTCCAGAATGTTGACTTTTCGCACCACACTATTTTTTAAATTTCCTGCGGGAACAACAAATAATTTAAAATTCATTAATAAAATTCAATATATGATTTGAATTAAAATTACCTGTTTTGCTTATTACTTTTCGCGGCTTTTCACAGCTGTTTTATTCAGCAAAGTCACTTTACAGCTTTGTGATTGCTCTGTTATTCAACAATAATCGATCAAATTGCAATAATCGAGGGATCGAACTCTGCGTTAATATCAAACGCAGAGTAAACAGCTACTTAACAGCCCTTACATTTCATATGGGCTGACGACGCCCGTTAGCCGATTTTAACGGAAACGCATGCTGTGGAAACGCAGTATGAAATGGGTAAAAATCTCTGGGATGAATATCGATATATCGATGCATCGATTTTTTTAAAAATCACTACTCCGCTCACGATTACGTCAGAACTTACCACAGCTGTTAATGCGTGAGCGTTACTGGCTCAGGCTCACTCAACACATAGAGTGGCACAGCCCTATACCAGTTTTGCAGTAGGAGATACGCAAGGGATTTACTTACGGCACTTATGACGGGCAGGTACCGAAAGGGGCGATCCCGAAATGGAATACGTCGACCACGACAGTAGCGACAGCGCCACCATCAATCCCACTTTTGTCTCGTTCTCGACTAAGCAAAGGGATTACCTTCGTTGGGGGCGACTGCATCAGGCGAGAAGCCGGCGAGAAATTAGAAAAAACCGCCAGTTAGGCAGTCAGGTCAGAAGAGGATGGAGGATTGGAGAGAAGGCGAGTACCCACGTGAACAGCCGCGTCCACATACGCCAAATTTCAAACAGAGGTAATAGTCAAAAAATGAAAATGGAATTTGAAGATTTTGTTTTTTGCTTCGACTTTCTGCGGGACCAATGCACAGTGGCGCCCGTAGAACAAGTGAGGTTGCAAAAATCAAAAATTTCATGTGCCCCTAAAAAATATTGAATGAACCTATTTTATAGGAAATTTTCCAACGATTTCAAATCTGCTATATTTAATACAACCAGATATTTGGTTTAGAAGATATAGCCCTTCAAAGTTGCTTGATTTTCAGTGTTACAAAATCAACACAATTTTATTGTAATTTGGTCGACTTTCAGATACAATATAATACATACATAATACATTGCAATGTCGATGTGCCTGGGATGAGGTGCTCAAAGGATTCAATCATCTGGTAACGGGACACGCCCACGAATGGTACTAGCAGTACGTTCGGAATCATCGCGTGGATAATTGGATGAAACTAAGATATAATTTGGTGGCACGTTTCCGAGGCACGGCGTCTGAGTTCGACCGTATGAGAAAGATTCGCGAAAGAATGCAGAGGCCAAACGAGAGTGTGGAAAAGCTTTTCCATACCATGCGGAAGCTCGCATCCAGATTGGAGACCCCACCAGCTGAGAGCAAGATGATTAAGATTATAAAAAAGATGGCACGCCGGGTTCTCCAGAAGCTGATTTGCTGGAACTGCGGACAGCCCAATCATGGTTTCAGGGACTGCATGGCAAAAGAAAGACGCATCTTCTGCTTCAGGTGTGGGAAGCCGGAAGTGCCATATATAGAGTAGTTGAGAAATATTTGGAAGCCCAAACCAGAATATTTGCCAATTTACAGGTTGCTGGGATGCGAGCACTGTCGGTGCGGGTAGTAAGCGCCAGATCACGTTTCAAGCAGAGGCGATCCACAAGAAGGCAGTTTATGGAATAAGTGCACCGTTGTAGTAAAAGGGATCCACGAGTATACGCAGTCATTTCAATGATGGGCGAATCCGTGCGAGGTCTGTTGGATTCGGGGCCACCACACAGCATGCAAGGCTGAAGAGGTCAGGAGTTCTTGGAGAAGCTAGGTGCAGAGACTCGCCAGAATACTTCCATAGTAAAGGTAGCAAACGGGGAAGATCGCTCAATTGTCGGCCAAGTAGATTTGCCGTTCGAATATAAGGGAGAGGTCAAAAGCATCACATTTATCTTGTGCCCTTTCCTGGAGCAAGAGATTTACTTGGGTGTCGATTTTTGACGAGCGTTTGCATTGGCTCCTGAGGTGATGGGATAAGGGCCAGGTAGAGAATCGTTGAGATTAGTGGAAGAGGTATTGGCTGATCAAGTAGCTCACTATGTGGAAGGGCCGGATGAAGAGATAGTGCTGGAAGAATGGGAGTTGTCACAAGAGCAGAAGGCGGTACTGGAGCATGTGAAGAGAGAGTTCTTGGCGTTCGAATCTGTGGGTCTGGGTAAGACATCGATGGAGACGCATGCAGAACAGTTAGTAGAGAATGCCGAGCCTGTGAAGGATCGACTTTATCCATTGTCACCAGCGATGAACCGATTTACATATCCATTCGATTTGAAATTCGCTTTTGGCAAATCGAGTTGAAGGAGCAAAGCCGAGCCTATACAGCCCTCACGGTACCTGGGCGGCCACTGTACCAATTTCGTATGATGCCCTTTGGTCTCTGCAACGACGCGACGCCCAGCGCGACAAAGTTATCCCGACAGAAATGTGATCAAACGTTTACGCTTATCTGAATGACTTGTTGATCATTGCATACAATTTCCAAACACACGTCGAAATGCTTAGGCAGGTGGCTGAGCATCTAAGAAAAGCAAATCTAACGATAGGGCAGGAAAAATCGACTTTTTGCTATACAAACACTAAATATTTAGAATCTAAAGTAGGAGGAGGAGCAATTAAAATTGACCCGGATCGAGTGTCGGCAATCTTGCGCATCCCTGAGCCACGATCGGTCCGAGGGTTGAACAGCTTTCTGGGAACAGCGCTCACAGGTGCTCTGAAGAAGACGGTGAAAGGCAAATGTAAGTTAGCAGATGAAGCAATACGAGCCATGAAGGAGTTAAAAGCTGCACTGCCTCGGCGCCAGTTCTGGTACACGCTGATTTTAAGCGGCACTTTTATATACAGTAGAGTAGTGTGGACTAGGAGCTGTGCTCTTCCAGCACGATAACGAGCGTAATGAAGGCCCATTGCTTTCTTCTCTGCCAAATTGAATATCCACCAGAAGAACTACTCGGTGACTGAGAAAGAGTGTCTGGAGCTATTATGGCAATTTTGAATTTCCATCCATAGGTCGAGCTTAGGCCGTTTACTGTTATGACGGATCAAGCCAGCCTCAAATGGCTGATGACGCTGCAAAATCTAGATGGAAGATTGGCTCAATAGTCCCTTCAGCTTCAAGCCTTCGATTTCGACATAGAACACAGAACAGGGGATGACCCACTAGAGGGCTCCGTTTGGAATTTGTGCATCCCTTGCTCACTGACGGCAGCGTTGATTGCGCAAGCCCATCAGGATGAAAAGGCAGCACACGGTTGGATTTATTGCGCAGGCAATATTACTGGCCGAACATGGCAACAGAAGTAAGCGACTATATCCGATTGTGTACTGTAAGGAAGTATCTTGGGCCGGGGTACAGATCTCGGTCTGGCCAGAGCCACTTACAGAGAAATTTTTAATAATGGCAATTTCGAAATTCATCAGGATGAAAAGGCAGCTCACGGTTGGATTTATTGCGCAAGCAATATTACTGGCAGAACATGGTGACAGAAGTAAGCGACTATATCCGATTGTGTACTATCTGCAAGGTGTCAAAGTCGCAAAATTTTAAAACGAGGTGGTCACGGAGCACCCGTTCCAAAAACTATATATTGATTTTTTGTGCAAATATCCGCGATTAAGGAACGGTCAGGCGTAGATATTTAAAGTTGTTGACCATTTCTCAAAATTCACATTTTTCAAAACTATGAGCTCGGCTCCTCGTCCATAAAGGGTTCTACAGGTTTGGGGTGCCGGAGATTATCCACTCGGACAACGGAGCGCGTTTGGAATCACCTATATGAGGACAGCAGTGCGTTCACCGCTGAGCAACGCGGCTGAACGACGAATCGCACACTGCTCAACGCGATTCGGACTTATCTGGGGAACGACTGGGATGCACACCGTCCGCAAATAGCATTGGCCATCCGTTACTTCGTGCATGAGGCGCTGTCTCAAGCCAGCAGATGTATTTGCATGGATCCTGCTATAAGTTGGCAAAGCGGCTACGATCGGCGAGCAAGAGGTGTCAATACTGGATACTTCATACAGGAAAGGGTTCAGGCCCAACTGCATCACGCGTACAAGCGAAGTAGCATGAGAGACAGCGAGCACGGCATTTCTCTGCAAAGCCTGGACATGAGGTATATCGCCGCAATTTAACCCTTAGTGACTTTGACAAATGGTTTGATGCATTATGGCTTCAATCTCAGCTTCTATTGAATATTCACTTTTTTTTTTATTTTATACTTTGAACCTTTATTTGTTTACATATAACAGTGCCGAAAAATAAATACATTTTTCAAACGGTAGTCCAGAATTTTGCTTTGTTCCTTAAGTTCACCAAAACTGATGCAATTTTTTGGCTCATCAGGTTAGGTTCAAAGGAAATAAATTTAGTTTGTGATAAGTGAGCGCCATAAACTCTTTTGCTTTTTTTAATTCAAAGTAATTTCCGCTGTTTTTTTAAAATGGGTCGCGGAAAGCAATTGAACGACTTTGAAAAATGCCAAATAAAAGGATTCATAGAATCTGGCATAAATCAACGTGAAATCGCTACAAAAAAAAATCGGCTGAAGCCAAAATGTAGTTTGTAATTTTATTCGAAATGAATTGGAATATGGCAATAATATGAGAGGAGGTGCTCAATACGCGACAACACCATCCGCAAGAAGACTAATTATCAGAACTGCTTCAAATTCTCAACGTTCTGCTGCCAAAATAAGAGAAGAATGCTGTGTTAATGCAAGTTTGGCAACTATAAAACGCATTATTAGGAGTGCCAAGCATTTAAAGAGAATGAAATTAAAAAAAAAACCACCTCTTAATGATGTGCGTAAAGCTGCACGCCTTCGGTTTGCTCGAGATCATATGACATGGGTCCAGGCGTGGCACAGTGTCGTGAAAAAAAGTTCAACCTGGATGGACCAGACGGCTACAACTATTACTACCATGACCTACGAAAGCAGGAGTGTGTTTTAAGTCGCCACCACACTTGCGCAGGTTGTATAATGGTGTGGGGGCCATATCATATTATGGGAAATGTGAGCTACAATTTGTTTCATCAAAGATGAATGCAAACTTACACAACACTGTACTACAAAAGGCTTTTCCACATTTTTCAAATATTTTTGGAGCGATTTCATGGACAAACCAGCACGACATTCATACTGCCAGAGTGGTAAAACAGTGGATAGGCGACCAAAATGTGCAATTGCTCGATTGGTCGCCATACTCCCCGGACTTAAATATTACTGAAAACGTTTGGGGACTATTGTCCTAAAAAGTATATGAGGGCGGGAAACAATTTGATGATACTACCACCCTAATCGATGCCATTAAAAAAGCCTGGGCCACTATATCAGTTAAAGTTCTTGAAAATTATCACAAGTCTTTAAAAAATCGAATATTTCAAGTTATAACTAATAAAGGTGGGAGTACTACCTACTAACTTTTGATTAATTACTATATTTTTATGTTAAAAAAAACCAAAGCTGTGAATTATCGCTTAATAATTTTGTGTTTTTAATAATAATATGTTGAACCTATTTAGTTGAGCCAAAATAAATCAGCATTTTTTTTTAATGCTTTTGTAAAATAAATAAATATTAATAAAAATATGTGTACTAGAGTCCACAAAACTTCGTGTTTCATTAAAAACTGATTTTTCTATAAATAATAAATAATTTCACTAAAATATGCAAGTTTGTTGAGAAGATAAAGCCATTTTACTTTTGAGAAGTGTTGAACCTATTTAGTTGAGCGGCAGTGTATGTGGCCACAATAGTTCAGTTGAGCCAAAAACACATGCCATACATATAAAAGACATCGGCAGCGCGTTTGCACTGGGCAATCCGGCACATAAATACACACATACATGCGCACGACCAGTCCAGAATAAATATGTATCTAGCAGCTGGGTGGCTTAATCCGTAGGTGGCGTCGTGTGACAAAATAACTCCGGCGCTAACGTTATCTAAGTGCATGGTAATTGTTTTGGAGATTGTTTATTTTGTTTTTTTTTCTGTTTATGAGTATATTGGTATACAGTTCTTAATGAATTTTTATAATGATAATAAAAAAAGTTTGAACCCGATCGGATGAAAAACAAAAAAGTTGCATGCAACTGTTTTTCCTCATTTCCCGAGTTTCTGTATAGAAATTTCCAAAGCCGCTTCTTAGTACGCAGACTAAGAGGAAACTACTGTGAAAATTTCAGATCTCTAGCTTATGGTTTGGGCCCTGCGTTGATCACCGATCACCAATCACCAATCACGACAAACTGTTTTAGATTACATAATATTTTATTCGAAAAATTTAAGTGACTCTATATAAACTACATGAATAAACTTATTATTATTGTTATTAACTATTGTTGTACCACAAGTCCAGCATGTTGACTTTTCGCTCCACACTATTTTTTAAAATTCCTGCGGGAACAACAAATAATTTAAAATTCATATGATATGAATTGAAATTACCTGTTTTGCTTATTACTTTTCGCGGCTTTTCACAGCTGTTTTATTCAGCAAAATCACTTAACAGCTCTGTAATTGCTCTGTTATTCAACAATTATCGATCAAATTGCAACAATCGAGCAATCGAACTCTGCGTTAATATCAACGGGCAGGTACCGAAAGGGGCGATCCTGAAAAGGATTACGTCGAGCATGACAGTAGCGACAGCGCCACCATTTTTGTCTCGTTCTCGACTAAGCAAAGGGATCACCTTCGTTGGGGGCGACTGCGTCCGGCGAGCAGCCGGTTAGGCAGTCAGGTCAGAAGAGGCTGGAGTATAGGAGAGAAGGCGAGTACACACGTGAAGAGCCGTGTACACATACACCAAATTTCAAACAAAGGCCATAGTCGAAAAATGAGACGTCACCTTCGACCGTATCAAAAAGCTTCACGAAAGAATGCAGAGGCCAAACGAGAGTGTGGAAAGGTTTTTCCATACCATGCGGTAGCTCGCATCCAGATTGGAGACCCCACCCGCTGAGAGCATGATGATTAAGATTATAAAAAAGATGGCACGCCGGGTTCGCCAGAAGCTGATTTGCTGGAACTGCGGACAGCCCAATCATGGTTTCAGGGACTGCATGGCAAAAGAAATACGCATCTTCTGGTACAGATGTGGGAAGTCGGAATCTACTGTTCGACCTGTCCAAACTGCACGGGAAACTCGCGGAGGAGCGCAATCCAAACAGGCGAATCACACTCGCAGATGGGGCTTGTGCGGACAAAAGTTTGCCATATGTAGAGCAGTTGGGAAAATAATTAGAAGCCCGAACCAGAATATTTGCAAATTTACAGGTTGCTGGGATACGAACACTGTCGGTGCGGGTTATAAACGCCAGATCACGTTTCAAGCAGAGGCGATCCACAAGAAGGCAGTTTATGGAATAAGTGCAGCGTTGTAGTAAAAGGGATCCACGAGTATTCGCAGTCATTTCAATAATGGGCGAATACATACGAGGTCTGTTGGATTCGGGGGCAACGCACAGCATGCTAGGTTGAAGAGGTTAGGAGTTCTTGGAGAAGCAAGGTGCAGAGACTCGCCAGTATACTTTCATAGTGAAGGTAGCAAACGGGGAAGATCGCTCAATTGTCGGCCAAGTAGATTTGCCGTTCGAATATAAGGGAGTGGTAAAAAGCATCACAATTTTCTTGTGCCCTTTCCTGGAGCAAGAGATTAACTTGGGTGTGGATTTTTGGCGAGCGTTTGCAGTGGCTTCTGAGGTGATGGGATAAGGGCCAGGTAGAGAATCGTTGAGATTAGTGGAAGAGGTATTGGCTGATAAAGTAGCTCACTATGTGGAAGGGCCGGATGAAGAGATAGTGCTGGAAGAATGGGAGTTGTCACAAGAGCAGAAGGCGGTACTGGAGCATGTGAAGAGATAGTTCTTGGCGTTCGAATTTGTGGGTCTGGGTAAGACATCGATGGAGACGCATACAATACAGTTAGTAGAGAATGCCGAGCCTGTGAATGATCGACTTTATCCATTGTCACCAGCGATGAACCGATTTACATATCCATTCGATTTGAAATTCGCCTTTTGGCATATCGATTTGGACGAGCGGAGCCGAGCCTACACAGCCCTCACGGTAGCTGGGCGGCCACTGTACCAATTTCGTATGATGCCCTTTGGTCCCTGCATCGACGCCCAGCGCCTATGCAGACTGGTCGACAAAGTTATCCCGACAGAAATGCGATCAAACGTGTACGCTTATCTGAATGACTTGTTGATCATTGCAGACAATTTCCAAATACACCTCAAAATGCTTTGGCAGGTGGCTGAGCGTCTAAGAAAAGCAAATCTTACGATAGGACTGACTTAATATTTAGGCTTTATAGTAGGGGGAGGGGCAATTAAAATTGACCCGGATCGAGTGTCGGCAATCTTGTGCATCCCTGAGCCACGATCGGTCCGAGGGTTGAACAGCTTTCTGGGAACAGCGCTCACAGGTGCTCTGAAGAAGTCGGCGAAAGGCAAATTTAAGTTAGCAGATGAAGCAATACGAGCCATGAAGGAGTTAAAAGCTGCACTGCCTCGGCGCCAGTTCTTGTACACGCTGATTTTAAGCGGCACTTTTATATACAGTAGAATAGTGTGGACTAGGAGCTGTGCTCTTCCAGCATGATAACGAGCGTAATGAAGGCCCATTGCTTTCTTCTCTGCCAAATTGAATATCCACCAGAAGAACTTCTCGGTGACTGAGAAAGAGTGTCTGGAGCTATTATGGCAATTTTGAAATTCCATCCATATGTCGAGCATATGCCGTTTACTGTTATGACGGATCACGCCAGCCTCAAATGGCTGAAGACGCTGCAAAATCTAGATGGTAGATTGGCTCGATGGTCCCTTCAGCTTCAAGCCTTCGATTTCGACATAGAACACAGAACAGGGGATGACCCACTAGAGGGCTCCGTTTGGTATTTGTGCATCCCTTGCTCACTGACGGCAGCGTTGATTGCGCAAGCCCATCAGGATGAAAAGGCAGCACACGGTTGGATTTATTGCGCAGGCAATATTACTGGCCGAACATGGCGACAGAAGTAAGCGGCTATATCCGATTGTGTACTGTAAGGAAGTTTCTTGGACCGGGGTACAGATCTCAGTCTGGCCAGGGCCACTTACAGAGAAATTTGTAAGTGCTCGGCCGCTTTTTGGTTAAGAGGGAGTGATGTAGTCACTATGCGAAGCCTAGTAGGGTTTATACCTAGTGCCTAGTCAGGGAAAAGGAATAAGTGTCCACTTGTACCGCTGCAACACTACAACTGAGGCTGGACGCCGTAGCAATTGTAGTGGACACTAGCAGCACGACACTATACTTGCTCGCGAAAATGCGTGCTCACTAATACCACTACAACTGAGTCTGGACGCCGTAGCAATTGTAGTGGACACTAGCAACACGGAACTGTACTTGATCGCAACAAAACGCGTGCTCACTAATACCACTACAACTGAGGCTGGACGCCGTAGCAATTGTAGTGGGCACTAGTAACACGGAACTGTACTTGATCGTAACAAAAACGCGTGCTCACTAATACCACTACAACTGAGGCTGGACGCCGTAGCAATTGTAGTGTACACTAGTAACACGGAACTGTTCTTGCTCGCAACAAAACGCGTGCTCACTAATCCACTACAACAGAGGCTGGACGCCGTAGCAATTGTAGTGGACACTAGCAACACGGAACTGTACTTGTACCTGCATGGGGAAAAATGGGTTTTCTGTAGTAACTACGACTTGGTATCATCTAAAAATGTTAGCTGTTACGTTTTATTACTATCTGGTTATATAATGGGTTTTCTTTAATATAAATCGATGTGATAAACTACCTAGCCTATACCGCACTCTAAATTCACTCTATCTTTCTTACGCTCACCCCTTCTCTTGGCCGTGGCTGGATCTATGTTTTCTTGGTGCTCGTGGTGGCGGGTGTCGCGGCGCTGCGTTGCTAAAATCTCGCGTCTCTGCTGGCGGGCTCTTGCGTCGTGATTTTTCCGCGGATGGACTGCCCTTTGTCTGATCGCCGGCGTGACTGACCTACCCTTTTTCTGCTAGCCACCTACGTTGCTAAAAACCTGCGCTGTCGGCGTCGCTGCGTGCGCTGTTCGCGAGCATGCTGCCCGAGTCGTTTTCTAAGTCCCGCTATCCCTTTGTTCGTCGCTGCCTTCCAGCCGTTTTGCTTATGACGATCGCGAATTTGCCGTCGTCGCTGCGTGTGCCGATGGTAAGTCCCGTTGTTGCTGAGCGCGTGCGCAGGTCTGATATTCCAGCCTTCCAGTCGTTTGTTTGTCAGTGATGCGCCGGGGTCGTTAGTGATGCTCTGCTGTGCTCGCGTTAACCTTTGATTGGGGTTCTATCAGGTCCCTACTCGTAATAATTACGCTCTTTCTCATAGAATTTGTATATATATATATATGTCTTTAACTCTTATACTTAAAACTATTATGTGACGCCCATATTTGGGTCGTCACAGTACTATCTGCAAGGTGTCAAAGTCGCAAAATTTTAAAACGAGGTGGTCACGGAGCTCTATATTGATTTTTTGGGCAAATATCCCCGATGAAGGAACGGTCAGGCGTGGATATTTATAGTTGTTGATCACTTCCCAAAATTCACATATCTAAAAACTATAAGTTCGGCCACAGCGATCGAAATGGTCAGATTCCTCGTCCATGAAGTGTTCTACAAGTTTGGGGTGCCGAAGATTATCCACTCGGACAACGGAGCGCGTTTGGAGTCACCCATATGAGGACAGCAGTGCATTCACCGCTGAGCAGCGCGGCCGAACGAGCGAATCGCACACTGCTCAACGCGATTCGGACTTATCTGGGGAACGACTGGGATGCACACCGTCCGCAAATAGCATTGGCCATCCGTTACTTCGTGCATGAGGCGCTGTTTTAAGCCAGCAGATGTATTTGCATGGATCCTGCTATAAGTTGGCAAAGCGGCTACGATCGGCGAGCAAAAGGTGTCACTACTGGATACTTGATACAGGAAAGGGTTCAGGCCCAACTGCATCACGCGTAGAAGCGAAATAGCATGAGAGACAGCGAGCACGGCATTTCTGTGCAAAGCCTGGACAAGAGGTATATCGCCGCAATTTAATCCTTAGTGACTTTTACTAATGGCTTAATGTCATGTTTGCGCGTAAGTTTGTCCGAAGTCAAGTCGTCAAGCCAGAAGAAAACAACGCGTTATCCTCCAGAGCATCTCAACGGGCGTCCCATTGGAGTTTACCATGCGAGGCGTATGTGGGTGTGGCCTACGCTGGGTGCGTCGTATAGTGGGCAGCATTTTTAGCGGGGCGCTGGCGGAAGGGACTATGGGAGAGAGATAAGCCCTGTGAAGCCCTCAAATTCGTTTTTTTAGAGCTTACGGAATTGGCGAACTCCAGAAATCCGTTTTTGCATTACAACAGTGGTAAGAAAATGGTAAATGTAGTTTTGCAGAGGACAGTCGGCATTGCTGAACCAATAAATAAATAATTATAAATCATTAGGAACTCGCTCGGGATTAAAATTTAAAAGAAAAATATTTTTAAAATCAGTGATAGTGCGTAACTTAGTTCCATTCCCAGCCTGGCCCGGAAGAGCATAAGCCGCATCCGGGCTAGTGTTATAAATATATGCCCAACATTTTGGCGGAGCAACCATGTTGAAGTCGCCAATTGCCGGTGGAGTGTAATAGGATCATGTCCGCAGAAGTTTTTGTCACCGATCGCAACAGCAGCCGTGTTGAAAAACGTAATTAAGACGGACTCACTTGTGCGTTTTATATACACACATATGTGGCCACAATAGTTCAGTTGAGCCAAAAACACATGCCATACACACACACATGTGAGCGTTTGCGCACGTCCAGTTCAGAATATATATGTATCTAGCAGCTGGGTGGCTTACGCCGTAGGTGGCGTCGTGTGATAATATAATTTCGGCGCTAACGTTATCTAAGTGCCTGGTAATTTTTTGTTGGAAATTTTTGTTGTTTTTTTTCTGTTTATGAGTATTGCTCCTTTGATCCATAACAATAGCTCTTGGTAGGGTACTCTAAGCGTTGGCACGTTATTAATTGCACACCTACTATATATATACTCTATAAAATAATTGAACACAATTAGGTATACCCACGGCGAGAGATGTGTTTGCGAATAAATCCATACCTGATTATGATCAAAATTAATTATTATTTTCATTGCTACAAAAAAAAAAAAAATATATATATATAGAAGTTTTGGCGTTTTCTATATAATTTTTATATTTATATACATTTCAATTGCGGCTAATAATTAGCTTATTTATTAATGTCAAAATAATACATAATATAATTGTAATACCAGTAATAAGCCACCTGAAGATAGCAAAATGCGAAATTATATATTAAGAACGTATAAAATGTATGGAGTTCTAAATTAATATATCTATGGGCGTTGATGTACTAACGAACAGTACATTCAAGTGGCCCAACGATACCAAGCCAGGGCTTGTTAACGCGCGGACCCAGGCAACATGCAACCCACCTCCCGCCCAACCGACCGAACGGCGCGCCGCATAACGTGCGGCTATGAAGATCGCGAAATAAGAATAGAACATACAATATAAATACATCAAATGAACATAGACTATTTAATTGTTAGACAGATGCTGTAATTGTACAGTTCTGAGAGTAGGGTCAGAAGAAGCATTACTTATTGTCTGATAAAGGTTATTATAACTAGAGCATAAGATCCGAAAAGGGTTATGAACTGCATAGTTAGTATAACAGGCTTGCAGAGAAATCGGGAAAAAGTTCCTAGTACTTCTGATCGGAACAGCAAAACTAGTTTGGCTAATTAATTCGGATGAATTAATTTCCCCGTTAATTAGTTTGTGTACGAAGATAACACCAAGCATGGTTCTACGATCAGAAAGAAAGGGAAGATTTATTAGTAAAAGTCTACTACGGTAAGGAGGCAAGCGAGTATTAGAATTCCAGTGAAGACACCGGAGGGCAAAGAGTAGAAATTGTTTTTGCACAGATTCTATTCTATCCTGATGAACTTTATATTGTGGACACCATACACAAGACCCATACTCAAGAATGGGGCGAACAAATGAAGTATAAAGAGTCTTAGTAACGTAGGGATCATCAAATTCTTTCGACCAACGCTTAATGAAACCCAAGACACCAAAGGCTCGATTAGCAGCAGAAGAAATATGCTTGTCAAACTTAAGCTTGGGATCCAAAATGATACCCAAATCATTAACTGACTCAATTCGTTCAAGTGGTTTTCCATTAAGAACATAATTATTTAAAAAGGGCATTCGCCTATAAAAAGACATAACGTTGCATTTACCACAATTTAAATTTAATAAATTTACCCGACACCAGGTTTGAAAGCTCTCTAAATCAGTTTGCAACCTTTTACCAGATAGAAAGTCTGTAGACAAAAAACAAAGTTTAACATCATCGACATACATCAGCACCAGAGAGTGTGTTATCACCGATGGAAGGTCATTAATGAACAATGTAAATAACAAGGGACCAAGGTGACTACCTTGTCGTACTCCGGACGTGACTTCAACAGACTTAGAGATAAGTCCTTTAAAAAAGACCTTTTGGGATCTTTAACTTAGATAATTGGAGATCCAAAGAATTAATTTTTGTGGAAATCCCAGAAGATGAAGTTTATGACGTAAAAGAGAATGATTAACGGATTCAAAAGCCTTACTGAAATCGGTTTAAATAACATCTGTTTGCATTTTATTCTGAAACCCCTTCATAACAAAAGAAGTGAATTCATGTAAGTTAGTGGTAGTAGATCTATTTTTCACAATCCCGTGCTGGCAGGTGAAAATATAGATCTACAAAGATGTTGCAGTTGAGAAGTTATTAATTTCTCAAAAATCTTAGGTACAGCAGACAACTTAGAAATACCTCTTTAGTTCTGAACGTTAGACTTGTTTCTTTTTTTATGGAGAGAAATAATAAATGACTCTTTCCACATGACGGGAAAAGAGCACAGCTCCACGGACAGATTAAATAGCTTATTTAATGGCCTCAAAAGACCTTCAGCACAGTACCTAAGCACGCAGCCTGGTACTCCATCAGGTCCCGGTAGGAATACTGGCTTAATGGCCTTAAGATCACTTAGTAGCGAGCTTTCCGTTATCAATGGTCCAAATATGCAATTTTTGACATTTACATTATAAGGATATGGCGAAACAAATTCAACATTTGGTGAACTATAAGTTGTTTGAAAAAATTCAGCAAATAAATCGGCGATGGCCTGATCTGAGTTAGCTGTCGTTTTTTTCAAAAAATACGGTTGATGGAAGTATTGATGATTTACGCTTCGCATTAACGAAGTTATGAAACTGTTAAGGATCCCGCTGAAACTGTAACCTGCCAATTCTGAGGTACTCCTGGTAGCATTGGCTATTCAGGACAGAGAAATTGGATCGAGCAATCAAGTAGTTAGAGAAATCCAAGAAAGAACCAGTTTCCTTGAACTTCTTTTACAATTTTGACTTTCTATTTTTCATGCTAGTTAATTCCCGTGTAAACCAAATTGGTTTGTTAGAACTACGTGCATTACGAACCGGGACACATAAGGTTGAGTAAAAAATCGTGATTGCACTGTCCATTTCCCTACACCTGTAAAGCCAGGAACAGTCAGTCTGGGTTAAGAGCTGAGTAAGTTTAATAAAATCGGTGTTCCGAAATTGACGAACTCGCTCTGGAGGTAGAGTACGTGGGCACCCCGGATAGGTAAATCTATCAACACTTCCAAAGTTGGGTGATAATGATCTTCAAGAAGGGATATAGGTTCAATACGGGAGACAGATACGAGGGAGGGATCCAAAACGAAAACAAGAAGCATCTTATTCTGAGAATTTGGGATAGCATTGATTTGACACAATGACATCCCAAATAAATTATCAAGAAAATCATGTTGGGTCGTGGGAGTCAATACATTGGAGTCGACATTAGAAATCCAAACAGTCCCAGCAATATTGAAATCACCAAGAACAACAAGAAAATCACGATCAGAAAGCATAGATGATACCGAGTGTATTCCAGAAAAATGCGAAGAATATAAAGAATTGTCTGCAGAAGGGGGGATATAAGAACAAGTAATAAAAAGGCTAACACCACGAAGGCTCAATTTGACAGCAACAAATTCAATATCTACAGAACTATCTATTATTACTATTTCTGAAGATAAATCGACATCAACAGCAATAAGTACGCCCCCACCACGACGAGGAGTATAAACGGAAAATTTGTTAAAAAAATTTCAGAATTTTGGATGTCGGGCCTTAACCACGTTTCAGAAAAGGTAACGACATCAAAAGTAAAGGACATGCTATTTAGGTAAAGATTACTAAGTTTACTACAAATACCTTTTACATTCTGATAGCCCAGTGAGAGGGAGGATTTTATGGGGGGGAGGACACATGGCACAACCCATGGATAAGGCAAGCAGCCGCAGCCGTTCTAGCAGAGGGTGGCCCAAATAATATTATAAATTGGACCACAAAGGCTCGACCACCTGACGGTCACGTCAGTTGTTTCGTTCAGTAGATGTTGTATATTTTTTTAGTTAGCCGATGTCTTGATGTGTTGAGATGCCGTATATCTCTTTTGTTTACATTTAGCGAGGATGGGGAACTATCGGGCCCTGGGATCGACAGCTTGCCGGCATTGCCGTAGAAATATTTTTGTAGACATAAATGCGAATACATGTAGTATTTATAACTGTTAACAGTCTGCATGTTTATTGCGAAAGTACACATTCATTAAATGGCAGCGTAGACCCTAACCAAAAATATGTAACTTATATCTTTTGTTATAATTTTACTTATAATTTCCCAATAATTATTTAAATTTCCTCTGTGACTGCCTCTGGTCGACATTAAATAAATAAATAAATATATTAAATTAAATTATTAATATAAACTGAATGCTATGTTTATTAATGGGGATAGTTTTTTAATAACATAAAATGTATGACAACAATATGCTCTGGAATTTAAATGCATCGATAACTTCAGAATGGTTCGAGATATTGATGAAATGAAACAAGCTTGTACTGATTGCAATTCCAAATAAGATGCCTCTCGCCCTGAGATCTCTCTGAGATCCGTCCAATCATAGAGATGCTCTCTTATGGCAGTTACATACTTTTGCACAAATCCATTTACCCTTTTCACCCATTTTTAATGGGATCAGGTACAAAAGGTAAAAAACAAGAAGAAACAAGTAAGAGTGCTCTAGTCGAGAGTGCCCGACTAGGATATACCCTGATCCAAGGTCTACATTCATTGAAGTTATTTATCTGCAATCATACATAGAAACACACACACACATATACAAAGAAAAGCTGCTGGCTACGCTTTGCTTCTTCTTCTTCCTTTGGACCCAAACTATGTTACATTGAATCGTAAATAACTTCTTTAATCATTGTCTGATCGTAATAAAATTTGTAGGACACACCAATGGCATATAAATGTGAGACTATGTAAAACCCGAAGGTCATACCCCTAAAAATACGTATTTTTCGATTTTTGGGAGATCGGGGAGGGGTATCCAAAAAGTGAAATGTATTTAACCTCTGTATGCTATTGGAGAATACATGTACCTAATTTGGTGACTATACGTCTGATAACTTTTAAGCTATACCTTAAAAACACTGTTTTGGACACTTAATTTATCGATAACTTTTGAAAAGATTGAGATATCGAAAAATGATGAGTTTATTTAGAGCCGGCAGTACAGTAACTTAAACTGAAATATAAAGTTTCTAGCTTTTATGACTTTCAAGTTATGCCCGAAAAACACTTGTCTGAAATCGAAATTTATCGATAACTTTTGAACGGGTTGAGATATCGAAAAAAATGGAATTTGTATTGACCCGGCACTAGGAGAACCTAGATTCCAAATATGAAGTCTCTAGCTTTTGTAGTCTCCGAGAACAGCGCGTTCATACAGACGGACAGACGGACAGCCAGACGGACATGGCTAGATCGACTTGACTATTGATAGCGATCAATAATATATATACTTTATGGGGTCGAAGATGCTTCCTTATGCCTGTTGCATACTTTTGCACAAAACCATTATACCATTTTTTCCTATTTTTAATGGGATCAGGGTATAAAAAACATACAAACTTGAAGAAAAGGCATAAATGGCTGCTTGTTTTGCGTTCTCTCGCAATTAAAATTCAATTTGAAAGTACCAAATAGAGCAATTATGAGGCCTTTTCTGACAGCTAAGACACACACACACAAAGCTCTCAGCACAAGCAAACTTCATTACAAACAAGAAGAACTTAAAAACAACCTATGAGGAACAATCATCAAGTATGCACATTCACATACACATATACATTTGTGCTTTGACAAAACAATGATAACAAAAGACGCGCGCTCTTACAAGCCGAAAAGTGGCAGCAGCAGCACAAAAACAACAAAAAAGTGTTGCGTGGCAGCACTCGCACGTTGTTGTTGATGGACGCATTGCCGTTGCCGATGCGGCTTTTAATTTGAAACACTTGTGTCAATGTGCGCACGCCCTCCACAAACGACAGCACCCCCCACCACGCCTTCACAACCCCACACACCCAATGTAACCGACACTGCACTCATGGCAAACAGATTCCAGACAACTGGCATGTTTTGCTGCTGTTGCTTTGGTTGTCAACGTCTTATTATCATCATCAGTGGCAGCTTTCGGCGGTTTTAAATGCGCAAATATACATACATACATGCATACATATGCACATATATAAATACGAGTGCGAGTTGTTGTTGTTCCTGACAGACAATACACACAGTTGTAGCACAGTGCGGAGGATAAGTGTAAGTGTGGGTTAGTTGCAAGTTGTGTGTGTTGTCAACGGGCGTCGTCTCGACGAAACACTAAAACTCACTTTGCCAAAGAGTTTTTATTTCATTAAAAAGTGTCTGTGTGTGTGTATGTGGCAGGCAAACAATTCATCAAACTTAATTCTGTCACACCCAACCCCCACACACACACACACACACACACACACACACACACACACACACATACATGGTAAAACTAACGGACTGACAACTCAATGAAAGCGAGCAGCAGTCGCCAGTTCTCATGTTGCCTTTGGCTCATGTTGCCTTTGCAAGTTGTAGCCACAACAAAAATTGCCAAAAAAGATGTTGTCCCAGACAGAGCACCGCTCTGCTAACAGCTGCATTTTAGTTAAGTTTTTAACCTTTTGCATATGCATGCGCCAACAGCGAACACTGAACACCGACTGAACCCTTGCCCATAAAATGCAAAAAAAAACAAGTAAGAGTGCTCTAGTCGAGAGTGCCCGACTAGGATATACCCTGATCCAAGGTCTTACATTCATTGAAGTTATTTATCTGCATTCATACATAGAAACACACACACATATACAAACAAAAGCTGCTTGCTTCGCGCGTCATACATTTGCTTTGATTCTTCTTCTTCCTTTGGCTTTAAACTATGGCATATTGAATCGTTAATTACTTCTTTGTTTATTGTCTCATCAAAATGAAATTTGTAGGACACAAAGATGGCACATAAATGCGCAACTATGTAAAATCCGAAGGTCATACCTTTAAAATTACTGTGAGATTGGGGAGGGGTATCCAAAAAGTGAAATATATTTTACCTTTGTATGCTATAGGAAAATATATGTACCAAATTTGGTGTCTCTACATTTTATGACTTTTAAGCTATACCTTAAAAACACTGTTCTGGAATCTTAATTTAGCGATAACTTTTGAAAGGATTGAGATATCGAAAAAAATGATGAGTTTGTATCAAGCCAGCAGTACAATAACTTAAACTTAAATATAAAGTCGCTAGCTTTTATAACTTTCAAGTTATACCCGAAAAACACTTAGCTGGAATCGATATTTATCGATAACTTTTGAACGGAACGAGATATCGAAAAAAAATGATAAACTGGTCTTGTCCCGGCACCACGAGAACTTATATTTCAAATATGAATACTCTAGCTTTTGTAGTCTCTGAGAAACGTGCGTTCATACAGACGGACAGACGGACGGACAGACGGACAGGGCTAAATCGACTTGGCTATTGATAGTGATCAAGAATATATATACTTTATGGGGTCGAAGATGTTTCCTTATGCCAGTTACATACTTTTGCACAAAACCATAATACCCCTTTTTCCCATTTTTAATGGGATCAGGGTATAAAAACATGTAAGAGTGTTCCAGTCGAGAGTGCCCGACTAGGAGATACCCTGAGTTCAGCCCTTAAATTCATTTGTAGTTAATTTCCTATATCCATACATAGATACACATATACACACACATACAAAAACGCGCTGAAAGCTTCGCGCTTTACTCAATTGGTTAGCTTCTTCTTCTTCATCTGGCCCTGTTACATTGAATCTTAAATAGTTTCTTTGCTTATTGTCCGATCATAATGAAATTTGAAGGACACAAAGATTGCAGTTAAACTTGTGAGTATGCCAATCAGAAGGTCATACCTCAAAAAAATACGCGATCTTCGATTTTTGGGGGATTGCGGAAAGATATCCACAAAGTCAAATATTCTTTACTTCTGTATGCTATTGGAAATTATACATACCAATGAAACAAACTTGAACCGACCCGGCGATACGAGAACTTATATTCCAAATATGAAGTCTCTAGGTCTCAGTCTCTGAGATCCGCTCGTTCATACAGACGGACGGAAATGACTAGATCGACTCGGCTGTTCATAGTGCTACAGAATATATATACTTTTGGGGTCGGAGATGCTTTCTTATGCATGTTACATACTTTTGCACAAATCCATTTTACCCGTTTTACAAATTTTGTATGGGTTCAGGGTTTACAAAACGGGCAAACGAGCGAATAAAGTTGCTAAAGCGTACTTTTGGCTTGCGGTTGTGCTCAATGTCTGCTACAGCTCTCAGGCATAATTAAAGCTTCTTGAGCTCACACATACAAACTGGTTGCTTGAGCTGAGCTGTCCGCTTCGCTGAAAAATAAGCTATAGCTGGCACAGCTTAAAGCGAGTGGCAGAGAGTATGGAATAGTGCACTAAAACAGGCTTTTACTTGGGTGATCACTAAATTTAACATGTTATTTGCAAAAATTATGTGAGTTTTCCCCACACTAAACCCAACATCAATTGTCTAGCAACGTGCACTTAAGCAGCTAAAATTAAATATTTCCCTTGGGATATTAATACCACTAAGTAAACAAAAAATTATATCTGTGCCGTTCACTAATACAATTTTATTTTTGGCCTTGGCCTTGACCGTTTGGGGCTTGAATATAAATCGAATTCGGAAATTAACTTTTGTACGACAAGTGTAATTGAAACAGGTAAGACTGCTCTAGTCGAGAGTACCCGACTAGTATATACCCTGATATACCCCATATATTCATTAATAATTATTTATCTTCATTCGTACAAAGAAACACAGAACGAGATATCGGTCCAATGAAACAAACTTGCATTGACCCGGCACTACGAGAACTTCTAAATATGAAATCTCTAGCTCTTGTAGTCTCGGACAGGCAGACAGACAGACGGACATGACTAGATTGACTTGACTATTGATATTGATCAAGCATATATATACTTTTTGGGGTCGGAGATGCTTCCTAATGCCTGTAACATTATTTTGTACAAAACCCTTTTTACCCATTTTATATGGGTTCACGGTATAAAAAGGCAAATATAATATATTTTATTTGAATTGGTGCCCACAAAGAATACCAGTTGGCAACAAAAAAACAATTAAGCGTGCTCTAGTCGAGAGTGGCCCGACTAGGATATACCCTGAACCCAGCCCTTACATTCATTTATTATTACACTAAGCAACGATTTTCAAAAGAAGAATGCATTCCAAACACCTGCAATCAATTTCTTATGTAGAATCGGACGCTAAGACCAAAACAAAATTAAAAAAAATGTTCTGGTGCTGTTTTCGAGCTAAATGAAAGAAGCTTGATTTTGGATTTCTCATAAAGGTACCCTTACATAATTGCCAATCTTCAAAACTAGTCTATTGATTTTAAAGAAACTAACATTTCTAAAAACAGTAATATATAAAACACCCATGTATTAGGTTGTAATAAGATTATTCGTTTAGACACTATTAAGTGTTAAATTTTCATTTTCATAAAAAAAAACCCATAATTAAGAAGAAGTACACTTCAAACAAGTTTTTATACTACAACTTTTAAAATTCGGACCTCGAATTAAATAAATAGATTGTTGTATTAGAATGAAAAATTAAATAGTTTCATCAATATCGAGTAACAAATAGCAAGGTTATTAGCTCCTGAGTAAAAAATTTGAATTTGAATATTTCGTATTACATGCCTCATTTAGGGGCGTTTATGTGCTCATCGGTAAGGAGGGTAGGCAAACTTATAAAAATGGTCCGATTCTGGAAATTTAATATTCATTTGTTAAGTAAAATCGGCCCCTTATCCTAAAATGAAGTCAGAAGCAAAATTAGTGAGACCACTTTAAAAATACTCAAGAAATACTATTTTTTCAATGAGACTTAAGTAAAACGTGATTAATTCTGGATCACATTTCACGATTTTACACAAGTTGAATGTTTATGAAAAATATAAGAAATGTTACCAATCGTACAAACAACACTTTTATATCGGAGTAGGCACTATAAGCGGTTAAAAAATGGGAACACAGTTTTTAATGAATATTTATAATGATCTTTGAAAATAAGTTTGAACCCGATGGATTGGAAAACCAAAAAGTTGCATACAACGGTATTTTCTCATATCCCGAGCTTCCAAAATCGCTTCTTAGTACGCACTTTCAGACTAAAAGGAAACGTTGATCAAATGCAACAACACCCAAATATAAAGTTAATTTTCAAATATGAAAACGCATGTATCAACATCTAAATATAAGGTACATTTGATAGTATCAAAACATATTTTCAACATTAAAATACCTGTAACCAATAAGCCTATGTGCTTCTATAAATGGGTCAGTCGAGCATATAGGGATCATTGTGCTTGACAGAATTGGCCTGAAAGAACATAATTCTCTGTGGGAACAGACAATGTGAGATTCGAGCTTCTCGTTAAAAATGACAACTTTATTTTTCCATTAAATATAAAGCTATGACTTTTTTGCGATGCATTTTGCTATAACGCTATTTCCAAATTTATCCAACGCTAAGGTAAAAGAAGTTTTCAATGTAGGATCACACTTATTTAAGTTCTGACTTCATTTTTGGATTTAGGGGCCGATGTTACTTAACAAATGAGTTTGAAATTAAGAAAATAAGAAAACTTCTTGGAGACTGCGAATATAAATCAACTTAATCCCGTATTGAGTCTAAAGCTTGGGACTCATTTCGTACCTGCTTTTTGGGAAACTACAGAAATCCAAACTACGGGAAAATCATAGAAACCTTATTTTACAACTAGGCCGACAGGTGAACAAAGGGAATAAAGTGTAATTACTCAGGTAATACGCGCCGCATCTGTATGTATTGTTCTGAAATGCGACTATAATCTCCACGCGAGGGCGGCTGGAAGCAGACACTTGGCACGGTCATGTCTTTGCCAAGGGTGCTGTTTAATTGTAGTCGAGCGAATTACCCCAATCCAAGTTGGGACAGCTTATGCCAAAGAATTCAAGGCCGAGGGATGCTGTTTCTGTCAAAGTTCACTTTTAGGTTGACTTCCGGTAGGCGGGCTATGCCGCGGATTACCGCCCTTTCCGTTCACTTTTGGGATTTAAAATGAATTCATATCTGAATGAAACTTTTGATAAGTGGGATGCGACTCTGACAGCATCACCCCAGGAATCAGCCTTCACGGCTGGACCTATCAGCACAGCAGCTGTTGGGCAGCAGGCTCTAACCCTCGTTGGTCCCACTGTTGCCAGGATCCATCACCAAACCCCTTGGAAACTGGGTTCGAATGTGCTCGTTTTCGTCCTGTAGGTACCACAATCAACAGACAATTAAGGTGATGTCCTCTGACTTTGAAGCCGAGACCCTGTGTGCCGAAGCTGACGACGCGTCCAGTATAATCTCTCTTACAGATGCAAGCACTCAGATTCAGCAATTGCAGCATCTTTTGTTTTTTTTTGTTTTTTTTGGTTGTTTATTATTTATTGAACAGAAAAAGGGTTGAATTAACCCTTTGACTTATAATTTTTCTAAATATTTTCACCGACACCGACTTAATCAGAGTGTTGTCACTTGGATCAACACTTAACAAAAGTATATCAATAACAAGGAATTACGGCGTCTCTGCTCAGGTCCTTCTTCTCACTGGCGGCCCAAATCCGACGATACGCCTCCTCAGCCTAGTGAACGGCCTTGTGTTAATGAGCCGCCGGGATAGGCGGCTTCTGTGCCTACGCAGCCTATCAGAATAATTCGCAGATTGGCGGGCGATCTGCTCCCCCACTGCATCCACATTGAGGTCCCTGTGTAGAGTCGACCCTCGAACGTACCAGGGGCTGTCCGTTTTCATACGCAGCACCATGTTCTGCACCACCTGTAGTCGCTTGCGGTGTGTTTTCGCAGCTATGCCCCACACCGGCATCCCATACCTCCAGATGGGCGCTTTAACCATCTGATATATGGCGATTTTGCACCTTAGAGGCATCCTGCTTCGTCTATTGATAAGCAAGTAAAGTTGCCTAAGTCTGTGCCGTCATCGAAAGATGAGACTTTACGTATTTTTTTTTAAAAGTGAGCCTCCTGTCCAAGATAAGTCCCAAATACCCCACCTCTTGCACTTGTGCATGCATTAAGGCACTTGACAGTGTTAAGCTTTAAGTTCTAGCGCTTAGACCAGACCTCCAGAGCATGGACATACTTCTGAATGCCATCAGCTGCCTCATACTCGCACTTCTAGCTGAAGAGAATCGCAAATGTCGTCATCGTAGGTAGGCAAAAGGATTTCTTCCCTGGGCAGGATGTTATCATCACGCAGTTTAAGGTCCGCTGTATAAATATAGTCCAGCATCGGACACAAGACGCTTCCATGCGGCACTCCTGCTCGCACGTGGTGTGGGCTCGTGATCTCGGCCCTTACCTTCACCTAAAACTGTCGCCCCTCCAAGTAGAAGCGAAGCATCATGGAGAAGGAAGACGGGAGGACCGCCTTAAATTTTGATAGCAGACCGTCGTGCCACACTCTGTCAAATGCTTGCTGTACATCCACAAATACTCCATTGCAAAGCTCAAAGTCCTCGAAGACTTTCAATATATGCTCCACTACCCTGTGGGTCTGCTGGATGGTACCGTGACCTGCCGAAAACCAAATTGATGTTCAGGTAGTATCCGTTGAAATCCCTCAATCTCCGTGAGCCGTGTCAAGAACAGTCGTTCCCAGACTTTCGATAGGCAACTCGACGGTACGATGCTCTGTCGATCGGATGCTGCGTTCGAATGAACTTACGGCGTAGACGTCGCTTGGTCTGAAGCAACTCTATGGTGGCCTGATCCATGATCAGTGGGCTGCGATGAAGGAACGGTGTGGGCTCAGAAGATTGGGCGACTGCTGCTGCATTGTGAACCTCAGATGTCAGCTCCATATTGAGGTGAAGCTCGTTCTCAAGGCTGTGCTGGAACGTGTCGATGTCCGTGTGACTCGATAAGAGCTTACACTCTCTTAGCAATTGATTAGGTGATGTATTTATTTCCACTATTAGTGAAAGATGGTCCGAATGTAAGTCACATGAGTCGCGAATGCTCAGCAAATTGTCGGGAATACCACCATACAGCGCGAAGTCCAAGCACGACGCTCTGCCGCCCATCCTGATCGGGTGACGAGTGGGAGAGCCAGTGGCCAAAATCTCAGCGTTGGCTGAGGAGATATAATTGGCCAGCTCTGATCCCTTACAGTTCGCCATGTAGTCACCACAAAGCCAGTGGCCCGAGTTACAGTCGGCGCCAAATATGAAACGACGTCCTGTCATACCAAAGATGTTGCCGAAGTCAGCAGCACAGAGGTCAATCTCTATGTCCTCCAGGGCAGTGCATCCTCTTACCACAGAGAGTTAATGCTGTGGGGTAGCAAGTTTGCCTTTTGAGATCTCTCCTGACTAATAGAGCCGCGTTGGTAGAGACAATAATCCGCTGCTGCATCTGAAAGAGTTATTTCATCGCCTCAGTCATTGCCTTAAGAGCTGCGCAAATTTCAGTGGAAGCTGCTGTTGCGCCTGCTGTTCCTCTTGCTGCTGCTGATATTGTTGTTGACGCAGACGGTTCTGCGCTGGCTGATGTTGACGTTGACCACCGGCCACTTGAGCAAAGGAAACGCCAGCTTTGCGCTGCAAAGCATTTTGACATGTACCAAAGTCCCACTGAGTAGGATTTGGTTGCTGAGATGATAACGCCTTCATTAAAATGACGAACCGCGAAAAGAAACTGTTCAAGGCAGCTATCGCAAAAGGGCTCTCAGAACAGTGACACTTTATGCTGCAAAAGCTCCTCCCGCTGAAACAAATCTTAAGCGGGACAGCTTGTTCCAAAAATCCCGATGAAGGAAGCGATTTGGAGTCCACACGGACGTGCAATTGCCCATGCGCGAGACCCCAGTTCGAGGGCTAAGTGCCGCGATCTGAGTGGTTGATGATCGTCTGTACTGACAACGGCTCGCCAATGAGCAATTTTAGCCACAACAAGGCTTAATGTGCTCTTGACATGAAGCTTTAAGAGGAGAGCGACTTCGCCCGGGTGCACCTTACTCAATGGTACTTCGCCAACAGCTGGGAACTGTCTAATGCGAGCGCTCTAGAGTATATTGATGCTCAGAACGACGTCAGCACTGGACAGTGGAGGGTCGTGCAGCTGCCTACAAGTGTTGCCATGCTGCATCTCACCATCATGGTGGATGACGCATCTATACAGACGCTAGACAAATGGCTGCTTGGGCAGTGCAATGACTCCAGGCGAGTCAAGAACGCTTGCCTTGTACAGCACTGGATGCAGGAACCAACATGAGCACCATAAGGGTACTTCAGGTGAAACTGCTCCACGCTACAGGAACGTTGGCCACCCACGTTGGCCACCTTCGCCGAGAACGGGGTAAACCTGGCCCTTATCCAGGAGCCATGGCTGGTCGGTGGCCAAGTCCGCGGATTAAGTTGCGGTTCATGTAATTTGTTATGTGACCGAATGGGTGGAGCGCCTCGCGTAAGACACATCCCACTAACGAACTTAATTTCCAAGACCTAGTTTCGTCCGCCATTGCGTGGAAACGGCAGAACGCGTAACTGAAGTAGTAATGGCGTTGGACTACAATCCTGGCGACGTCGACGATGCTCAGCCGAAGAAGGGTCAGCAGCTCGTCGACTTCTGCCGCTGATCATCGGCTGTGACGCCCATCACACTGTCTGGGCCAGTAATGATGTAAATAAAAGGGGTGAGTGCCTTTTAGTATAAAAGATGTACTAGACCTTACCCTGTTTAGTGAATCTTTGTCCGATAATATAAGTAATTGGCGAGTTACCAATGAGACCTCGCTTACAGACCATCAGTACATCAGGTTTGATATCCCAGTCAAAAAGGTGCTCCAAACAAATGCCATAACCATTAGAAATCGAATTGGAACAAGCTGTGCTTATTTCATCCTACCATGACAGTTAAGTCCTCAAACCACATTGGGTCAACCGTGAGTTACCCTGGTGGAGCGATGGGTTAGCTGATCAACGGCGGGAGGTCGCACGGCTGTTCAACAGGGCCAAGGCCTAAAAAAACACGTGGGACGCATATAGGTGCGCCCTTACTGAGTACATCAAAATTAGAGAGTATGCAGGCACTCCCGAAAACAGCTAGATTACAAAAAGTATTGGATAAAGGGTCATCTAATGGAGTGGAGCTACTTAGAAGAACAAATGTTTCATATACACGGAACCGACGGAAAACGCTAGAGCTTCTGTTTCAGAAGCGTTTTCCAGGGTCAGTCCCAATTTCTGACGTACTCAACAGATGGGGTCACAGTCTATCTAGTGTAATCTACGATCCTGACAAGGTCAGGTGGGCCGTTAAATCTTCTAATCCTTTTAAAGCCCTTGGGGGGATGAGATCTTTCCGGCCTTGCTACAACACAGCCTTGGGGTTATTATTAATCCACTAATCGGCCTATTTAGGGCGAGCTCCGTCTGAGGATACATTTCACTACTTTGGAAAAGGTTAATCGTGGTTTTTATCCCAAGCAGGCAAATTGTCCCCTAGTCTAACCGAAGTCTTTAAGATCGATTTGCCTCTCATCCTTTCTGTTGAAAACTGCACGATTACCGAGTTGATGCAGAAGGCACTTAACACGGTTCTTCAATGGTGTTAAGATGTAGGTCTTAACATCAACCCACAGAACGCGATTATTGTCTCCTTTACTAAGCGGTATAACATCGATGTAGGTCAAGTATACATCAATGGGACCGTGGAGCTCTCCAATGAAGTCAAATATCTAAGAGTCGTTCTGGACAAGATACTAAACTGGAAACAAAACTTTGGCAAAGGGTATAAAGGCCTAGTGGGCCTGTCGTAGATTCTTTGGAAAACGTAGGGTTTCGACTCTAAAAACATCAGATGGGTATACTCTATGATGCTCGGGTCTGTTGTGACCAATGCTGCCTTGTTTGGTGGTCCAAGCTACAGCAGAAAGCTGTTATCAATAGGTGCCTATCTCTCACGAGCGATATGCACAAATGCCGCGCTGCAGCTTAAGAGAAAAACATATGATTAGATCCGCTGCAAGTGCATGTTAAGAAGACTGCTACCATGAGTCTTCTTAGAATTCAACTCACTAGTGGGTAACTAGTAACAGATGTAAACCGTGGTAGTCTAATAAATCGCGTTCCTGGCTTAGAAATCTGTAATAGGACAGATCTTAAGACCACGGAACTTTGCTTCGGGGCGAAATTTAGAACTCTAATCACAGAACGAAGAGAATGCGAAAATGGCAACCCTTGTAGTGGTTCCATTAGCCTGGAGTGGTTCACAGATGGATCAAAAGCAGACCAAGGGATTGTTGCGGGTATAACAGGACTCAACACCAGAATCTCGATTGCAATGGGCTCCTGCTCCAGTGTCTTTCAATCTGAGGTTCACGCCATCGAATTCTGCTCCAAACTCATAATCTTAAACGGAATGAGAGGAGCCGACATAAATATCTTTTCAGATTTCAGCAGATTTTAACTGTTTTCTACAACTGTCATCAATTAACAGGGTACTGCTTTGCTGGGTCCCTGGGTATACCGGCGGTATAGATAATTTTTTCAATTATTTTTATTGCCTCCATTATTATAATAATTTCATTTATTGTAATCAGTTTCTATTCTTTCTAAAAAAAAACTTTAGTAGATCGAGAAAAAATTTCTCCTTTTGAATGTGGATTCGACCCAAAATCATCTTCTCGGTTACCATTTTACTTACGACTTTTATTTAATTACAATTGTTTTCTTAATTTTTGATGTAGAAATTGCTTTAATTTTACATATAATTGTTTTTTTGTAAATATTCAAATTTATTAATTTGAACTTCTGTGATTTTTATTTTAATTTTATTAATTGGATTATACCATGAATGACACCAAGGAATACTAAATTGATCCAATTAATTGGGGTTGTAGTAAATATAACATTTGATTTGCATTCAAAGAGTATTGATTTTTCAATCTACCTTAATTATAAAGAATGTTAAGCGATAAATTGCAATTAGTTTCGACCTAATCTTAGGTTAATTTACCCTTATTATTTAATTGAAGCCAAAATAGAGGCCTATCACTGTTAATGATAAAGTTGAGTTATAACTCCAATTAAGGAAGTATGGTGATCAAGTAAAAGCTGCTTACTTTTTTCTTTTGATGGTTAAATTCCATTTATACTTCTCTTTATATAGTTTAAGATAAAACTTTACATTTTCATTGTAAAAATAAAATTATTTTTTTTTATTAATAACTAAAATTAATTTATTATATTCAAAGATTAATTAATTTCCATAGCATCTTCAATGTCATACTCTAACTATAAGCTATTTGAATGCAAAAAGATTTTTTATTTTTTATTATGCATTAAAAATAATATTTAAGAATAATTGATCAGTTTTTATACAAATGTTAGCCCCAAAATATTCTGACCAACCTTGATTAAAACTTTTTTCACAATCTGTCTTCCCTGTTAGTGCAAGGGTTCTTGGATGAATTTGAAGAATGGGCCTCAAGATGGAACATAGCGGTCAATCCTCTCAAGACTCAGCATGCCACTTTTTCATTAAATCGTCTCAACACGTCTCGTTTGACTCTCGACGGTGTTCGCATAAGGCATTCGGCTAACGTTAAATATCTTGGTTGGATCCTAGACCGAAGGCTAACTTGGAAGCACCACATTTTGCGAACGCGTGCTGCTGCTGTATCTAAGTGTCGACAGATGGAATGGCCAAAGAGTGGGCTGTCACTTGCAGCTAAGGTCCGTCTATTCAAAGCTATCGTGGTCCCCACTCTTACTTGGGGTATCAACAGCTGGGGTACCGCATGCTCCTCCTCCCTTCAACTTATTGAGTCATGTCAAAGCAAAATTGTAAGGCGCTTAGCGGATGCCCCTCCGTTTGTTCGTAACAGCACTATCTATAGAGATCTGCGGATACAGCCAGTCTGTTCAGCCATTTCTAACTTTGCTTCACGCTACCGGAACAGGCTAATTATCCACTCAAATGTACTAACAGTTCGTCTGGCTAGACCGCTAAGGAGGCGTCGTCTGAAAAGAATTCATGCAGCGGATAATTGGATAATTGGGCGCTCACCTGTGGGCCGACTCTTACCGGATATTTAGTTCCGTCCTTGTTGCCTTTTACACAAAGTACTTTCTACATAACATAGCTACGGCTAACTATTTATTTTAATCCTTTTCCCTCCACTTGTTCTGAGGGTCTGTTTGTTTGTCTCCTTTGTGTTTAACTTAAAAAATGTGAAAGTATGTTAAGTTATACGAACACGTTAATAAATATGTATCAAAAAAAAAAAAAAAAAAAACAATCTGTCCATAATTTAAAGGGCAAAAAATAATTTCATAAATTCTTAAATAAGGTATAAATCATATAGAAATTAAAAATATTGAGAGATTATACAAAATTATAGATTAATTTAAAGTAAATAATTTTCTGAAAGAATACCCACATCGAACCAATGGCTTTCGCTTCTGCCGGGAGGTCAACCATAGACCAGGTATTGTTGGCAATGAGAGCATCGTATTCTCGTTTCATGGAATTCTCCCACTCAAACAAATGTTTGCCATGCAAAGCTTGCTTGACGGTACTTTGAGTTTCGATGTCATTTGTTGAGCGTGTTGTATTGTTTTTTGGGTCTACCTGGCTGCCCGGTGCGAATAAGTCTTGGCCTTCCAGGTCCCCGACGTATTTGCATTTCTTCTTCAGATCCATTTGATGCTGATGATTCGCTGAAGCTCTCGAACAGGTCCTGCTGGTCGTCGTTTGATTGATTGAAGTCTCTTTGCCCTGCTTCGCCTGCTGCTTCTTCTTCTGCAAACGCTGGTAGTGCTGCTTCGGCTGCTGCTTCGCATGCTTTTTCTTCTGCAACTGCTGGTAGTGCTGCTTCGTCTTTATTTGGGTTTAAACACTAAGCATACAACACATAGAGGCGTCAAATCGACTAAAAAGAGGGGGCGGCAATAGTTCTATGAGGCAGCCAGTGGACGAAATTTAGATTTTTCAATTTCAGCCCGCGGTGCTTCTCTTCGATTAGGACATAATTAATATATTTGCGACACTTACTTGCAATTAACATTAAAAATCCATAAAGTCATAATTATTATATATTGATTTAATACATTTTATGTTATCAAAGAACTATCACCATTAATAGCAATATCAGCGCATAGATATCCTTACCAAAAATATTAAACTTATTACTCTTTTTTATTATATTACTTAAAATTTCCTAACAGTTATTTAAATTTCCTAGGTGACTGCCTCTAGTCGCCAATAAATAAATAAATAAATATTTTAAATTAAACAGTTAATATAAACGGAATGATATTGTTATTAATGGTAATAGTTCTTTGATAAAATAAAATGTATTGAATAAATAAATAATAATTATCACTATATGGATTTTTAATGTTAATTGCAAGTAAGTGTTTCAAACATGTTAATTATGCCCTAATACCCTCCATTTCGAAGAGAAGCACCGCGGGCTGCAATTTAAAAATCTAAATTTCGGCCACTGGCAGTCTCTACAACTATTGCCGACCCCGCCCCGTCTCTACCTACAAGCTCGAACGACTACAGAAAAAAGGCAGCGCCGGAAATTCCCAGCAATGGCAATACAACACATAGAGGCGTCAAATCGACTAAAAAGTGGTTGCATAACATTTTTGAACTGGACGATCCCAAGCAGCTTCGTGTGCTGCGACTACGACACGAAGGCAAAACGCAGCAGTCAGGCAGAGAATATTCTTCTGGCGATCAGCGGCACACAGCGCCGAACTCATTGCTTGATCTGGCTTCGCTGCCGCAACATCTATTTCGACGCTCCGAAACGCTTACATATATGCAAATTAGCAGCACCACATATATTCAATCACAAGAAGACATTGCTGTGAATTTCCGGCGTTGCCTCTTTTCTGTAGTCGTTCGAGCTTGTAGGAAGAGACGGGGCGGGGGTTGCAATAGTTCAATGAGGCAGCCAGTGGCCGAAATTTAGATTTTTCAATTTCAGCCAGCGGTGCTTCTCTTCGAAATGGATGGTATTAGGGAATCATTAATATGTTTGCAACACTTACTGGCAATTAACATAAAAATCCATTAAGTCATAATTATTATTTATTGATTTAATACATTTTATGTTATCAAAGAACTATCACCATTCATAACAATATCTTTTCGTTATGATTAATAGTTTAATTTAATATATTTATTTATTTATTTATTGGCAACTAGAGGCAGTCACATAGAAAATTTAAATAACTGTTAGGAAAATAAAAGATATTATAAAAAAGAGTAATAAGTTAAATATTTTTGGTAAGGGTATCTATGCTGCTGCTGGTGCGTCTTTCTTTTTTGTTTGCATTTATTTCCTTGTTGGCCGAGGAATATATTACGGATCTTATTTATTTACTCCAACATGAATAACTGGAGTTATTATTTTATTTTTAGTAATATGAACTGCTTTTATAGGGTATGTTTTACCATGAGGTCAAATATCTTTTTAAGGAGCCACAGTTATTACAAATTTATTATCAGATGTACCTTATTTTGGAATTGATTTGATACAATGAGTTTTAGCAGCGTTTGCTGTCGATAACGCAACTTTAACTCGATTTTTTACATTTAATTTTATTTTATCTTTGATTGTTTTAGCCGCCGTTAAAATTCATCTGTTATTTGTACACCAAACAGGTTTTTATAACCCAATTGGATTAAATTCTAATATCGACAAAATCCCTTTTCACCCTTATATGTATTACTTATATGGATATTGTAGGATTTATCGTAATAATTTTTTTATTTATTTCTTTAGTTTTAATAAGACCTAATTTATAGGAAAAAAAACAAACTGTAAGCCAAATGTTAAAACTTTGAATAGTCAGTTTCTATGCCTATATATTATCTTTACTTTAAGGTATTGTTGTTTTAAATCAGGTTATGAAAACGATAATTACGGCCAAAAATTATAGCAAACAAAAAAAAAAATTCAAAAAAAATAGCCAAACTTCAGCCAAATTTCAATTCAAGTCTTTCTAATTTGAATTTTTAATTTATAGGCCTATATATTGGCTTACCTTTGCAGTATTGTTGTTTCAAATCAGGTTATTAACACGAGAGTTATGGCCAAATATTAAAGCTAACCCAAAAAAAGCCAAACTTTAAAAAAATTAAAATAAAAAATTATTCAATGAATATTTTTTAGGGTTTTTGTATATAAATGCCCAACATACTTTAAAAAAACATGTTTTTTTTTCAATATTGCATTTTGGCTATAAGCTATTCTTACCATTTACATACCCAAATTTTAGTAACATATTTTGAAGCACCGTGTAATTGCAGCAACCTGTTATAACTTTCTGTTACTTGCAATACAAATGTGGAAAATATCTTGATTGCTTAAGAAGATATGACTTTTGCATCGCAAAGAGTCAGAAGCCCCCACTATGAGACGTTAAGAAAATTACCATTTTATTTTCATTTAAAAGTATATTTTTCGGGGCCAGTGTGCGGTGTGATATTGTTATTAATGATAATAGTTCTTTTATAACATAAAATGTATCAAATCAATAAATAATAATTATCACTATATGGATTTTTAATGTTAGTTGCAAGTTAGTGTTTCAAACATATAAATTATGCCCTAATACCCTCCATTCGAAGAGAAGCACCGCGGGCTGAATGCGTATACGGGACAGTTAACTGTCTTTTTATACCATGATCTATCAGGAATGCATCAAACATGTTATTTACGTACTCTTTGCCGTTGTCACTACGAACATCTTTTATTTTCTTTTCGGTTTGGCGCTCGACTAAATTTTTATATGTTTGAAACTTTTCAAATGTTCGGTCCTTTGATTTCATAAAATAGACAAAACCCGCTTTGACATATCGTCTATAAATGTAATGAAATATTTTGCACCCCCGACGGAATTCACATTTATAGGACCGCAAACGTCTGTGTGAATTAATTCCAATAACTGCGACGCACAAGTTGAATTGTTCTTAGCAAATGGTTGAGAGCAAATTTTTGCCTTATTGCACGTATTGCAATTTGTATTGACCGAAATATTTTTTAAGTTAATGCCATTTACGAGTTGATTACGTATTTGTTACGTGTCGGTTTATCTCATGGGGCAGCGCCGGCCAGCCAGTACTCTCTTATAGGGGTGGGTTCACCCGTGCCCGCCGTCACGAACAATCACACCAAAACGACCAAGTCTGCACATCTCTAAACAAAACAAAAACAGCTGATCTACGATAACATTTAATCGGCAATAACACAAACCAAACAAAACCTACAACTCTTTCAACACTGAAATGGGGCGTCGATGTTCTGCCCTAGCGTGCCCACCCAACCAGTGTTGCTAAACATTAATTTAAGTCAACACCCTTTTTTACTAGATTTTAAATAGCACTTATCCTAACGGTCTATATGTTCCCCTCTCCTCCATTAAAGAGCCTTAAGCGTACATTTCGTATTTGCAATTTAACATTTAATTCTGATTTATCTTACACGTTAACATTTAGATTTATTTTCCCTGCATTACGATTTACAACATTTTTGGCATGAGAGTGTCTCCAGGCAACTGGCTAATTAAAATAGTGTTACACCATAAACGAGCGATCGATACGCGAGGCAAACCAGAAAAATTCACTAGCAAAAAAAAAGTGTACTTTAATTACCGGAGGTCATGAAACACGTATTTCTACCCTACCTCATCCTGTAGGAGCTCCAAGGGACAAATGTAAGGGACCTCTAAAAACTCATACTAAAACTCTAATTGGTCTACGCGTATATTACACTTTACGTGGTTATAATTGCGCTACTGCATAAGGACACTCACACGAGAATTTAACAAGCTGATATATTATCAGTCACACAAAAAATATAAATTAAATAAATAAATATATGATAAATCAAATAAATATATAAATATCAAATTAAATAAATATATATATATATAAATAGTAGCGGGAATAATCATGCGATTTTAAAGGTATAATAATTTAAATAATTTAATTATTTACTACAAATTTAGCTGAAGGCTTCGGCGAGGTATCTCTGAGTAGCAACACATTCAATGCAAGCCGGGGTATTATCTGCGGCACCAGTAAATGCGTCCACCTTGTTTCTTTATACTTTTTTTTTATACAGAATTTATTTTTTTTCTTGGGCCGCTAACGTATTTGAATTTCGACATTTGTGAATAAACTGTTAAAGGACTCTCGTCGCACTGCTCCCTTTTGGAACGGACTCACTCTGCACCCTCCTGTTTGGATCTTTCGACGGCCAAATGGTTATTCGGGGAGTCGCTGCAGCTTCTAGGGTATCCCACTTTAACTGGCTCCAGCGCCGCACCCCGATCGATCAATGCACTTGGTGATGGCTATGAGTGGTCCCTTTGCTGCCACGTATAAACAACCATTCCTTGCAGAGCCACGAACTGCTGGATCGGCCTGAAAGGTTTTATAAAACCACACATTTTCTTTATATGGGCGTTGCACATCCCCTTTGCTGACACTCACTTTTATTAAATTTTTCCAGACACTCGAACAAAAGATTTAGCTGGAGCGAGAGTCACTTTAAGATGGTATAGCTGCCTTTGGCTTTGCAATGCCGACTGTACTCTGTTCAAATCAAATTGCACTTTTCTTGCCGCTGTTGCTATGTGAAATCGAAATTTTGCAGTTCGTCAATTCCGTTAGCTAAAGCAGAAACGAAATTTGAACGTTTGCATGTGTGCGTGTTCATTTCGCGCGCTCACCAAACTCCTCGTGAACTCCCTCTCTCTCTCTCTTGGTCTGTTAACCGTTCATAGTGCTGCCACCCTGTTACCCACTTGGACAGTCACTATCGATAGACCCACATCCCACTGCAACATCACCCAAAGATTCTCCGGGATGCCGAGCAACCGACGGAATCTGCGGGAGCACCTGGGATGGCGTCTAGACCGGTCCCCTTTCTGAGCCATCTGGCCGGCTGCCTTCTCTTCCAAAACAGCGCCCTAACGTGGGGCACACCACGACTTAAGACTAGAGCCGTATGTCCTTAGCGTGATACACCCCCAGAGATCGTCCCGTCAAATCCTCCAATAAGTAGGAATTATTCCCTATCCTTCGCACTACTCGAGCTCTCAGAAATCGCCGAGCAAACTTGGCGTTAAAAGCTTTCCCAAAGTCGCTTATCACGAAATTTCGCCGATAAACTTCGTATCTCACCACGTTGATGACTTCTTTCATACGCGGAATGCAGACAACCCTGGATTCGTTGTCTAATGATCTGAATCTTATCTGCTGGATGCAGATGAGAAATCTCATGATCATCTAGAGACCCTAATTTCCGTGCTAGTTTATAATTAGCCCCGTTGAGGAACATGTGATGTCCGAAAACAGCAAAGAACGGAGTTACTCCTGTTGCAGAGTGCACGGCGTTACGGATGGCTACCTCAATCTCTGGCAAATACCTATCCCATTCCCGGTGATCTTGCTCGAGGTATGCTCGGATTGCCGCCAACACAGTCCGGTTTACTCGCTCCGCTGCATTACTCTGGGGCGAGTATACTGCCGTACGCATATGTTTGACACCGAAAGCTTCTAGCATACTTTGAAAAGTTTTTGAGACAAATTGACATCCATTATCTGAGTGGATGACCTCGGGTACGCCAAATTTGTAAAAGACTTCATTGACCAAAAAGTCAACTACTTTAGCAGCAGTGGCTTCACGCATGGCCTTCAAAAATGTGAACTTTGAGAAATGGTCTACAACTATGAAAATCCATGCTTGGCCCTGTTTCGACCGCGGATACTTCCCCAAAAAATCGACGTAAAGTTTTTGGAACGGTCGACCGGTCTGTACCTCTTGGCCTATGCCTACCCGCATGCTGAAATTCGGGGCCTTGCTCTCCTTACAAGTTACGCACTGCTGTACCCACTCTCTCACTTGCACCGCCATGCCGGGCCAGTAAAATTGACGCCGTAAATTCGCTAAGGTTTTGACTACTCCTCCGTGTCCCGCTGTTTGTTGAACATGAGCCTTTTCGATTAAACCGGCCGTCAAGACGCTGGGAATCCATAGCTTCCACGTGGACTCCTCTAATTCGTCCTCCATACGAGTGAAACCCATCCGCTTGAACAAGACGCTTCCCTCAACTTTGATATCGGGCAACTTCTCTTGGTTTAGCCTGACCTGTTCTAATAATTCGCGGTACTCACTCGACTCAAAAGCTATTGTCTCAAACCCCAACAATTCTCCCGGATCCAAACTCATCGCTTCTACACTCCGTGACAACGTATCTGCCACCACGTTCTCACTACCCTTGCGATGTTCGATGTCGAAATCAAATCCTTGTAGCTGTAACGACCACCTAGCTAACCTGCCACTCAGATCTTTCATGGACATCAGCCACTTCAGACTGGCGTGGTCGGTCAGACACGTAAAGGGCATCCCTTCGATGTATGGCCTAAACTTGCGTATCGACAGGATCACCGCCAAACATTCTTTCTCAGTGACGGAATAGTTGCGCTGATGTTTATTCAACTTTGCCGAGAAAAAAGCTATAGGGTGCTCTCGATCTTCCAAATCCTTTTGGAATAACACAGCCCCTACTCCGAACTGAGACGCATCACACTGCACAAAAAAACGTCTTGTGAAATCTGCGTGTATGAGCACTGGGCCCGTAGTTAGAGCCGTCTTCAACTTCTCCACGGCCCTTACGCCTTTCTCTCCCAAAACAAACTTGCCACTGTCCTTTTTGAGAGATTCAGTCAAAGGCACCGCCAACGTCGCGAAATCTTTAATGAATCTACGGTACCATCCTGCCGTTCCTAGGAAAGCCCGAACTTCTTTGCGCGAACGAGGCGCCGGAATTCGTTCGATGGCTATCACTCGTTCCGGGTCCATGCGTAGCCTGCCACCCCCGATGATAAAGCCGAGATATTTTAAAGCTTTGAAACAGAATTTGGATTTTTGTAATCCGATCGACAGGTTGGCTTCCCGCAAGCACTGGCCTACCTGACGCAAATATTTCAGATGTGTCTGGAAATCCGAAGCGATGATCAGCAGATCATCCAGATAGACAAAGACATTGGTCCGCATCTCAGTGGGTATTACTTTATCCATCAGACGGACCAGCCGCTGCGCCGCATTGCATAATCCGAAAGGCATAACTCGGAACTGATACAAAGGTCTGCCAGGAATGGTGAACGCCGTGTAAGGCTTACTCTTCTCGTCTAACTCGACCTGCCAATAAGCGAACTTTAGATCAACGCTAGATATATAATGCGTTCGATCGATTCTAGACAGGATGCTTTCTATGCAGGGCAGTGGGTAAGCGTCCTTTATGGTCAAATTGTTGAGTTTGCGCGCATCGAGGCAAAACCGATTTTTGCCCGGCCGTCGCACTACCGTGGTGCGGTTACTCCAGGGACTATTGCTTTCCTCGATTATGCCTAAACTCAACATTTTGTCCACTTCGTCATCCACTACCTTTTGCATAGCAGGAGACAGGGGATAAGGCCTATCTTTGAACGGTTGCGAGCCCTCCACCAAGTCAATGGTGTGTTGCTCCTTATCGGTTTTACCCAACCCAGCCTGTTCAAAAGTAAGGTATTCCCTTTTTACTACCTCCAGCTCCGCTCTCTCTTCATTGGACAACTCCCATGAATCCAGATCACGCGCCGCCACATCTTCTTCCTCCTCTCTATAGTGCTCCATCGACCCAGCCAATAGCTCTTCCACTTGGCTTTGGTCAGAGATGGGCTTCTCTGTTCCTAAAACCGCTGGTGCTAAGTTGAAGGCTCTCCAGAAATCCACCCCAAAATAAGCAGACTGCTGTAGATATGGGCATATAAAGAAGTTTACATTTTTCTGCAAGCCCTCATATACTATCGGCAGATCCACCCGGCCTATAATAGACCGATCCTCTCCGCCGGCGGTTCGTACCGTCGATACATAGGGTATCATGGGTATCCCTAGCTCTTCTATTAATTCCCGACTGTCTTTCCCCAGCAAACTGACGCTCGCACCTGTGTCCAGAAGCCCCCGAATAGTTCGGTTACCCACCAGGACTTCGGCAAACACGCGCGAATCTGTTAATTCGCCCCGGGTGACAGCCTCCAGAATTTGCCGTTTTACCATGTGCCGCTTGCGAAAGCGTTCGCGTGCTTTCTTCACTCGACGCGTCACCACTCGCATGCCCTCTAACTGCCTATTTGCAAAAATTCTATTTCTTATTTCTAAATATTTCCTCCACCTTTCTTCAATGGGTAAATCCCGAAGAGTATTTTTAACCTGACATGCGCTCTTATCACTACCAACCTTTTCCTCGTCTACATCTGGTCCTTTTCCCTCACCGGCTGCGCTCTCGAGCGTGAGTCGCCCATTCTCTTCACGCCCAACCGCCCGTTTCCCGAACATTCTAGACATTTTGGAGAGATGACCCCGGGACAACCACATCGGTAGCAAAACAGCTTCCTTTCTAGGGCTGGACAATCCCGGAAATCATGTCCATTCTCCTCGCAGTTCCAACAACCGACCCGGCCCTGACGCCTCGCCTCAAACCGCACTTCCGCTACCATCTCTTCTGGCTCTACTTCCAACTCGTCGACCCCCGCCTTTTTTCCCCCAGTATAACGCTGTGAGTCTCCATATATTGGACGGCTATGTCGTCTTCCAAAACTGGCTTCCACTTCACACGCTTCATTTCGCAACTGGTCGACTGTGAATATGTCCATCGCATACAAGTAACGGGCTAGGTGTTCGCGTAGACCCTTCTTGATAATTTTGACCAACTGTCGCTCATTCAGAGGCTTCTGTAAGCGCGATGCTAGTTGTCTCATGGCATGAATGTACTCCTCCGCCACTTCTCCGGGCTGCTGCTCTCGTTTCAACAGCTCATGCATCCGGTCGTGCTCGGACCATGGGCCTCGAAACCTATCGAGCAGTGCGCTCCTCAAAGATTGCCAACTATCCACCCTAGCTTGCCTCACATGCACCCAGTACCATTCCCTTGCTTTACCCACCAGCAAGGTATGAAACGACTTAAGAACTTCGCTCCATGGGCATCTATATTGGTGTTGCAGAAACTCTATCCGGAAAACAAAATCCTCAACCGATGCTTGACGGCTGTTTCCATCAAACGATACCCCCCATCTATCTACCTTCCAAGAATGATTTCCCCTATCAAAAGTGCTTTGGTACCTCGGTTCGTAGCTTTCGGCCTCCGGGTCCATTTGTTCATCGCCACTCTTTTGATCAGCCCACGGATTACGCCAATCCCGAGCTTGTCGCTCGACCCGATGTGGGCTGGTAACCGCGTCTTCCGTGTTCCTATGCGAAAGCCTTGGGGAAGGAGATGGAGCAAAGAGCACGTTGCTCAGGTGTTGTTTGGGCACTGCCCCAAGATTGGATTTGGCTATGGACTCCGGCTCCCTAGTATCGATAGACGACGGCCTAGGTGGGACTCCTTGCTGCTCTGACGAAACTTGCGGTCGTAGCACTTCGTTTAACAACTGCATCATATTTTGCATGCCTGCCCGAATCTCTTCCCTTAACACCTCGCTAATCCCTGGTGGTAAGGACTGCCTATAAGTAGCGTGGGCCTGAGCTAACGCCACATTAACGGCTGACTTCTCGGCAGCCCCCAGTTCCAATGGTGCCTCTGGCCTGCTCGCACCTACCGATCTTGTTGGGGTGCGCAACAAACCCTTATGCATCTGTAACGGCAGCCTTGCTTCATTGCCTTCGCTTTCCCCCCATAAGCTCTCTTCAAGAGGGGATCCCTTTGAGCGGGTTTGGTGACTATGGTCACCTTGCTGACCGCCAGACGCCATGAGAAAATTTGTCTCACTACTCAATCACACCCCACAAAATGTTCACTGCTTATAAGACACTTGTCTGACCCACTCTATCTATATATCAACCAGACCACACAAAAAAAATAAATTCCAACCAAAAAAAATAAATTCCAAACGAAAATAAGTTCTAAACAAATCATACAAATAAAGAAGGAGAGGGAACCATACTACCCGCTGGAGTGCTATTTATCCAAACTACGCTATTTCTTTTCAAGTGCTGAAACCTGGGCTTGATGTCGACTATTCTGGCCATTCTTCTGGAGTATGGCCGATAGTCAAGATTCGTTGCCCTTATTCCCTAATCCATATCATTTTCTTCAAAATGTGTTTGTCCCCCTCTTATCAGGAGTCCGAATGCAACGCGTAAAAATTATAGATCCTACGGGACACTCGTTAACCCCTGAAAGACTTGGTGACGACCACAAGTTCCGAAAACGTATGATTGTGTGACATACACATAGTCAACAAAAAAAAATATTAATTTATAATTTAAATTGCCGATCTAAACAAAAAAAAAAAACTACTCTATATCACATTTTTTTGTATCACAGTCTCGTTCATATCACAATTTTCCACCAGGCAATGGTCACAGTGGCGAATCGCCTGCTACAAAAAGCGGCAACGACACACCGATACCCTTTAGTGACCTGAACGCTTCTGGATACTACCCTATTTTCTTGGAGCGATGTATGCTGTCTCCATCTGAGACGCATAAGTCTCCACTTCCTATTCTATGCCTACTCGGTGCTGAACAAACGTTGAAATGTCGTGCGCGTCACTCTTCCTCTGCACAATTGAAGTTAGTCTTTGCTCCTTACAAGTCGCAGAATCCGAATGGCGTAAACGACAGACCACGATTTGCGAGACTTCGTCTTCTCGTGCTATATTTTATTTCTGAAAATTTTCCAGGATGTTGCCCATTGGCGACACCCTGCAATATTTCCTGATTGGGCGCCATATTGTTACGTGTCGGTTTATCTCATGGGGCAGCGCCGGCCAGCCAGTACTCTCTTATAGGGGTGGGTTCACCCGTGCCCGCCGTCACGAACAATCACACCAAAACGACCAAGTCTGCACATCTCTAAACAAAACAAAAACAGCTGATCTACGATAACATTTAATCGGCAATAACACAAACCAAACAAAACCTACAACTCTTTCAACACTGAAATGGGGCGTCGATGTTCTGCCCTAGCGTGCCCACCCAACCAGTGTTGCTAAACATTAATTTAAGTCAACACCCTTTTTTACTAGATTTTAAATAGCACTTATCCTAACGGTCTATATGTTCCCCTCTCCTCCATTAAAGAGCCTTAAGCGTACATTTCGTATTTGCAATTTAACATTTAATTCTGATTTATCTTACACGTTAACATTTAGATTTATTTTCCCTGCATTACGATTTACAACATTTTTGGCATGAGAGTGTCTCCAGGCAACTGGCTAATTAAAATAGTGTTACACCATAAACGAGCGATCGATACGCGAGGCAAACCAGAAAAATTCACTAGCAAAAAAAAAGTGTACTTTAATTACCGGAGGTCATGAAACACGTATTTCTACCCTACCTCATCCTGTAGGAGCTCCAAGGGACAAATGTAAGGGACCTCTAAAAACTCATACTAAAACTCTAATTGGTCTACGCGTATATTACACTTTACGTGGTTATAATTGCGCTACTGCATAAGGACACTCACACGAGAATTTAACAAGCTGATATATTATCAGTCACACAAAAAATATAAATTAAATAAATAAATATATAATAAATCAAATAAATATATAAATATCAAATTAAATAAATATATATATAAATATACGGGAATAATCATGCTTTTAGTTAATAATTTAAATAATTTAATTTTTACTACTTTAGCTAACTTCGGCATATCTTTCTCCCCTATTATCCACCAGAAATCTCCACTTTCTATACTTTTTTTCTTTTCTTGGCCCTAACGTATTAATCGACATGAAAACTGTAAAGGACTCTCGTCGCACTCTCCCTTTGAACGGACTCACTCTGCACCCTCCTTTGATCTTTCGACCCAAATGGTATTCGGGAGTCCTGCACTTCTAGGTCCCCCCCCCGCCTTTCCCCCGTCGCTGGACTCCTATGACGCAGTCGTCTTCCAAACTGGCTCCACTTCCACGCTTCTTCGCAACTGGTCGACTGGAAAGTCCATCGCAAAAGAACGGGTAGGTGTTCGCGAGACCCTTCTTGAAATTTGACCAACTGTCGCTCATTCAGAGGCTTCTGAAGCGCGATGCTAGTTGTCTCATGGCATGAATGACTCCTCCGCCACTTCTCCGGGCTGCGCCTCGTTTCAACAGCTCAGCACCGGTCGTGCTCGGACCATGGGCCTCGAACCTATCGAGCAGTGCCTCCTCAATTGCCAACTACCACCCTACTTGCCTCACATGCACCCACCATCCCTTGCTTTACCCACCAGCAGGTATGAAACGACTAAGAACTTCGCTCCATGGGCATCTATATTGGTGTTGCAGAAACTCTATCCGGAAAACAAAATCCTCAACCGATGCTTGACGGCTGTTTCCATCAAACGATACCCCCCATCTATCTACCTTCCAAGAATGATTTCCCCTATCAAAAGTGCTTTGGTACCTCGGTTCGTAGCTTTCGGCCTCCGGGTCCATTTGTTCATCGCCACTCTTTATCAGCCCACGATACCCACTCCCGAGCTTGCGCTCGACCCATGTGGGTGAACCGCGTCTTCCGTGTTCCTATGCGAAAGCCTTGGGGAAGGAGATGGAGCAAAGAGCACGTTGCTCAGGTGTTGTTTGGGCACTGCCCCAAGATTGGATTTGGCTATGGACTCCGGCTCCCTAGATCGATGGACGACGGCCTAGGTGGGACTCCTTGCTGCTCTGACGAAACTTGCGGTCGTAGCACTTCGTTTAACAACTGCATCAATTTGCATGCCTCCCGAATCTCTTCCCTTAACACCTCGCTAATCCCTGGTGGTAAGGACTCCTATAAGTAGCGTGGGCCTGAGCAACGCCACATTAACGGCTGACTTCTCGGCACCCCCATTCCATGGTGCCTCTGGCCTCTCGCACCTCCGACTTGTTGGGGTGCGCAACAAACCCTTATGCATCTGTAACGGCAGCCTTGCTTCTGCTTCGCTTTCCCCCCATAAGCTCTCTTCAAGGGGATCCCTTTGAGCGGGTTTGTGACTATGTCACCTTCTACCCCACGCCATGGAAAATTTGTCTCACTCTCAATCACACCCCACAAAATGTTCACTGCTTATAAACACTTGTCTGACCCACTCTATCTTATATCAACCAGACCACACAAAAAATAAATTCCAACCAAAAAAAATAAATTCCAAACGAAAATAAGTTCAAAACAAATCATACAAATAAAGAAGGAGAGGGAACCATACAACCCGCTGGAGTGATATTTATCCAAACTACGCTATTTTTCAATCTGAAACCTGGCTTGATGTCGACTATTCTCCATCTTCTGGAGTATGGCCGAATCAAATCGTTGCCCTTATCCCTAATCCATATATCTTCAAAAGTGTTTGTCCCCCTCTTACAGGAGTCCGAATGCAACGCGAAAAATATAGATCCTACGGGACACTCGAACCCCTGAAAGACTTGGTGACACCACAATCCGAAAACTAGATTGTGTGACATACACATATCAACAAAAAAATATTAATTTATAATTTAAATTGCCGATCTAAACAAAAAAAAAAACTACTCTATATCACATTTTTTTGTATCACAGTCTCGTTCATATCACAATTTTCCACCAGGCAATGGTCACAGTGGCGAATCGCCTGCTACAAAAAGCGGCAACGACACACCGTTACCCTTTAGTGACCTGAACGCTTCTGGATACTACCCTACTTTCTTGGAGCGATGTATGCTGTCTCCACCTGAGACGCATAAGTCTCCACGACCTATTCTATCCCTACTCGGTGCTGAACAAACGTTGAAATGTCGTGCGCGTCACTCTTCCTCTGCACAATTGAAGTTAGTCTTTGCTCCTTACAAGTCGCAGAATCCGAATGGCGTAAACGACAGACCACGATTTGCGAGACTTCGTCTTCTCGTGCTATATTTTATTTCTGAAAATTTTCCAGGATGTTGCCCATTGGCGACACCCTGCAATATTTCCTGATTGGGCGCCATATTGTTACGTGTCGGTTTATCTCATGGGGCAGCGCCGGCCAGCCAGTACTCTCTTATAGGGGTGGGTTCACCCGTGCCCGCCGTCACGAACAATCACACCAAAACGACCAAGTCTGCACATCTCTAAACAAAACAAAAACAGCTGATCTACGATAACATTTAATCGGCAATAACACAAACCAAACAAAACCTACAACTCTTTCAACACTGAAACGGGGCGTCGATGTTCTGCCCTAGCGTGCCCACCCAACCAGTGTTGCTAAACATTAATTTAAGTCAACACCCTTTTTTACTAGATTTTAAATAGCACTTATCCTAACGGTCTATATGTTCCCCTCTCCTCCATTAAAGAGCCTTAAGCGTACATTTCGTATTTGCAATTTAACATTTAATTCTGATTTATCTTACACGTTAACATTTAGATTTATTTTCCCTGCATTACGATTTACAACATTTTTGGCATGAGAGTGTCTCCAGGCAACTGGCTAATTAAAATAGTGTTACACCATAAACGAGCGATCGATACGCGAGGCAAACCAGAAAAATTCACTAGCAAAAAAAAAGTGTACTTTAATTACCGGAGGTCATGAAACACGTATTTCTACCCTACCTCATCCTGTAGGAGCTCCAAGGGACAAATGTAAGGGACCTCTAAAAACTCATACTAAAACTCTAATTGGTCTACGCGTATATTACACTTTACGTGGTTATAATTGCGCTACTGCATAAGGACACTCACACGAGAATTTAACAAGCTGATATATTATCAGTCACACAAAAAATATAAATTAAATAAATAAATATATGATAAATCAAATAAATATATAAATATCAAATTAAATAAATATATATATATAAATAGTAGCGGGAATAATCATGCGATTTTAAAGGTATAATAATTTAAATAATTTAATTATTTACTACAAATTTAGCTGAAGGCTTCGGCGAGGTATCTCTGAGTAGCAACACATTCAATGCAAGCCGGGGTATTATCTGCGGCACCAGTAAATGCGTCCACCTTGTTTCTTTATACTTTTTTTTATACAGAATTTATTTTTTTTCTTGGGCCGCTAACGTATTTGAATTTCGACATTTGTGAATAAACTGTTAAAGGACTCTCGTCGCACTGCTCCCTTTTGGAACGGACTCACTCTGCACCCTCCTGTTTGGATCTTTCGACGGCCAAATGGTTATTCGGGGAGTCGCTGCAGCTTCTAGGGTATCCCACTTTAACTGGCTCCAGCGCCGCACCCCGATCGATCAATGCACTTGGTGATGGCTATGAGTGGTCCCTTTGCTGCCACGTATAAACAACCATTCCTTGCAGAGCCACGAACTGCTGGATCGGCCTGAAAGGTTTTATAAAACCACACATTTTCTTTATATGGGCGTTGCACATCCCCTTTGCTGACACTCACTTTAATTAAATTTGCCAGACACTTGAACAAAATTTTTAGCTGGAGCGAGAGTCACTTTAAGATGGTATAGCTGCCTTTGGCTTTGCAATGCCGACTGTACTCTGTTCAAATCAAATTGCACTTTTCTTGCCGCTGTTGCTATGTGAAATCGAAATTTTGCAGTTCGTCAATTCCGTTAGCTAAAGCAGAAACGAAATTTGAACGTTTGCATGTGTGCGTGTTCATTTCGCGCGCTCACCAAACTCCTCGTGAACTCCCTCTCTCTCTCTCTCTTGGTCTGTTAACCGTTCATAGTGCTGCCACCCTGTTACCCACTTGGACAGTCACTATCGATAGACCCACATCCCACTGCAACAATTAACATTACGCGCACCCATCCCACAAAACACACAAAAAAAAACAACAAAAAAGTACCACCAAACAACGCACAACAAAAACAATCCAAATAACACACAAAAAAAAAAATAAAAAAACACACATTAATCACAACTCACCCTCCCAGGCTCAAAATCAGCACCAACAAAAATCCTCACACAAACAACTTCTCACAATCACACCACTACCAAACACCACCTTACCTTCGTCTCATCCAAAACACCAAACTCCATTCATTCTCTCTCTCTATGCTTACGCTTATACTTCCATCTCCACCCCCCAAAAGCAATCCAAATTCATCTCCTTTCCTCTTTTTTTATCCCTCATAAACCACACAACAACACAAACTCAAATCGACTAAAATGCAAAAATTAACTGACGATCCCAACACTTCTCGCGACCACAAACAAAACCACATCAGCAGAAATCTCCATCCCACACCCCAACTCATCATCTCTTCGCTGCCCAACACATTCACGCTCCAAACCTTACATATAGCAAATTACACACCACAATATCAATCACAAAAACATTGCAATTTCCGGCGTTGCCTCTTTTCTGTAGTCGTCGAGCTTGTAGGAAGAGACGGGCAGGGCAATAGTCAATAGGCACCATGGCCGAAATTAGATTTTTCAATTTCAGCCAGCGTGCTTCTCTCGAAATGGAGGTAAATCAAATATGTTCAACACTACTGCAATAACATAAAAATCCATAATCAAATATTATATTGATTAAACATATTATCAAAAACTATCACCATCATAACAAATCTTTCGTTATATAAAGTTAAAAATATATTTATTTATTTATTGCAACTAAGCATCAAAAAAAAAAACTAAAAAAAAAGTTATAAAAAAAAAAAATTAAAATGTAATATCTACTGCTGCTGGGCGTCTTTCTTTTTGTTTGCATTTATTTCCTTTGGCCAAAATATACATCTTATTATACTCAACAAAAACTATATATATTTTATAATAAACTGCTTATTATTTACCAATCAAATATCTTAAGACCACAGTAACAAATTTATTATCAATACCTTATTTAAATTATAAAATTTAGCACGTTTGCTGTCGATAACGCAACTTAACTCGATTTTACATTAATTTATTTTATCTTGATTTTTACCCCGTTAAAATCATCTTAATTTGTACACCAAACATTTATAACCAATTATAAATCTAATATCACAAAATCCTTTTCACCCAATGTATACTTAATAAAATATCAAAATTTTATTATTCTTTATAAAAACCAATATAAAAAAAACAAACAACCAAATAAAACAAATCATAACCAAAATCTACTTTAGTATTTTAAATCAAAAAAACAAAACCAAAAAATACAAAAAAAAAATCAAAAAAATACCAAACTCACCAAATTCAATCAAGTCTTCTAATTTGAATTAATTTATACCTATAATGCTTACCTTTGCAGTATTGTTTTCAAATCAGTAAACACAATGCCAAATATAAACTAACCCAAAAAACCAAACTAAAAAAAAAAAAAAAATATCAAAATATTTTTTAATTTTTGTATAAAATGCCCAACAACTTAAAAAAACATTTTTTTTCAATATCATTTTGGCTATAACTATCTTACCATTTACATACCCAAATTATAAATATTTTGAAGCACCGTGTAATTGCAGCACCCTGTTATAACTTTCTGTTACTTGCAATACAAATGTAAAATATCTATGCTTAAAAATATGACTTTTGCATCGCAAAAGTCAACCCCACTAAACTAAAAAATACCATTATTTTCATTTAAAAGTATATATCGCCATTCGTGTATATTGTATAATAAATAGTTCTTTTATAACATAAAATGTATCAAATCAATAAATAATAATTATCACTATATGATTTTTAATGTTATTGCAATTAGTGTTTCAAACATATAAATTATGCCCTAATACCCTCCATTCGAAGAAACACCGCGGGCTGAATGCGTATACGGACATTAACTGTCTTTTTATACCATGATCTATCAGAATGCATCAAACATGTTATTTACGTACTCTTTGCCGTTGTCACTACGAACATCTTTTATTTTCTTTTCGGTTTGGCGGTCGACTAAATTTTTATATGTTTGAAACTTTTCAAATGTTCGGTCCTTTGATTTCATAAAATAGACAAAACCCGCTTTGACATATCGTCTATAAATGTAATGAAATATTTTCACCCCCGACGGAATTCACATTTATAGGACCGCAAACGTCTGTGTGAATTAATTCCAATAACTGCGACGCACAAGTTGAATTGTTCTTAGCAAATGGTTGAGAGCAAATTTTTGCCTTATTGCACGTATTGCAATTTGTATTGACCGAAATATTTTTTAATTAATGCCATTTACGAGTTGATTACGTATTTGTTATGTGTCGGTTTATCTCATGGGGCAGCGCCGGCCAGCCAGTACTCTCTTATAGGGGTGGGTTCACCCGTGCCCGCCGTCACGAACAATCGCACCAAAACGACCAAGTCTGCACATCTCTAAACAAAACAAAAACAGCTGATCTACGATAACATTTAATCGGCAATAACACAAACCAAACAAAACCTACAACTCTTTCAACACTGAAATGGGGCGTCGATGTTCTGCCCTAGCGTGCCCACCCAACCAGTGTTGCTAAACATTAATTTAAGTCAACACCCTTTTGTACTAGATTTTAAATATCACTTATCCTAACGGTCTATATGTTCCCCTCTCCTCCATTAAAGGGCCTTAAGCGTACATTTCGTATTTGCAATTTAACATTTAATTCTGATTTATCTTACACGTTAACATTTAGATTTATTTTCCCTGCATTACGATTTACAACATTTTTGGCATGAGAGTGTCTCCAGGCAACTGGCTAATTAAAATAGTGTTACACCATAAACGAGCGATCGATACGCGAGGCAAACCAGAAAAATTTACTAGTAAAAAAAAAAGTGTACTTTAATTACCGGAGGTCATGAAACACGTATTTCTACCCTACCTCATCCTGTAGGAGCTCCAAGGGGCAAATGTAAGGGACCTCTAAAAACTCATACTAAAACTCTAATTGGTCTACGCGTATATTACACTTTAAGTGGTTATAATTGCGCTACTGCATAAGGACACTCACACGAGAATTTAACAAGCTGATATATTATCAGTCACACAAAAAATATAAATTAAATAAATAAATATATGATAAATCAAATATATATATAAATATCAAATTAAATCAATATATATATAAATAGTAGCGGGAATAATCATGCGATTTTAAAGGTATAATAATTTAAATAATTTAATTATTTACTACAAATTTAGCTGAAGGCTTCGGCGAGGTATCTCTGATTAGCAACACATTCAATGCAAGCCGGGGTATTACCTGCGGCACCAGTAAATGCGTCCACCTTGTCTATACTTTTTTTTTTATACAGAATTTATTTTTTTCTTGGGCCGCTAACGTATTTGAATTTCGACATTTGTGAATAAACTGTTAAAGGACTCTCGTCGCACTGCTCCCTTTTGGAACGGACTCACTCTGCACCCTCCTGTTCGCATCTTTCGACGGCCAAATGGTTATTCGGGGAGTCGCTGCAGCTTCTAGGGTATCCCACTTTAACTGGCTCCAGCGCCGCACCCCGATCGATCAACGCACTTGGTGATGGCTATGAGTGGTCCCTTTGCTGCCACGTATAAACAACCATTCCGAACTGCTGGATCGGCCTGAAAGGTTTTATAAAACCACACATTTTCTTTATATGGGCGTTGCACATCTCCTTTGCTGACACTCACTTTTATTACATTTTTTCAGACACTCGAACAAAAGATTTAGCTGGAGCGAGAGTCACTTTGAGCTGGTACAGCTGCCTTTGGCTTTGCAATGCCGACTGTACTCTGTTCAAATCAAATTGCACTATTCTTGCCGCTGTTGCTATGTGAAATCGAAATTTTGCAGTTCGTCAATTCCGTTAGCTAAAGCAGAAACGAAATTTGAACGTTTGCATGTGTGCGTGTTCATTTCGCGCGCTCACCAATCTCCTCGTGAACTCCCTCTCTCTCTCTCTTGGTCTGTTAACCGTTCATAGTGCTGCCACCCTGTTACCCACTTGGACAGTCACTATCGATAGACCCACATCCCACTGCAACAATTTAATCATTTAGACCGCGAAAGTTTAGATGTCCGTACCGATTATGCCACAATATTTCTTTTTCTTGCATGGCGAATAATCGATTGTTATTCAAGTTATCAAAAGTAAATAAATTGGCTGAAGCTTTGGCCACAAGTAAAGTTATTCCATCTTTCGATTTAACAACAGCACAATTTTCCTTAAATATTACCGAATGTCCAAATTTTAATGCTTTACTGACGAAAAGAAATGTAATTGAATATCTGGCACATGCAAAACATCATGTAGCATTAATTCACATTTACTTGCTTTTATTTTAACAGTGCCTCTTCCAGGGCTCACAATTTGTTTATCAGCAGCCAACAAAATTTTATCATTTTGCTCTACATACGAAACGAATTAGCTTTTCTCGTGACACATGTGCGAAGTTGCACCACTATCCAAACACCACCTGTTTTTTACCGTTTCGTCTTTCTGTATTGCCAAATACACTGCGTAAGAAACTCGCTGATTTTCATTTTTGCGTTCTCTTTGCTCGTTATGTGCTTTACGCTTTGATTTACTGTGCGCTGATCGGTGTCCACGCTTCCCACAATTGAAGCATATTCCAGTGAATTTGCTATTCTCCTTTTCGCGTGTTTCGTTTTGTGTTTTATTTGCGCCTGCATAGAACCACTTAGCATACAACACATAGAGGCGTCAAATCGACTAAAAAGTGGTTGCATAAAATTTTTGAACTGGACGATCCCAAGCAGCTTCGTGTGCTGCGACTACGACACGAAGGCAAAACGCAGCAGTCAGGCAAAATATTCTTCTGGCGATCAGCGGCACACAGCGCCGAACTCATTGCTTGATCTGGCTTCGCTGCCGCAACATCTATTTCGACGCTCCGAAACGCTTACATATATGCAAATTACAGCACCACATATATTCAATCACAAAAGACATTGCTTGAATTTCCGGCGTTGCCTCTTTTCTGTAGTCGTTCGAGCTTGTAGAAGAGACGGGGCGGGGGTTGCAATAGTTCAATGAGGAGGCCAGTGGCCGAAATTTAGATTTTTCAATTTCAGCCAGCGGTGCTTCTCTTCGAAATGGATGGTATTAAATCATTAATATGTTTGCAACACTTACTGCAATTAACATAAAAATCCATTAAGTCATAATTATTATTTATTATTTAATACATTTTATGTTATCAAAGAACTATCACCATCATAACAATATCTTTTCGTTATATTAATAGTTTAATTAATATATTTATTTATTTATTTATTGGCAACTAAGGCAGTCACATAAAAATTTAAATAACTGTTAGGAAAATAAAATTATTATAAAAAAGAGTAATAATTAAATATTTTTGTAAGGTATCTATGCTGCTGCTGGTGCGTCTTTCTTTTTGTTTGCATTTATTTCCTTGTTGGCCGAGGAATATATTACGGATCTTATTTATTTACTCCAACATGAATAACTGAGTCATTATTTTATTTTTAGTAATAGAACTGCTTTTATAGGGTATGTTTTACCATGAGGTCAAATATCTTTTTAAGGAGCCACAGTTATTACAAATTTATTATCAATGTACCTTATTTTGGAATTGATTTAGTACAATGAGTTTTAGCAGGGTTTGCTGTCGATAACGCAACTTTAACTCGATTTTTTACATTTAATTTTATTTTATCTTTGATTGTTTTAGCCGCCGTTAAAATTCATCTGTTATTTGTACACCAAACAGGTTTTAATAACCCAATTGGATTAAATTCTAATATCGACAAAATCCCTTTTCACCCTTAAATGTATTACTTATATGGATATTGTAGGATTTATCGTAATAATTTTTTTATTTATTTCTTTAGTTTTAATAAGACCTAATTTATTGGGAGACCCCGATAATTTTATCCCTGCCAATCCTTTAGTTACACCTGTACATATTCAACCAGAGTGATATTTTTTTATTTGTTTACGCAACTTTACGTTCAATTTCTAATATATTAGGAGTAATTGCTCTTGTTTTATCAATTGCAATTTTAATAATTTTACCTTTTTATAATTTAAGAAAATTTTGATGAATTCAATTTAACCCAATTAACCAAATTTTATTTTGAATAATAGTAGTAACAATAACTTTATTAACATGAAGCGGACCTGAAGAAGACCCTTCTATATTAATTGGACAAATTTTAACTGTTGTTTATTTTTTATATTATTTATTAAACCCACTAATTAACAAGTGATGAGATAATTTATTAAATTAGTTAATGACCTTGAAAAAGTATTATTTAGTATTTTGTTTTAAAAAAATAAAATAGAAATTTTATTTTGTATTAACTTTAATAAATTTAATTCACCCTTAAAATTAAAATAATAAAACTTCAAACCCAATTAAAAATAATAAATAATTTAACAAAAAAGTTAAAAAACATTTTCAAGCAAAATATATTAATTATCATAACGAAACCGAGCTAAAGTACCCCAAACTCAAATAAAAACAAAAAAAAATATTAATTTTATTCTGATTCTCCTTCAGAAAAATCAAAAGGAGTTTTGTAAGTTCCAGCCAAAGAATTTATTAACCAAACTAAAGCTAAAGGAAATAAAATGAATAAAAATCAAATATATGTTAACAATAAAAATTAAAAAAATATAACCCCCAATTAAAAAAACAAATGACAGTTAAATTAAAGCTAAACTAACTCCATAAGAAATTGTTTGTGCAACTGCACGCAATCCCCCTAATAACGCGTAATAAGAATAAGAAGATCAACCTGCTACTATAACAGTATAAACTCCTAAGCTAGTACAGCATAAAAAAATAAGCCTCTTAAATTAAAAGAATAAAGTTTATCAAAAAATGGTATACATATTCAAACAACTAATGACAACAAGTAAGAGTGCTCTAGTCGAGAGTGCCCAACTAGGAGATTTCCTGAACCCAGTTCTTACATTCATAATTCTTTATCTGCATGCATACATTGAAACACACACACACACACACATACAAGCACAAGCTGCTAGCTGCTGGCTGTGCGCGTCATACAATTGCTTTGCTTCTTCTTCTTCCTTTGGTCCCAACTATGATACATTGAATCGTTAAAAATTTTTTGTTTATTGTCCGATTGTAATGACATTTGAAGGACATAAAGATGGCATATAAATGCGAGACTATGTAAAATCCGTATTTTTCGATTTCTGTGAGATCGGGGGGAGGTATCCAAAAAATGAAATGCATTTAACCTTTGTATGCTATAGAAGAATATACATACCAAATTTGGTGTCTCTACCTCTTATAACTTCTAAGCTTTACCTTAAAAACACTGTTCTGGAATCTTAATTTATCGATAACTTTTGAACGGGATGAGATATCGAAAAAAATATGAAGTCTCTATTTTTTGTAGTCTCTGAGAAACAGGCGTTCATACATACGGACGGACGGACAGACGGAAAGACAGACGGACATGGCTAGATCGACTCGGTTATTGAAAGTGATCAAGAATATATATACTTTATCGGGTCGGAGATGCTTCCTTATGCCTGTTACATACTTTGCACAAAACCATTATATCCTTTTTCCCATTTTAAATGGGATCAAGGAATAAAAGTAAAGATAAAATTGGAGAAATATAATATCTTAAATAATTTGATAACAAAGGATAAGTTTGTTCTTCTGTAAATAATTTAATCGCATCACAAAAAGGTTTTGGAATTCCTATTAAACCATTTTTATTAGGACCCTTACGAATTTGAATATACCTAAAACTTTCCGCTCTAATAATGTTAAAAAAGCTACTCTTAGTAACACACAAATAATTAATAATAAACTTCCAATAAAAGACATAATTATTTCTATATAAAACAAGTACTATTTGTCAAAAATGTATATACATAAATTCAAAATGTATTGCACTAATCTGCCAAAATAGTTTTTATAATTAATATTATTCTTTATTAAAATATATTTATTTTAATATTTGGTCCTTTCGTAATAAAATATTTTAATTTTTTAAAAGTAGAAACCAACCAACGGCTTCACCCAAAATTATATCTTAATCCAACATAATCGAGGTCGCAATCTTTTTTATCGATATGAACTCTCCAAAAAAAATTATGATCATTATTAATGGATCAAGTATTCATAAATTAATGGATTTTGAAATTAAAAGTTTTTTAAATTTTAATATCATCCCAATATAATATTTTAATTTATTATTAATAAAAATAATCTTTATAATTAAAATAAACAAAATATTAATAATTTTTAGCTTTTTGACTAAAAAATAAAATTCTATACAAAATTTAAAAGAAACTGTTAATATTTCGTCACACCATTAATTACAGCCTTCAATTAAAAGATGATTATGCCACCTTTGCACAGTTAGAATACTACGGCCATTTAAAATAGTTCAGTGGGCAGGTAAGCCTTTAAATTTAATTCAAAAATACATGTTTTTGTTAAACAGGCGAATATTATTTTTGTCGCAATGTTTACTTCAACTTATCATTTATATTTATTTTTACAATAAAATATACTAATTCTATCATTTTACTTAATTTAATTAATTAAACTTGAAAAACTAGATACCTTTACGAATAACATTTAATTTCTAATGTAATATTTAACATAATTTTATCACATTCATTTTTATATTATATTAACTTTTTTCAAATCGAGAAAAATTTTTGTAAATATTTTTTATTTAATAAACGCTAATACACAAGGTACAATAAATTAAATTTTCTTTTTAAATACATTTTTGTTAAATTATTTAAATTTTCTTTTACAATACTATTAATTTTTTATTAAATTTATTTTTTCCTTAAGCATGTATTATTGGGCCTATGCGTGTTAATATTTGTGTATTTTAAGCGAGGTTATTCATTTTAATAATTTTTCATTTGTTTTGTTATTATTAAAATTTGTCCTCCTACGCGTTTTGGCATCTTTTTATTATATAATAATTTTTCATACTTTAAATTTTGAAATAAAAAAATTAATTTACAAAATCTAATCAATTTAAATTGATTTGCACAAAATCGTTTCAATGTAAATGAAATGCTTTATTGTAAAAGCTTTAAAATGTCATTCTAGATACACTTTTCAGTACATCTACTATGTTACGACTTATCTTACCTAAATAATAAGAGCGACGGGCGATGTGTTCATATTTTAGAGCTAAAATCAAAGTATTAATCTTTATAAATTTACCACCAAATCCACCTTCATAAACTTTGTCATAGTTCTATACGTTTAAATAAAATTATTGTAACCCATTACTACTTAAATATAAGCAACACCTTGATCTGATAAAAATTGGAATTAAAATCATTGAATATTATTACTCATATAAAATATTCTAATAATGACGGTATAAAAACTGATATTAATGTAAGGTCCATCGTGGATTATCGATTACAAAACAGGTTCCTCTGGATAGACTAAAATACCGCCAAATTTTTTAAGTTTCAAGAACATAACTATTACTACTTTAATATTTATAATTACATATTAAATAATAGGGTATCTTATCCTAGTCTTTTATTAAAATTTTTAAGCTTCAAATATTTTTATAAATAAAAATTTAATTTAAAATTTCACTAATAAATTTAATTTATTAATATAAACCAATTTAACTTTTACTAAAAAATGTATTTGTATAACTGGTATAACTGCGATTGCTGGCACCAATTTAATCTAACATTTCTATTTCTAAATTTCTTTAATCAATAAAATTAATAACTGCGGGTATTAATAAACATTCTTACAAAAATGTACATATAAATCATATGAATAACAAATTTTTAAACCAAAATAAAACTTTATACATAAATTTTGAATTGTAAAAAAATAATAAATATAAAACATAATAATTAATATTTTAATAAATTAAAATTTTATAAAAATTGTAAACTAATATTTTTTTTAATTACTAAACCTGAGAAATATCTAAAAAAAAAAATTATAAAGAAAACTAAAAATTCTTTTATTACTATATTATATGTAATTTTTTATTAATTTTGTGATATTAAAAATACTTAAAATAATAAAAATAAAACAATTAAAATAAATTTAAAAGTAAATAAAAATTTGAATAACTTTGTAAAATTAAAATAAATAATAACTTATTTAAAAAATTTATAAAAAATTAATTTAATAATTTTATTAACAATTATTTTTAACTATTATATTAATACAAAAATTTATTTTAAATATGTCAATCCTCTATAAATATCCTTTCTTTTTTTTATCCATTTATGAAATTTTAAAAATTTTAAATTAAAAGAAAAACATCAATTTAATAAATAAAATTTTAAAAAATTTGTTTATACTATCTTGATAAAGATAATAAAAAAAAAAAAAAAATGTAAATATATTATTAAGTAACAATCTTAAAGATCTCAGTTTGATCACGTGTTTTTTGTGCTCCGCATTTTTTATTTTGTTTCCTAATATCAAAGCTTTATCCATCTTAAATAATCAATTCTACCTAAATTGATAACGCTTTGGTTCCTTGCAAAGTATATCAGCTGTGCATCGAATAATATCAATTATTCTATTTAATAACACGGCATCAGAGCTGCGTTTTGTTGTTTGTGTTATTTACTTTACTCTCTTACGCTCTTACGCTTCCGTCTGCATACAATAGTTTGTCGTGTGTCGCTTATTATCTCTTTGTGCATCGCTCTCACTAAACTTATTGTTGTTGTCTTCGGTCCTCACACTGTTTGTGCATTACGCTAGCTTTCGAGTGAAACTTGAGTGTTTTTTCGTTAGTTACATTTTCGTGCGCTTTTTTTTCACCGCTGTGCGCTCTTGTAACTTTTTGCTCTATTTCTAAATTTGTGCAATTTGTTTGACTCCCGTAGGCAATATGTCGTGCTGCAAAAATAATTTCACTTTTAAGCAGGCTGATATCTTTCAGCCGCAATTTATTTATTGTTGGTTGTGCGAGAACATTATGCATGCCAAATGTGCTGGGCTTAGTGAATCGCAAATGTGATAAAGTCACCGCAATTGCTAAAAAAGGCAACGGCGTCTTGAAATGGTCGTGCCCAGTTTGCATCGACATGCAAATAGACTTTTCGCGAATGTAAAATTCCGTTAGCTCGCATTAGCAAACAGACGTGTTTTTTTATTGCGCTTCGAGATTAATTCTGTCTCTTCGTTCTATTCAATCGTGAATTTGCGTTTTTACGTTTAATAAATTTCTTGTGGCTTGTGAATTACATTCGGTTGTGTGAAACACATAGTTGGACAATAATTCTTAGCTAATTAACATATTTACAAATTGTGTTTAAATACAACAACAAACAGTAGCCCAAGCATACTGGTTTGTCTTGTGCAGTTGCATTGCTGTTGCTAACACTTTGTTATTGTATTTATACCGTTTTGGTTATTTTCGCGCTCGTGCTTGCTCTCGCTCTCCCGCGCTCTCGTTTAATTTTGTGGTTGGCGGTGGCCGCGCTCTTCTGTTTCTGTTTGTGCTAATTTCGGTCGTCGCGCTCGCGCCGTTCTGTTTTTCGTTTTCGTTATTGTCGTAAATAGAAATTGTCAATTTTGAACCTAGCTTGTTTTATATATATATATATTTATTGTTATATATATATATATATTATATTTGTTGCTTTGCAGTGTATTTTGTGTACTATTTTGCAGTGTTCTTTTTTTATTAATATTTTTTGTTGAAATTAATTATTCTTTTTTTAACAAAATAAAAATGTATGTCTGTTACGCAAAAAATTGCCAGGTGCGTGCAAATGTAAAAATGGGTTTCGTTTGTTGCTGGCTGTGCGATAATGTTGCGCACGAAAAATGCGCTGGCCTCAACGGCCGTATTATAGACCTGATCGAGTCCAAATCAGGCTTAAAGTGGACTTGTGAGACCTGTAGGGATGTCGAAAGGGATATGATGGGTTTCATGAGGCAGACCAAGAAAGGCTTTGGAGATATTTTCGGTCGGTTCAAAAAACTGTTCGAAGGTTTCTCGGCGTTGGATGACGAGTTCAAAGGTATGAAACTTTTGAACGAGTCTCCTAAGCGCAAAAAGGCCAATCATAGGCTGTCAATTGGCCCTAATGAGCTTTCGGTCCCAACGGTCCCAGTTGCTTCATCTGCTCCATCACTGATGGATTTTACATCCCCACGTCCTCAGATAGTAGTCAGTAGTGAGGAAATCAACGTCTTACCCATGGATGTTGTTACTGCTGACCCAGTAGAAATTTCTGTTTTGGCGAATGCAGGCAGTGTTGTTGCAAGTCAGCATACTCTTGCTGATATGTCTGCCAAATCAAATGCTCTTTCAATTAAGGCTATAGCTCCTCCTGGAGTTACAGCTGCGGTTGATGTTAATACCCTTGTAGGTGTCCCACCAAAAAAACAAATTTTTGTTTCCAGGCTTGCCCCTGATACTACATCTGATGATGTCAAGGCCTTTATTCAGGCTAAATCTGAAGCCAATATTACGGTGGAAAAATTTAAATTTACGTATCTTCGTGAAATTTCCTCATTTAAAATAAGTGTTCCTGCCGATCATTTCAACAAAATTTGTTGTAAAGAATTTTGGCCTGAACACTTAATCATAAAAGAATACACTGCAAAAAAGAAAAATCGGACTCCGGTTGCACTCCCCTCTGTAGTTGCTAGGTCTAATCCAGCACCTATAGTCTCTGATAGCACAAAAAACTAAAATCCTCCCTCTCACTGGGCTATCAGAATGTAAGAGGTATTTGTAGTAAACTTAGTAATCTTTACCTAAATAGCATGTCCTTTACTTTTGATGTCGTTGCCTTTTCTGAAACATGGTTAAGGCCCGACATTTTAAATTCTGAAATTTTTTTTAACAAATTTTCCATTTATAGAAAAGATCGCACTCCTCGTCGTGGTGGGGGTGTACTTATTGCTGTTGATGTCGATTTATCTTCAGAAATAGTAATAATAGATAGTTCTATAGATATTGAATTTGTTGCTGTCAAAGTGAACCTTCGTGGTGTTAGCCTTTCCCTTTACAATTTTATATTCTTTATTTTTCTGCAATACTTTCTGTATCATCTATGCTTTCTGATCGTGATTTTCTTGTTGTTCTTGGTGATTTCAATATTGCTGGGACTGTTTGGATTTCTAATGTAGACTCCAATGTATTGACTCCCACGACCCAACATGATTTTCTTGATAATTTATTTGGGATGTCATTGTGTCAAATCAATGCTATCCCAAATTCTCAGAATAAGATGCTTGATCTTATTTTCGCTTTGGATCCCTCCCTCGTATCATTATCATTATCACCCAACTTTGGAAGTGTTGATAGATTTACCTATCCGGGGGATGTGCCCACGTAATCTACCTCCAGAGCGAGTTCGTCAATTTCGGAACACCGATTTTATTAAACTTACTCAACTCTTATCCCAGACTGACTGGTCCCAGCTTTACAGGTGTAGGGACATGGACAGTGCAATCACGATTTTTTACTCAACCTTAAATTCATTACTTGATTTATGTGTCCCGGTTCGTAATGCACGTAGTTCTAACAAACCAATTTGGTTTACACGGGAATTAACTAGCATGAAAAATAGAAAGTCAAAATTGTACAAAAAGTTCAAGGAAACTGGCTCTTTCTTGGATTTCTCTAACTACTTGATTGCTCGATCCAATTTCTCTGTCCTGAATAACCAATGCTACCAGGATTACCTTAGAAGTTGCAGGTTACAGTTTCAGCGGGATCCTAAACAGTTTTATAACTTCGTTAATGCGAAACGTAAATCATCAACACTTCCATCAACCGTATTTTTTGAAAAAACGACAGCTAACACAGATCAGGCCATCGCCGATTTATTTGCTGCGTTTTTTCAAACAACTTATAGCTCATCAAATGTTCAATTGGTTTCGCCATATCCTTACAATGTAAATGTCTCTAATTGCATATTTGGACCTTTAATAACGGAAAGCTCGCTATTAAATGATCTTAAGGCTATTAAGCCAGTATTCTCACCGGGACCTGATGGAGTACCAGGCTGCGTGCTTAGGTACTGTGCTGAAGGTCTTTTGAGGCCATTATATAAGCTTTTTAATCTGTCCATCGAGTTGTGCTCTTTTCCCGTTATGTGGAAAGAATCATTTATTATTCCTCTCCATAAAAAAGGAAACAAGTCAAACGTTCAAAACTATAGAGGTATTTCTAAGTTGTCTGCTATTCCTAAGATTTTTGAGAAATTAATAACTTCTCAACTACAACATCTTTGTAGATCTATAATTTCACCCTGCCAGCACGGGTTTGTGAAAAATAGATCTACTACCACTAACTTACTTGAATTCACTTCTTTTGTTATGAAGGGGTTTCAAAACAAAATGCAAACAGATGTTATTTACACCGATTTCAGTAAGGCTTTTGATTCCGTTAATCATTCTCTTTTACTTCATAAACTTCATCTTCTGGGATTTCCAAAAAACTTAATTCTTTGGATCGCCAATTATCTAAGTTTAAGATCCCAAAAAGTCTTTTTTAAAGGACTTGTCTCTAAGTCTGTTCAGGTCACGTCCGGAGTACCACAAGGTAGTCACCTTGGTCCCTTGTTATTTACATTGTTCATTAATGACCTTCCTTCCGTGATAACACACTCTCTGGTGCTGATGTATGCCGATGATGTTAAACTTTGTTTTTCGTCTACAGACTTTCTATCTGGTAAAAGGTTGCAAACTGATTTAGAAAGCTTTCAAACCTGGTGTCGGGTAAATTTATTAAATTTAAATTGTGGTAAATGCAACGTTATGTCTTTTTATAGGCGAATGCCCTTTTTAAATAATTATGTTCTTAATGGAAAACCACTTGAACGAATTGAGTCAGTTAATGATTTGGGTATCCTTTTGGATCCCAAGCTTAAGTTTGACAAGCATATTTCTTCTGCTGCTAATCGAGCCTTTGGTGTATTGGGTTTCATTAAGCGTTGGTCGAAAGAATTTGACGATCCCTACGTTACTAAGACTCTTTATACTTCACTTGTTCGCCCCATTCTTGAGTATGGGTCTTGTATATGGTGTCCACAATATAAGGTTCATCAGGATAGAATAGAATCTGTGCAAAAACAATTTCTACTCTTTGCCCTCCGGTGTCTTCACTGGAATCCTAATACTCGCTTGCCTCCTTACCGTAGTAGACTTCTACTAATAAATCTTCCCTCTCTTTCTGATCGTAGAACCATGCTTGGTGTAATCTTTTTACACAAACTAATTAACGGTGAAATTGATTCATCAGAATTAATTAGCCAAATTAGTTTTGCTGTTCCGATCAGAAGTACTAGGAACTTTTTCCCGATTTCCCTGCAAGCCTGTAATACTAACTATGCAGTTCATAACCCTTTTCGGATCTTATGCTCTAGTTATAATAACCTTTTCCCGATAATAAGTAATGCTACTTCTGTCCCTACTCTCAGAACTGTACTATTACAACATCTGTCTAACATTTAAATAGTCTATGTTCATTTGTTGTATTTATATTGTATGTTCTATTCGTATTTCGCGATCTTCGTAGCCGCACGTTATGCGGCGCGCCCCTCGGTCGGTTGGGCGGGAGGTGGGTTGCATGTTGCCTGGGTCCGCGCGTTAACAAGCCCTGGCTTGGTATCGTTGGGCCACTTGAATGTACTGTTCGTTAGTACATCAACGTCCATAGAATAAAAAATGATCTCGCTAGGATTTGCTGGTTTGAGAAAAAAAAAGCCAACTTTCCCACAATGACAAAAACATCAACATATTACCATCCCCCCCCACACCCAGCATCTCCCCCAAACCCCGCCAACCACCAAACAAAGGACACCAGTCGAACTACAACCAAAAGACCAAAACAAACCACATACCTCACAACAATTTTTCGATTTCATCTTTCTTCACAAACACTAATAGATGTTATGCCAACTTACAGCTCTATACTAGATCAACCTTACAATCCAAGACTACCATCCTACTACAAATCACTTATTTTTTAGAACATTCTCCTTCAGCATCCCCTACTAAAAACGATATTCTTCCGTAAAGGGAATAAGTTTCTAACCAGCATATTTATGCAACAGATTGGTCTTTTTTAAACAATCGGTTGACATAGATGTTGCTGCTAACATATTCTATGAAACCCTTTATGCATTGTTTGATATCTGATTCCGAAATAATCCCTTCATTGCCTCAAGCAAACCTCCATGGTTTACACCACGACTCTCTTACTTAAAAAACATTAAATCTAAGTGTTTTAAAAGTTTAAGAAGTCTGGTTCTAGTGTTGACTTCCAAAATCTGTAGCCAATCCAACTTTGTCCTTTTAAACTCCGAGTGCTACGGAACTACCTACTCGTTGCAAACGACAGTTTACTCAAGATCCTAAGCAATTTTACAACTTTGTTAATTCAAAGCGCAAATCTTCAAATTTGCCTTCTTCCTTTTTTCTTGGGATAGAAAAAGCTAGCAACGACTCTACTGCTTCTGATCTATTTGCCAACTTTTTCCAATCAACATATTCCTCTGTCCCCCACACTAACACTTATCCGTATAAATTTCACCTTCGAACCTATTATTTAATCCTGGTATCACGATGCCTCACTTCTTTCTGCATCTAATTCACTAAAACCTCTTTCTCTTGGGCCAGACAACATACCTATTGTGTGCTCGAGTGCTGTAATTCCCTACTTCAACCATTGCTAAAACTTTTTAACCTATCCCTTGACTCTGCAGTCTTTCCATCTATTTGGAAGGAATCGTTCATCATTCCTCTCCACAAAAAAGGTGGGAAGTCTGATATTTCTAATTACAGAGGCATTGCAAAGCTATCAGCCATCCCTAAATTATTTGAAAAACTTCTAACTTCGTCTTTGCAACATCTCTGTAAGTCGATTATTCCCCTGCCCAACATGGTTTTGTTAAGAGTCGGTCCACTACGACCAATTTACTTGAATTTACCTCCCTTGTAAATGATGCATTTCTTATGAAAATCAAACTGATGTCATTTACACCGATTTCAGTAAAGCATTTGACTCTGTCAACCACGAACTTCTGCTGTATAAGCTTGATTGCTTAGGATTCCCTCCATCTTTTCTGGCTTGGACTTCCTCCTATTTAAATGGTCGGACTCAACCATTCTTATTACCAGATATTGAAACTTATTTTTCTATACCGATCCCCTGTGTCATACTCATCTACAAGATGATTTGAACGCTATGCAGCTTTGGTGTTCGGCAAACCAACTCATCTTAATGTTCAAAATATTTTATGACTTTCAGTCGTTCTAGACCCCATTTAGCCTCTTATACGATTGACAAATTTCTTTGCAACGTATTTTTACATTAAAGATCTTGGAGTTATTTTTGACAAAAAGTTGAGCTTTAATCTCCATATTTCTTCTATCGTTAATGCAGCCAGAGGCGTACTGGCTTCATTAAACGCTGGTCGAAAAATTTAACGATCCTTTCACCACCAAACTTCTCTACGTTTCCTTGGTCCGTCCTATCCTTGAATACTGCTCATTTGGTCCCCCAGTATCAAAACTCTCAAGATCGTATTGAGTCTGTTCGAAGCATTCTTCTCTCCCTTACGTGGACTAACTGATCCCAATCTCCGTTTGCCATCGTACTCCGTCCCTTTTACTCATTAATCTTCCGTCCTAATTAACCGTAGAACACCCTGGTGTTGTCTTCCTGCATAAGTTAATTAACGGCGATATTGACTCCTCTTCTCTTTTAGGTCCCTTACTTTTCTGTTCCTAGTAGACCAACTAGAAACTTTGTCCCTTTCGTATTATCATCATGCACGACTGATTATCTTTCACAATCCAATCGTGTCTTTCAATTTAATTTATTACCACGTATTCTCGGCAACTCTCTCTCCCTGTAGTTAAATCATCTGTTCTCATCTATCTCCGCGGGATCTCTGACCGTGCATAGATGAAAACACCTTTCCCTACACTTCCTACCTAACACTAATTAATACCTAACACTAACTTAATTTTGGTCTGATTGGGTTTTTCTGGGTTTTCCCCAATCCTTGCAAAAAGTTGACCAATTTGCTTTTAAACACCCCCAGATTTTAATTTTAATTATCAATTTACTTTTAATTTTTATTATATAATTTTATATTAAAATTTTTTATTTTAAACAATAAATTAGTATCATGTAATTTTAAATTTAAATTTTCTGTGTCTGACTGTTTTTAGTCGACATTAAATTAATAAATTAATAATATAAATAATAAAAATTTTCGCAATCCAAAAATAATTACAATAATAGTAACAAAATCTATATTAAAAAGATTTATATAAATATTCTTTTAATTTATATAATTTTATATTAGTTTTATAAATTATTTTATATTTATATAAAGTTTGTATTTTATTAAATTATATATATCTATTTAAAGATTTTTAATTATCTATTTACAAAAACATACTGTTTAAATTTTTATACTAAAATTAATTATTTAATTTAAATACTTGCTATTTTTAAAATTTTAAAATTCTTAAATATTTAATAGTAAACAAAAAAAAATCCTATTTTTTTCTACAATGAATTGCCTGATAAAAAGGATTACCTTGATAGGGTTAATTATGCGGTATTTAGCATTCATTAAATTTTATTGTTTTTTTTACAATGAATTTATATTTAATAGAATTAAACTATTTCTAAAAGTTTCAAAAACTTTTGTGCGTCATACACCAAAATATAAAAAATTAAGCTAATTCAGCTACTGGGTCCATTACCCCATTTATAAAGGTTTCAACCCTTTTCTTTTTAATTTTTAATAATTCTTCAAAATTTTTATTTGTCACAATAATTAATTACAGTCACATCTTATTCTTGATTAAGAGCTTGAATAGGTTTAAGCCTGAATTTGTTATATTTTATTCCCCTAATAAGAGATAGTAATAATTTTAAATCTACTGAAGCCTCGTTAAAATATTTTTTAACCCAAGCTTTAGCTTCAACTGTATTATTATATTCTGTAATTTTATTAATGCTTAAAAATACCATTAATAACGAAATAAATTAATCTTTTACTTCTATTATAATTTTATGCACTTTATTATTAAAAAGAGGATCGGTTCCTTTTCATTTTTGATTTCCTAACTTAATAGAAGGTTTCTCATGAATAAACGCACTACTTTTAATAACGTGACAAAAAATTGCCCCATTAATACTAATTTCTTATTTAAATTTAAAAAGTTTAATATTAATAAGAGTAATTTTATCGGTTATTGTAGGAGCGATTGGAGGAATCAACCAAACTTCCTTACGTAAATAAATAGCTTTTTTATCAAATAACCATTTCGGATGAATATAAGGTGCTTTAATAATTAATGAATCAGTTTGGTTAATTTATTTTTTATTTTATTCTTTTCTAACTTTTATTTTAACTATATATAATACAATATATTTAATATTTATAAATTATTTCTTTAACTTTTCTTGATTTTTACACGAAAATAAATTTACTTTTTATTTTTACTTTAGAAGGGACCCCCATTTTTAGTTTTTACCATGTTGTTATCCCAATTAACTTTATTCAATATTTAATTAATTATTTTCATAATATTAACATTAATCACGTTATTTTTTATTTACGAATTTGTTATTTGGCATTTGTACCAAATTATACGAAAATAACTGGATAATAAATTCTCAAATTAATATCTTTAATATAAAATTAAAATGAATTTTTACATTCTTATCAATTTTTGGCCCATTTTAATTTCGATATTTTAAACAATACTTTAGTAAGGCTTTAAGTTAATAAAAGTAATAGCGTTCAAAGCTGTAAATATAGGAATTCCCTTAAGCCTTAGTAAATTTTTACTCTTTCAAAATTGCAGTTTGATATCATTATTGACTATAAGACCTAATTTTAAATGATTAAGAAGAATAATTCTTATAAATAAATTAACAATTTATCGCCTAAACTTCAGCCACTTAATCGCGACAATGGTTATTGTCAACAAATTATCAAGATATTGGGACATTATATTTCATTTTTGGTCCTTGAGCTGGAATAGTCGGGACATCATTAAGAATTTTAATTCGAGCTGAATAAGGTTAGGAGCCCCTGATATAGCATTTCCTCGAATAAATAATATAAGATTTTGATTACTTCCCAAAGCTTTAACACTTTTATTAGTAAAAAGAAAAGTGGAAAATGGGGCTGGTACCGGGTGAACTGTTTACCCTCCTTTAACTTCAGGAATCGCTCACGGAGGAGCTTCAGTAGATTTAGCTATTTTCTCTTTACATTTAGCTGGAGTTTCTTTCATTTTAGGAGCCGTAAATTTTATTACAACTGTTATTAATATACGATCTTCTGGAACTATATTAGATCGAATACCATTATTTTTTTATCAGTAGTAATTAAAGCATTGTTATTACTTTTATCTTTGCCTGTATTAGCGGGTGCAATAACTATACTATTTGCCGGACGAAATTTAAATAATTCATTTTTTGACCCAGCTGGAGGAGGTGACCCTATTTTATACCAACATTTATTTTGATTTTTTGGATTTTAATTTTAATTTTACATGGATTTGGAATAATTTCTCATATTATCAGATAAGAATCAGGTAAAAAGGAAACTTTTGGTTCTTTAGGGATAATATTAGGGTTTATTTATTTATTTATTTGTTTAATGTCAACTAAGAGCAGTCGACACTGGAAAATTACAAAAATTATAATTTAAATATATAGTTTATAAAAAATAAAAATTGAAAAGCACAATTTAAAAGAATGTAAGGCTCATGCATTGAGTAGTTCGTAGTACAATGGTTAAGAGTAAGTGGGATGAAATTACGGGTAGGTCTAAAGGGAACCGCAAAATTAATTTGGCTCAACAACATAGGTGAGTCAATTTCACCATTTATTAGTTTAACTAAAAAAATTATTCCAAGCATAATTCTACGATTAGTCAAAGAAGGAAAGTTAATTAAGAGCAGTCTACTAGAGTAAGGAGGCAAGTCAACGCCTGAAACCCAGTTAAAGCCACGCAGAGCAAATATTAAAAATTTCTTTTGCACAGATTCGATTCAAACTTGGTGTATCGGATATTGAGGGGACCAGACACAAGAACCGTATTCCAGAATTGGACGAACAAGAGAAGTATAAAGTATCTTGGTTGTATAAGGATCATCAAATTCCTTTGACCACCGTTTAATAAACCCAAGAACTTGAAGAGCCTTATTGACAGTCACCTTGATGTGATTGTCAAACTTTAATTTGTTGTCTAGTAGTAAACCCAAATCATTTACTTCATCTATTCTTTCAAGCAGCCTCCCGTCTAGAAAATAATCTACAATTTTAGGTGAGCCACGATAGAATGACATGACCTTACACTTAGAGCAGTTCAGCTGAAGCAAATTAACTTTGCACCAAGATGAAAAAGAATCAATATCAACCTGCAATAAGTGGCGTGAGGTCAAGTCATTAAATGTTAAGCACAGCTTCACATCATCGGCATACATTAGTACATTACAGTGAGAGACCATAGAAGGGAGATCGTTAGTAAAAAGATTAAAAAGCAAAGGACCAAGGTGACTACCCTGGGGAACGCCAGAGGTGACAAATACAGTTTTAGATACAGAAGTTTTAAAGAGTACTTTTTGAGTTCTGTTGATCAGATACTCAGAAAGCCAGTTTAACAGTTTATATGGAAATCCTATAAGGGTTAGTTTATGAAGCAAGAGATAATGATTAACAGAGTCAAAAGCCTTACTGAAGTCAGTGTAAATGACATCAGTTTGCATTTTTTCTTGAAAACCTTTAATCACTAAAGAAAAAAATTCTAGTAGGTTAGTGGTGGTAGATCTACGTTTCACAAAACCATGTTGGGAAGGTGAAATAATAGAGCTACACAGATGTTGAAGTTGAGATGTTATAATTTTCTCAAATGCCTTAGGTATAGCAGACAATTTAGAAATACCCCTGTAGTTTTTAACATCGGACTTAGAACCCTGCTTATGGAGAGGAATCAAATAGGAATCCTTCCAAATCGCGGGGAAAGAGCAAGAGTCAACAGACAAGACAAATAATTTGTGTAAAGGTTTGCAAAGGGATTCCGCACAGTATCTAAGTACACATCCGGGAATTCCATCAGGACCAGGCTTGTGCCCAGGCTTGATTAAATTAAGGTCGCTAAGTAGCGAACTTTCAGTGATAGCAGGACCAAAAATGCAATTAGACTTTTGAGTAGTAAATGGATAAGGAGTGTTAGGTGTATAGGTAGAATTTGAATAGGTAGACTGAAAAAAGTCTGCAAACAGATCGGCTGAAGCCTGATCCGAGTTTGCTTTCGTATTTTCATAAGATACAGACTGTGGCAACGAAGACGATTTGCGTTTCGAATTCACAAATTTATAAAACTGCCTAGGATCTTGAGCAAATTGCAGTTTACAGCGTCGCAGATAATCAGAATAGCAACGGGAGTTAAGCTCAACAAACTTTGATCTAGCGACCATATAGCGGGAAAAATCGGAAGAACTACCCGATACCTTAAACTTTTTATAATACCTTGACTTCACGTTCTTCAACCGTGTTAATTCCCGAGAGAACCATGGCGGTCTATCAAGCCTTCCAGGGTTCTCAAGGGGAACACAAATATCGAATAGAGTGTTCAGGGTATCATAAAATAAATTAATGGCAATATCCATATTTGCACAAGAGTACAATTGGGACCAGTCAGCTACATGAATAAGATTATTAAGTTGAGCAAAATCTGCTCTACGGAAACAACGAGATCTCGCGGTCAAATTCGCTATAGCAACATTATCAAAATAAGGCAGTTCTATACTAAGCTCTAAAGTAGGATGATAGGGACACAAAAATTAAATCAAGTAAGCGGCCGATACAGTTATGCACAGGATTCACTTGAAATAGAGACAACTCAAAAAGTCCATCAATAAATTCATGAGAACTTGATGGCAATAAAATATTCGGACTTGCGGACCAAGCAACTTCAGGCAAATTGAAGTCTCCAAGAATAATAATATGATCTCTGTCAGAAAGCATAGAGGAAATAGATTGAATTGCAGAAAGATGCAACTGATAGACAGAGATATCAGATTGGGGGGAATGTAAGAACAGGTGATAAAAATTGAAAAGTTTTTTAAAATGATTTTAATACTAATAAACTCAATGTCCATAGGGCGAAGAGTTGAAATTTTTTCCGACGTAAGGTCAGAATCTACAGCAATGAGGACACCACCTCCCAGTCTGCATAGGCGATCACATCTATAAGATGAGTATCGATTAGCAAAAATTGAAAAATCTGAAATATCGGGCTTGAGCCAGGTTTCAGTGAAAACAAGTATATTAAATTCAAAGGATAGACTGTCTACGTATAGTTTAGAAAGTTTAGTTTTAAGTCCACGTACATTTTGATAGGCTAGAAGAAGGGAAGACATTAGTTTTTTGCAGGAGCATTAGAAGCAGAAGTATCATTAATTATTATAGGCAGTGTAACGAGTTTTATTTTTGTTTGTGAATTCTTTTATAATCAAGCCTTTTGGCTAAAAAGCTTCACAACAAATGGTTTCAAAAACTTCAGGCGGAGCACTTATCTTAAAAGAACTTAAACTTATCCACCATGATATTAGTGGACTTAATTTTAGAACAAATATAGGATTTAACATCCTCGTCAGAAATCTCGGGGGCAAGGCGAGAAACAAAGATATGTTTTTTACACAGAAACACTACCAGTGGCTTCCGAGCAATGCTCGAAGGACCAGGCACAGACACATCAGAAATATCATCTATTGAATTTAATGCCGGAACATTATCATTTCCAGTTCTCTCGGCTGGAGCTGGAGTTGTAAACAACATCAGCTGCTGAGAGTTTCTAAGATTAGGCGTTAACGGGCTTGGAACCAAAATATGAGCCTGTGCCGGTGCCAGCAGACCGCTTGGCTTCGTAGACATTTCAGAAACCATCGGTTCATTTAGCTTACTAGGCTCACTTACCAGCTTAACGCTGACAAACTGAGCCTCCATAGCTTTAAACTCCGCACTTAACTTTGTAAAAGCAGTACGGAGCTCATAAAATCCCCGTTTGGTCTGTCTCATGAACTTTTGCATATCTGATTCGGCTTCCCGACAAGACTCACAACACCATTTCAAGCCCGTCTTATTCGTAATTAGATCTTTTATTTTCTGTGTGAAACCGGCACATTTAACATGCACCACATTGTCACACAGCCAACAACAGATAAAGTCAGCTTTCGGGTCAGACTGACATTTGCAGTTTTTCAAATAGCAGACAAACATAATAAGGCAGAAAAATAATATGCTCAACTTAAAAAAAAAATTTAACACAGAAAATAGGCACTGCACCAGGAAATACAAATTAGCAGACAAAAAAAAAAAATCAGCAACTAGCTAATTGAAACACCGAAAACCGTGAGCGTAAACAAAGAGAGAGGTTTAAAAGTTAAAAGGCAATGCACAAACAATTTGCGCGAGAAACACAAGAAATGAGGAACAGTTATAAAAACAACAACCAGCTCCACAATATATATGTAAATTATGTATATACAGAGCAGAAAGAGAGAGAGCTTCAAAAACAGTTAGATAGAGAGCGCTTAAATGCAAAAACAAAAATAGCACGCAGTGCAAGAGCTCGCAATGTATGTATGTAATTATGTTTGTTTTTGTATTTATTAAACACTTGCAGATTATAAAAACAAACTAAAATTGTTAATAAAACGAATACAAACACTGTACACAGCACACTGTTGTAACAATTTTATATTATTATACGACCACTAATCAACACGTTAAGAGCAGATTGGCACGTATGGTTGCCACAGAGATTTACGTAGGGAGTACCCGAGCTCTTTAACTCACTGTATCAGTCCTACTGGGATTAAATTAGGACTTCTACTTTACGGAACTCACTTACACCACTATTTAGACGTTGGTGATTTTATTAAGTGAGATAACGATGTTTAGCATCACTGAAATATTCTAAAATATATTTCACTTTCACTATACTTCTGGGACATTCAATGTTCTTACCTTTATTTACTGACTATAATTAATAATAATATAAAATAAATTTTTACCTCAATTCTAGACTGCTCTCGTGAACCCACCTTACACATCAAAATCTTAATTCTTTATAAATTCTATTTTTTCTATATATCTCATACCCTATCTAACTCTATCCCACCTCTAACTATATATCGTTTCACCCATTTTAATTCTAAAGTTTAATGAAAATGTATTTTACTTTTATAGAAAAAAATGTCAACTAGCAATGGACTTTAGACAACCTCTTCTTTAATAGAATTATTTTTTCCCTCACCACGCTTTATAATTTAAATAAATTTTTATTGGGATTAAGTAAATTTTTAAAATAATACGTTCTTTTACACGGACAAATAAAATTACAAATTATTTTATTTTTATTATTCCTTCTTTACGACTTTTATATCTTTAAGAAAAATGAACCATCGTACTTAAAAAAATGAACATCAAAAATGATACTGATAAAAAGAATTATCTTATATAATTCCTACAAGTTAGCAAAATTCGACTTTAAGTATATAACCGAATTGTTTTACCTATAAATTCCCAAATTGATTTATGACACCGCGGAAACATAACGTCCCTGCTTTAGAGTTAGGAAGATGCAACCCCTGGACTTTTTAACCGAACAAATTTTTTTATTAAACGGCCTGGTTTATTTTATGGACAATGTTTAGAAATTTGTGGGGCTAACCATAGATTTATACCAATGTAATTAAAGTGTACCTGAATTATTTTATTAAATGAACTCTAATAATGAAAATTCTTCATAGATGACTGAAAGCAAGTACTGGTCTCTTAAACAATTTTATAGTAAATAAGCAAATACTTCTAATGAAAAAATTAGTAAATTATAAATTAGTATTCACTAAAATTATAAATTGTTAAATTTTTAAATCCCACAAATAACTCCTATTAAATAATTAACTTTATTTATTATTTTTTCTATTACTTATATTTTGTTTTGCTCGATAAATTATTACGCTTATATACCTACTTCACCTGAATCAATTGAATTAAAAAATCTTATTTCAAATTCTATAAATTGAAAATGATAACAAAATTATTTTCTGAACTTGGCCCTTCAGCAATTTGTGGTCTTTCACTTAATTGATTAAGAACATTTTAAGGTCTTTTAATAATTCCTTCTATTTATACCATCTCGTTATAATATCTCTTGAAATTCAATTCTCTTAACTCTTCACATAGAGTTTAAAACATTTTTAGAACCTTCAGCTCATAATGGTTCTTCTTTTATTTTTATTTCTTTATTCTCTTTAATTCGTTTTAATAATGTTATGGGATTATTCCCTTATATCTTTACCAGAAGAAGACATTTGACATTAGCCTTACTATTATGGTTATCTGTCATAATATAATATACATATATAATAAACATGAGTGGACACGGGTTGCTTTCCATCGAAAAGTTAGATGATGAAAATTACGCAGGATGGTCGGTGCAAATGAAAAGCATTCTGGTGCAAAGCGATCTATGGCCAATTGTGTGCGGGAGAGTTGTAAAAAATGAAGGTGACAGCGCAGAACAAAGGGCACAGTTTGATACAAGGGACGAAAAGGCACTAGCAGATCAATTTCATAAAAAATTGCGCTTCGGCAAAAGAAGCATGGGAGAAGCTAATCAGTGTGTATCAGCCGCGCGGGCCAGCTAGAAAAATTGCGTACAGCAAGCGTTTGTATCGCGTACAAAAAATGCGCATCAGAAAACAGATCCGAAAAGGAAAAATAAGTGTTATAGATGCGGACGTGAAGGTCATTTTATTGCGCAGTGCAGAGAAGAACCCAAAAACTACGCAGGCAAAGAGAAAAACGCAGAAAAGAAACGATCGTTGGCTATACTTGCGAATGTGCAGAAGAGCGACAGCTTCACAAAATCGATGTGGTGTCTGACATTGGCGCCACTGCTTACATGTGTTGTGATAAGTCATGATTCGTGGATATAAGAGAAAAAATATTACTTGCTGGTGAACATTTTATATTTGCCGACGGCATTGGCACGGTGTGTTCAAATGTAGGAGATTTATGTATTGATCTTCTTAATGTGATGTATGTGAAAGAGTTGCAAGCAAACTTTATCTCGGTATCAAAAGCTGTAGAAAAAGGGTATAAAGTTATTTTTGACAGAGACAAATCACTAATACAAGACAAACTAAGTGTGAATATACTGAAAGCTTGCAAACATGGTGATTTGTTTACCGTCGACATAAAAATGAAGCAGTGTACATATGTACTCAAAGGCAAGCAGCAGTGAGGTGTGGAAATGACATTATCGTCTTGGTAATCTAAATTTGACAAGTTTAAAAAAAATGGCAAGTGATGAGATGTTGCATGGCTTAAGGTCAATTAATAAAACTATAGACTCGAAAGGTGATTCGTGTGAAACCTGCGCCAAAAGTAAAATTTGTATAAAACCATTTCCAAAGGCTTCAGAAAATCGGGCAGTTGAAGTATTAAGTTTAATTCATACTGACATTTGTGGTCCAATAAACAAAGCGTCTGCCGGGGGCGCGCGGTACTTCACAACATTCATTGACGATTACTCACGCTATACGGTTGTGTATTTTTTGAAGTCTCGTGACGAAATATTAAGCGCGTTTAAAGACTTTGTTGTGTTTGCCGAGAAACAATGCGGTAAAAAAGTAAAGGCAATTCGTAGCGATTACGGACGCGAGTACGTTAGTCGCGAGTTTGGAAACTTTCTATCCGAAAACGGAATAATAGGGCAGCTGACAGTACCCTATACTTCGCAGCAAAACGGAGTTGCTGAGCGAGCAAATCGAACATTGGTAGAGATGGCCAGAAGTATGCTGGTGCACTCAGGCGTAGATGAGACCCTTGGGGTGAGGCAGTAAGAACTGCAGCATATTTGCGCAGCAGGTCAGAAACCAAACCCTTAATTAACAAAATGCCATTTGAAGTGTGGACTGGCAAGAGGCCGTCACAAAAAGAAGTTTAGTGCAAAGGGCATCGAATATGTTATGATTGGCTATTCAATGAATGCAAAATCATACCGTTTATTTTGTCCTGAGTCGAGAAGACTTATTGAAAGCAGAGAAGTTGTTTTTATAGAAAACAATTTTCATGGATCTGCTAGCATTAATAAAGAAATAGTGATGTTCGATATTGTGTAGCAGATGGTCAGCATGCAGAATGCAACAATGAGGAGTTTGTTCAGCAGGCGCCGACACAGGATGAGATCTATTCAAATGACGGAGATAATGACGATTATGAGAGTGCTATTAACGATGAGGCAGAGCCGCCAGCAGCATATAAAGCTCGTGGACCAGGGCGTCCAAGATTGATAAAAACCGGACAGCCAGGTCACCCCGTAAGCAGTTTAATTGCCTGAATATATTGAAAGCAGAGGATATCGTCATTCCTAAACATTTTAGAGACGCCAATAAGTCAGAAATGAGCCAAGAATGGTCAGCATCGATTCAGAAGGAGATAAAAGCACTTGAAGTCAATAATACATGGGATATTATAGATTTACCAGCAAACAAGAAAGCTATAGGCTGCAAGTGGTTTTTTGGCATAAAAATTGATAAGGAAGGCTATGTAGAGCGCTTTAAGTCAAGATTAGTAGCCAAAAGATGTGCGCAGCGCTATGGTGTTGACTTCTGGGAAACATTCTCACCTGTTGTGAGATAATCGTCAGTGAGAATGATCATGGCGCTGGCAGTTGAGAATAAGCTTTTTCTGCATCAGATGGACTTGTCTACTGCTTACCTAAACAGCGAACTATCGGAGGAGGTTTACATGAAAAAACCGGATGGGTTCGTAAGCGACGAATTCCCTCATAAAGTATTGAAGCTGAATAAATCTCTCTATGGGCTGAAGCAAATCGATAGAGAATGGAATACTAAACTGGACGCAGTCTTGAAAAAACTGGGCTTTACGCCGTGTGTCAGCGAGCCGTGCTTGTATGTACGTAATGGGGAAGGTAACATCAATATAATCGCTGTTTATGTAGATGACCTTTTACTTGCTAGCTCAAATAAAGACGAATTATTGGGTATCAAAGCGTCGATTGCCAATGAATTTGACGTGGTTGATGGCGACTAGAAGCTGGGTATAGAAGTTGAGCGTGAAGGTGAAACTGGCAGCATAGCAATCGGGCATACGCAGTACGTGGAGCAGATGCTACATAACTCGGGCATGTCAACGTGTAAGCCTGTATCTACACCACTGGAGGCGGGTCATCAAGTCTAGTGTGATGAGGCCAACTGTGCGACTATTGATGAGAAAAGGTACCAATCACTAATAGGCTCCCTGATGTATTAAGCTATAACAACTAGGCCAGACATACTGCACTCGGTGGCGAAACTAGCACAACGTAACGCCAATCCTCACAAAGAGCATGAAGTTGCGGCAAAACGTGTGTTGCGATATCTCAAAGGCTCGGCTGAACTGAAGCTTCACTATCAGGGTACTGGAAAAGAGATTCATGGCTACGTCGACGCGGATTGGGCGAACGATTCTACAAACCATAAATCGTATAGCGGGTACGTCTTTATTCGTGCAGGCAGCGCAACTTCGTGGGAATCCAAGGTGGCACTAAGCAGTACCGAAGCCGAATACATTGCTTTATCTACAGCAGCAAGAGAAGCAACATATCTTAAAAAACTTCTGCATGAAATGGGATTATATAGACAAAAATTACCTTCTGAGACTTCAAACAGCCATAACTTTGTCAAAACTGATCCGATTTACATTTCCAAAGTAATTTTGATCGTTACTTATTGTCCTTAAAAATTCTGTAATCAAAGTTGAAAATCTTCGGGAATTCAGTTTTCTTGTCAAAAGTCATGTTGACATGTTAATTTGCAAATCCTGCTATTAAATATCTATGGACGTTGATGTACTAACGAACAGTACATTCAAGTGGCCCAACGATACCAAGCCAGGGCTTGTTAACGCGCGGACCCAGGCAACATGCAACCCACCTCCCGCCCAACCGACCGAGGGGCGCGCCGCATAACGTGCGGCTACGAAGATCGCGAACTAAGAATAGAACATACAATATAAATACAACAAATGAACATAGACTATTTAAATGTTAGACAGATGTTGTAATAGTACAGTTCTGAGAGTAGGGACAGAAGTAGCATTACTTATTATCGGGAAAAGGTTATTATAACTAGAGCATAAGATCCGAAAAGGGTTATGAACTGCATAGTTAGTATTACAGGCTTGCAGGGAAATCGGGAAAAAGTTCCTAGTACTTCTGATCGGAACAGCAAAACTAATTTGGCTAATTAATTCTGATGAATCAATTTCACCGTTAATTAGTTTGTGTAAAAAGATTACACCAAGCATGGTTCTACGATCAGAAAGAGAGGGAAGATTTATTAGTAGAAGTCTACTACGGTAAGGAGGCAAGCGAGTATTAGGATTCCAGTGAAGACACCGGAGGGCAAAGAGTAGAAATTGTTTTTGCACAGATTCTATTCTATCCTGATGAACCTTATATTGTGGACACCATATACAAGACCCATACTCAAGAATGGGGCGAACAAGTGAAGTATAAAGAGTCTTAGTAACGTAGGGATCGTCAAATTCTTTCGACCAACGCTTAATGAAACCCAATACACCAAAGGCTCGATTAGCAGCAGAAGAAATATGCTTGTCAAACTTAAGCTTAGGATCCAAAAGGATACCCAAATCATTAACTGACTCAATTCGTTCAAGTGGTTTTCCATTAAGAACATAATTATTTAAAAAGGGCATTCGCCTATAAAAAGACATAACGTTGCATTTACCACAATTTAAATTTAATAAATTTACCCGACACCAGGTTTGAAAGCTCTCTAAATCAGTTTGCAACCTTTTACCAGATAGAAAGTCTGTAGACGAAAAACAAAGTTTAACATCATCGGCATACATCAGCACCAGAGAGTGTGCTATCACGGAAGGAAGGTCATTAATGAACAATGTAAATAACAAGGGACCAAGGTGACTACCTTGTGGTACTCCGGACGTGACCTGAACAGACTTAGAGACAAGTCCTTTAAAAAAGACTTTTTGGGATCTTAAACTTAGATAATTGGCGATCCAAAGAATTAAGTTTTTTGGAAATCCCAGAAGATGAAGTTTATGAAGTAAAAGAGAATGATTAACGGAATCAAAAGCCTTACTGAAATCGGTGTAAATAACATCTGTTTGCATTTTGTTTTGAAACCCCTTCATAACAAAAGAAGTGAATTCAAGTAAGTTAGTGGTAGTAGATCTATTTTTCACAAACCCGTGCTGGCAGGGTGAAATTATAGATCTACAAAGATGTTGTAGTTGAGAAGTTATTAATTTCTCAAAAATCTTAGGAATAGCAGACAATTTAGAAATACCTCTATAGTTTTGAACGTTTGACTTGTTTCCTTTTTTATGGAGAGGAATAATAAATGATTCTTTCCACATAACGGAAAAAGAGCACAGCTCGATGGACAGATTAAAAAGCTTATATAATGGCCTCAAAAGACCTTCAGCACAGTACCTAAGCACGCAGCCTGGTACTCCATCAGGTCCCGGTGAGAATACTGGCTTAATAGCCTTAAGATCATTTAATAGCGAGCTTTCCGTTATTAAAGGTCCAAATATGCAATTAGAGACATTTACATTGTAAGGATATGGCGAAACCAATTGAACATTTGATGAACTATAAGTTGTTTGAAAAAACGCAGCAAATAAATCGGCGATGGCCTGATCTGTGTTAGCTGTCGTTTTTTCAAAAAATACGGTTGATGGAAGTGTTGATGATTTACGTTTCGCATTAACGAAGTTATAAAACTGTTTAGGATCCCGCTGAAACTGTAACCTGCAACTTCTAAGGTAATCCTGGTAGCATTGGTTATTCAGGACAGAGAAATTGGATCGAGCAATCAAGTATTTAGAGAAATCCAAGAAAGAGCCAGTTTCCTTGAACTTTTTGTACAATTTTGACTTTCTATTTTTCATGCTAGTTAATTCCCGTGTAAACCAAATTGGTTTGTTAGAACTACGTGCATTACGAACCGGGACACATAAATCAAGTAATGAATTTAAGGTTGAGTAAAAAATCGTGATTGCACTGTCCATGTCCCTACACCTGTAAAGCTGGGACCAGTCAGTCTGGGATAAGAGTTGAGTAAGTTTAATAAAATCGGTGTTCCGAAATTGACGAACTCGCTCTGGAGGTAGATTACGTGGGCACATCCCCCGGATAGGTAAATCTATCAACACTTCCAAAGTTGGGTGATAATGATCTTCAGGAAGGGAAATAGGTTCAATACGGGAGACAGATACGAGGGAGGGATCCAAAGCGAAAATAAGATCAAGCATCTTATTCTGAGAATTTGGGATAGCATTGATTTGACACAATGACATCCCAAATAAATTATCAAGAAAATCATGTTGGGTCGTGGGAGTCAATACATTGGAGTCTACATTAGAAATCCAAACAGTCCCAGCAATATTGAAATCACCAAGAACAACAAGAAAATCACGATCAGAAAGCATAGATGATACAGAAAGTATTGCAGAAAAATGCAAAGAATATACAGAATTGTCTGCAGAAGGGGGGATATAAGAACAAGTAATAAAAAGGCTAACACCACGAAGGTTCACTTTGACAGCAACAAATTCAATATCTATAGAACTATCTATTATTACTATTTCTGAAGATAAATCGACATCAACAGCAATAAGTACACCCCCACCACGACGAGGAGTGCGATCTTTTCTATAAATGGAAAATTTGTTAAAAAAAATTTCAGAATTTAAAATGTCGGGCCTTAACCATGTTTCAGAAAAGGCAACGACATCAAAAGTAAAGGACATGCTATTTAGGTAAAGATTACTAAGTTTACTACAAATACCTCTTACATTCTGATAGCCCAGTGAGAGGGAGGATTTTAGTTTTTTGTGCTATCAGAGACTATAGGTGCTGGATTAGACCTAGCAACTACAGAGGGGAGTGCAACCGGAGTCCGATTTTTCTTTTTTGCAGTGTATTCTTTTATGATTAAGTGTTCAGGCCAAAATTCTTTACAACAAATTTTGTTGAAATGATCGGCAGGAACACTTATTTTAAATGAGGAAATTTCACGAAGATACGTAAATTTAAATTTTTCCACCGTAATATTGGCTTCAGATTTAGCCTGAATAAAGGCCTTGACATCATCAGATGTAGTATCAGGGGCAAGCCTGGAAACAAAAATTTGTTTTTTTGGTGGGACACCTACAAGGGTATTACCATCAACCGCAGCTGTAACTCCAGGAGGAGCTATAGCCTTAATTGAAAGAGCATTTGATTTGGCAGACATATCAGCAAGAGTATGCTGACTTGCAACAACACTGCCTGCATTCGCCAAAACAGAAATTTCTACTGGGTCAGCAGTAACAACATCCATGGGTAAGACGTTGATTTCCTCACTACTGACTACTATCTGAGGACGTGGGGATGTAAAATCCATCAGTGATGGAGCAGATGAAGCAACTGGGACCGTTGGGACCGAAAGCTCATTAGGGCCAATTGACAGCCTATGATTGGCCTTTTTGCGCTTAGGAGACTCGTTCAAAAGTTTCATACCTTTGAACTCGTCATCCAACGCCGAGAAACCTTCGAACAGTTTTTTGAACCGACCGAAAATATCTCCAAAGCCTTTCTTGGTCTGCCTCATGAATCCCATCATATCCCTTTCGACATCCCTACAGGTCTCACAAGTCCACTTTAAGCCTGACTTGGACTCGATGAGGTCTATAATACGGCCGTTGAGGCCAGCGCATTTTTCGTGCGCAACATTATCGCACAGCCAGCAACAAACGAAACCCATTTTTACATTTGCACGCACCTGGCAATTTTTTGAGTAACAGACATACATTGTATTTTGTTTAAAAAAAAGAATAATTAATTCCAACAAAAAATATTAATAAAAAAAGAACACTGCAAAATAGTACACAAAATACACTACAAAGCAACAAATATAATATATATATATATATAACAATAAATATATATATATTATAAAACAAGCTAGTTTCAAAATTGACAATTTCTATTTATGACAATAACGAAAACGAAAAACAGAACGGCGCGAGCGCGACGACCGAAATTAGCACAAACAGAAACAGAAGAGCGCGGCCACCGCTAACCACAAAATTAAACGAGAGCGCGGGAGAGCGAGAGCAAGCACGAGCGCGAAAATAACCAAAACGGTATAAATACAATAACAAAGTGTTAGCAACAGCAATGCAACTGCACAAGACAAACCAGTATGCTTGGGCTACTGTTTGTTGTTGTATTTAAACACAATTTGTAAATATGTTAATTAGCTAAGAATTATTGTCCAACTATGTGTTTCACACAACCGAATGTAATTCACAAGCCACAAGAAATTTATTAAACGTAAAAACGCAAATTCACGATTGAATAGAACGAAGAGACAGAATTAATCTCGAAGCGCAATAAAAAAACACGTCTGTTTGCTAATGCGAGCGAACGTATCGTAAGTTTATAATTGTTGAGAAGGAGTGTTGAAGTATGTATTTGTTGTTGGCAACAATTAGTATTTAGACTCTGGTCACACTTTAAGTTTACTTTTTCTGCTTTATGCTTGTTCTTGTTCATAAGTACATCATTGTCAGTCGCTAGCGAAATCTTGAAGACGCAATACTTGCATACGCGCAACTTCTACATACATATGTACATATATATGTAATAAATACAAAGCGTTTGGATACATAAAGTTCCACAATAAAATATTTATATAACTAACATTTTCCATGAATGAAAGCAAGGAAAACTAAATTGATGAAATTAATTGGGGTTTTAGTTAAATAAAGCATTTGATTTGCATTCAAAAAGTATTGATTTTTCAATTTACCTTAATTTATAAAGAATATGAAGCGATAAATTGCAATTAGTTTCGACCTAATCTTAGGTAAATTTACCCTTATTCTTTAATTGAAGCCAAAATAGAGGCCAATCACTGTTAATGATAAAATTGAGTAATAACTCCAATTAAGGAAGTATGGTGATCAAGTAAAAGCAGTTACATTTTTTCTTTTAATGGTTAAATTCCATTTAAACTTCCATAATATAGTTTAAGATAAAGCTTTACATATTCATTGTAAAAATAAAATTATTTATTTTTATAAATAACTTAAATTAATTCATTATATTCAAAGATTAATTAATCTCCATAACATCTTCAATGTCATACTCTAACTATAAGCTATTTGAATACAAAAATAATAAAAAATTAAATAAAATTAAAGCTCAAAACTACAAATAATAGTAAATAAATTTTGAAGTTATTATTATGCATTAATCCATTTTATGCCACTGACTACTCGAACAGAAAAAATTTTCAGATAAATGTTTCTTAGACGCACTTAGACTGACTGGGCACCAAGTGGGGGGTGAAAAATACCTTGAACGGAGACCTGTTTTCATCAAGCATAAAATCTTAAGCCCATAAATTATTTTTTTATAAAATTACTTTATTATTATAGTCAATGGTCGAAAGAAGTCTATAGTGACATAATATCTGTATTAAGTATTACTAAGAGACTGTACGGGACTTGCAAAACAGGGTGTTCGATTAGTCGAACGATGGCGGCCATAGAATATTCAACGCAATGCTTTTACAGCTATACATTTTCGGACAAGAAACATAATTTTGCTATTATACTGCTTATTATACTGATCCCATTAAAAATGGGAAAAAGGGGTATTATGGTTTTGTGCAAATGTATGTAACAGGCATAAGGAAGCATCTCCGACCCCATAAAGTATATATATTCTTGATCAGTATCAATAGCCGAGTCGATATAGCCATGTCCGTCTGTACGCGTGTTTCTCAGAGACTACAAAAGCTGGAGACTTCATATTTGAAATATAAGTTCTCGTAGTGGCGGGACGATACAAGTTATAATTTTTTAATATCTCGTCCCGTTCAAACGTAATCGATAAATTTCGATTTTAGCCAAGCTATTCGGGCATAGCTTGAAACTCGATTAAGCTAGCGAATTTAAATTTAAGTTACTGTACTGCCGGCTCGATACAAACTCATCACTTTTTTTTTGATATCTCAATCCTTTCAAAAATTATCGATTAATAGTTCCAAAGTTTCTACGTCGTAAGGCACTCTCTCTTAGAGAAATTCTTGATGAGCTGCTAAATAGCGACACAGATGCTGAAATCGAAGCTGTAACTGTAATTCCACCTGAACAGTTTGACGGAATTACTGATTGACGAAGAAAATATCATATACAATGAATCTTTGGCAAAGGATATGGCTGGCACATTCGAGATTGAGACTCGAAAAGACCGCATGGGTATGTCTGGCATCTCAGATGCACCTCATATTAAACCAATTGTTCGGCGCTCTGCAATGTCATCATCAAAATGGGTGAAAGTTTCTGAGGCTACTAAGTTAAATTTTGATATAACTAATGTGCCAGAGCCGCTAGAGGAGGTGCAACTCGACATTGCAAACCAGCTCCACGATCGATTGGCATCTGATATTTACTTTAAATTTTTTGAAAATGATTTTTGCGAATTGATTGTCAAAGAAACAAAACGATACGCCATGCAAAACAACGATATGAACTTTGCTGAAACTTTTAACACTATTCTATAGAAGAGATTTATTGGTATTTTGATATTGTCGGGCTATCATAAATTACCAAAAATAGATAATTACTGGTCCACTAATATGACTCTCGGTTTAACAATCGTAAGGCCGACAATGCCGCGCTCAATGTTCAGAAAAATAAAGCAGTATTTACATTTAAAGACAACAATGATCTCGATCGTGGTGACAATTATACCAAAGTCCGACCACTTTTAAAACTATCAAAATTTTCTCAATTTGGCATTTTTGAAGAACATTTGGCTATCGACGAGCAAATGTTACCATATTTTGGGCGTGAAAGCTGCAAAATGTATATGAAAAACAAACTAATAAAATTAGTATACAAATGTTGGTGCTTAGCGGCGACCACTGGAATGTGTTCCGCATGGTACCATACGGTGGTGCTTCCGACAAGTACGACAAGAATATTGGATTGGGTGCCTCTGTTGTTTTGGATATGGCAAGTCATTTGGAGTTTCCAGCTCGTCATCAAATATACTTTGACAATTTCTTTACTTCGCATTACTTGATGTGCTTATTAATTGATAAACGAATATGTGCCACCGGGACTGTGCGAAGAAACCGTGTAGGCACACCTGCTACAAATTTAAAAACTGGAAAAGAACTGCGGAAAGGTAATATTTAGTATATGTCAAATATATTGCAAATGATTACCTTATATGTATTTTCAGTCGAATTTGATGCTAAGTTTGACCAAGTCAATAAGGTTTGCTGCTGTCGTTGGCAAGATAAACAATGACCAGCCTACTGAAATAATTGTACAGCAGCCTCACTGAATTCGCAACTATAACACTTTTATGGGAGCAGTCGACCTCCATGATAATGCTGTGTCAAACTATAGAATTTCGATAAGATCGAAGAAGTGGTGGTGGCCCCTTTGGCTAGCTGTTCTAGAAACATCTATAATAAACGCTTGGAAATTGAATGGTGTAATAAACAAAGTGTTTCTTCGTCCGTAATTACCACAGCTTAAATTTCGAATTGAATTGGCAATGAATTTGCTTTTAACTCCGGATGAAAATGATAACGTACAACCTGAGGAAAATGACACCTACACAAACGGCACTTCCATGGTCCGCCCACTTCCTCGTATTTTGGGTCAACATCAAATTGTGGTTCAGCCCGAAAATAAAGCTAGGCGGTGCAAAGTTTGTCATAAGCCTACAAAACGTATGTGTCAAAAATTCCAACTACATTTGCACCTGGATACGTGCTTTGCCACTTACAATAAACTGATGGTAAAATAAAAAAAAACGTTAAAAATTAGCTATAAGAATTTAATACATGAATAAAATGATACATTTAATATTGTCTCATTCATTATTCATTATTCAGTCAAAAACTGTAATATATATTTAATGTCGACTATAAACAGGCAGACACAGAAAATTTAAATTTTAAATTTCATGATATTTAAATTAAATGGTTAAAAATAAAAAAAAATTTAATTTCAAATTATATAATAAAAATTAAAAATAAAATGACAATTAAAAAGATAAAATCTGGGAGTGTTTAAAAAGCAAATTGGTCCAACATTTGTTGCAAGGATTGGGGAAAACCCATAAAAACCCAATCAGACCAAAAATTAGTTAGTGTTAGGTATTAATTAGTGTTAGGTATTAATAGCGGGGAAAGGTGTTATCATCTATGCACGGTCAGAGATCCCGCGGACGACGACAGGGAGAGAGAGTTCCGCCGAGAATACGTGGAATAATAAATTATACGATTTGCAAAGGACACAAATTGGATTGTGCAAAGCATAATCAGTCGTGCATGCTGATAGTACGAAAGGGACAAAGTTTCTAGTTGGACTACTAAGAACAGAAAAGTTAAGGCGACCTAAAAGAGAAGAGGAGTCAATATCGCCGTTAATTAACTTATGCAGGAAGACAACACCTAGGGCTGTTCTACGGTTAATTAGCGACGGAAGATTAATGAGTAAAAGGCGACTGGAGTACGATGGCAAACGGAGATTGGGATCCCAGTTTAGTCCACGTAAGGCCAAGAGAAGAAATTGCTTCTGAACATACTCAATATGATCTTGATAGTTTTGATACTGGGGGCACCAAATGCATGCGCAGTATTCAAGAATAGGACGGACCAAGGAAACGTAGAGACGTTTGGTGGTGTAAGGATCGTTAAATTCTTTCGACCAGCGTTTAATGAAGCCCAGTACACCTCTGGCAGCATTAACGATAGAAGAAATATGGAGATTAAAGCTCAACTTGTTGTCAAAAATAACTCCAAGATCTTTAACTGTAAAAATACGTTGCAATGAAATATTGTCAATCTTATGGGGCTAAATGGGGTCTAGAACGACTGAAAGTCATAAACATACATTTTGAACAATTAGGATGCAGTTGGTTGGCCGAACACCAAAGCTGCATAGCGTTCAAACCATCTTGTAGATGAGTGTGACACAGGAGATCGGTATACGACAAAATAAGTTTCACATCATCTGCGTACATAAGAATGCGAGAATGTGACAAAATAGAGGGCAGGTCATTAATAAAAAGAGTAAAGGTCCAAGATGACTACCCTGAGGTACCCCAGAAGTTGACTCGTTGAGTCCGACCATTTAAATAGGAGGAAGTCCAAACCAGAATAGATGGAGGGAATCCTAAGCAATCAATCTTATACAGCAGCAGTTCGTGGTTGACAGAGTCAAATGCTTTACTGAAATCGGGGTAAATGACATCAGTTTGCATTTTCATAAAAAATGCATCATTTACAAGGGAGGTAAATTCAAGCAAATTGGTCGTAGTGGACCGACTCTTATCAAAACCATGTTGGGCAGGGGAGAAAATCGACTTACAGAGATGTTGCAAAGACGAAGTAAGAAGTTTTTCAAATAAAAATAATTCGGAGATATCTGGCATCTGAAGACGCTGTCATAGCAATCCAAACTTAGACATGCGAAGAAATCAAATGACCTGCCAGCACAATTGAAATGCATGCTTCATTACCTCTGCCAAAGGTAGAAATTCCCAAATTTGATTGGGATTATATAAAATGGCAACAATTTCATGACATTTTCAAGAAAATGATTCATGAAGAAGCACTACCTATCATTCAAATGATTTGGTACCTAAACACTAGCATCACTGGAAATGCAGAACGTTTATTACGTCATTTATCCTTGACAGAAGGAAATTATTTAACAGCATGGAATATGCTACAAGAGCGTTTAAGTAACATTCGTGTGCTAAGCAACGCATTGATCCAGAAATTGTTGGATCAATCATCAATAACTAATGATGTCAAATCTATCAAAGCTTTGCATGATAATATCAATGAAACATTATCTGTACTTAACAACATTGGCATTAAAACAGAAATATGGGATCCAATACTTTTGTGCATTTTTACTAAAAAATTTGATCGCCAAACTCATATGCTGTACGAACAATCTGTTCTTGACTCAAGGCAGCTTTTTTGACATTCTTGGAACAACGATTTCTTACATTAGAGGCTACTTGCGTCATTGACAAGAAAAATGTGAATACCAGACAAAGTACACGCGCTCCGGAACAGAATTCACATGTTATTTCTGTGAAAAGCCAAGCCATGCCATATTCAAATGCAACGAGTTTATTAAGAAAACTACAGCTGATAGATTGAATAGGGTTCAAAAGAACAAATTATGTGATCATACTGCAAAAACGTGTCAAAGACAAGATTGCTTTAAATGTAATAAAGCGCGCAACACTCTGTTGCATTTGGAAACCAAGCCTGAAACTAAAACTGCAACATCGGCAAGTGGGGTACACACAAATGATGTACTTCTGGCTACTGCTCAGGTTATCGTAACTTTTTCAACACATTCAGACCGCATTAGATTCCCATTTGCTTCAGCCTGGGGGAGAGTCGTGATCTATCGACACGACGATTCTTTTGTCTGGAAAACGGCTAACGCGCGATCCTGCAACTTAGGCAAGCTATATTCAATTCATGAAAGAATATGAGGCCCTTGGGCATATGAAAGAAATGCACACAAAGGAAATAGCTAAGGCACCCTATTTTAAACAACATCATTGTGTTCTAAAGCCCGAAAGCTCAACAATCAAATAAGAGTGGTCTTTGATGCCTCCGAAGTTACGTCATCTGGAAAATCGCTCAGCGATTTGCTGCACAAAGGACTTACTTTGCAAATTCAATATTTTCAATTTTGTTGCGCTTCAGGTTGCACAAATATGTATTTCTATGGACGTTGATGTACTAACGAACAGTACATTCAAGTGGCCCAACGATACCAAGCCAGGGCTTGTTAACGCGCGGACCCAGCCAACATGCAACCCACCTCCCACCAAACCGACCGAGGGGAGCGCGGCATAACGTGCGGCTACGAAGATCGCGAAATAAGAATAGAACAAACAATATAAATACAAAAAATGAACATAGACTATTTAAATGTTAGACAGATGTTTTAATAGAACAGTTCTGAGAGTAGGGACAGAAGTAGCATTACTTATTATCGGGAAAAGGTTATTATAACTAGAACATAAGATCCAAAAAGGGTTATGAAATGCATATTTAGTATTACAGGCTTGCAGGGAAATCGGGAAAAAGTTCCTAGTACTTCTGATCGGAACAGCAAAACTAATTTGGCTAATTAATTCTGATGAATCAATTTCACCGTTAATTAGTTTGTGTAAAAAGATTACACCAAGCATGGTTCTACGATCAGAAAGAGAGGGAAGATTTATTAGTAGATCTACTACGGTAATGAGGCAAGCGAGTACAAGGATTCCAGTAAAGACACCGTAGGGCAAAGAGTAGAAATTGTTTTTGCACAGATTCTATTCTATCCTGATGAACCTCATATTGTGGACACCCTATACAAGACCTATACTCAAGAATGGGGCGAACAAGTGAAGTATAAAGAGTCTTTGTAACGTAGGGATCGTCAAATTCTTTCGACCAACGCTTAATGAAACCCAAGACACCAAAGGCTCGATTACCAGCAGAACAAAAATACGATTGTCAAACTAAAGCAAGGGATCCAGAAGGATACCCAAATCATTAACTGACTCAATTCGTTAAAGTGGTTTTCCATTAAAAACATAATTATTTAAAAAGGGCATTCGCCTATTAAAAGACATAACGTTGCATTTATCACAATTTAAATTTAATAAATTTACCCGACACCAGGTTTGAAAGCTCTCTAAATCAGTTTGCAACCTTTTACCAGATAGAAAGTCTGTAGACGAAAAACAGAGTTAAGCATCATCGGCATACATCAGCACCAGAGAGTGTGTTATCACGGAAGGAAGGTCATTAATGAACAATGTAAATAACAAGGGACCAAGGTGACTACCTTGTGGTACTCCGGACGTGACCTGAACAGACTTAGAGACAAGTCCTTTAAAAAAGACTTTTTGGGATCTTAAACTTAGATAATTGGAGATCCAAAGAATTAAGTTTTTTGGAAATCCCAGAAGATGAAGTTTATGAAATAAACGAGAATGATTAACGGAATCAAAAGCCTTACTGAAATCAGTATAAATAACATAAGTTTGCATTTTGTTTTGAAACCCCTTCATAAAAAATGCAGTGAATTCAAGTAAGTTAGTGGCAGTAGATCTATTTTTCACAAACTCATGCTGACAGGGTGAAATCTAAGATCTACAAAGATGTTGTTGTTGAGAAGTTATTAATTTCTCAGCTTAGAAATACCTCTATAGTTTGAACGGTTGACTTGTTTCTTTTTTTATGGAGAGGAATAATAAATGATTCTTTCCACATGACGGGAAAAGAGCACAACTCGACGGACAGATTAAAAAGCTTATATAATGGCCTCAAAAGACCTTCAGCACAGTACCTAAGCACGCAGCCTGGTACTTCATCAGGTCCCGGTGAGAATAATGGCTTAATGGCCTTAAGATCACTTAGTAGCGAGCTTTCCGTTATCAAAGGTCCAAATATGCAATTAGAGACATTTACATTATAAGGATATGGCAAAACCAATTGTACATTTGGTAAACTATAAGTTGTTTGAAAAAATTCAGCAAATAAATCGGCGATGACCTGATCTGAGTTAGCTGTCGTTTTAAAAAAAAATACGGTTGATGGAAGTGTTGATGATTTACGCTTCGCATTAACGAAGTTATAAAACTGTTTAGGATCCCGCTGAAACTGAAACCTACAACTCCTAAGGTAATCCGGGTAGCATTGGTTATTCAGGACAGAGAAATTGGATCGAGCAATCAAGTAGTTAGAGAAATCCAAGAAAGAGCTAGTTTCCTTGAACTTTTTGTACAATTTTGACTTTCTATTTTTCATGCTAGTTAATTCCCGTGTAAACCAAATTGGTTTGTTAGAACTACGTGCATTACGAACCGGGACACATAAATCAAATAATGAATTTAAGGTTGAGTCAAAAATCGTGATTGCACTGTCCATGTCCCTACACCTGTAAAGCTGGGACCAGTCAGTCTGGGATAAGAGTTGAGTAAGTTTAATAAAATCGGTGTTCCGAAATTGACGAACTCGCTCTGGAGGTAGAGTACGTGGGCACATCCCCCGGATAGGTAAATCTATCAACACTTCCAAAGTTGGGTGAGAATGATCTTCAGGAAGGGATATAGGTTCAATGCGGGCGACAGATACGGGGGAGGGATCCAAAACGAAAATAAGATCAAGCATCTTATTCTGAGAATTTGGGATAGCATTGATTTGACACAATGACATCCCAAATAAATTATCAAGAAAATCATGTTGGGTCCTGGGAGTCCATACATTGGAGTCGACATTAGAAATCCAAACAGTCCCAGCAATATTGAAATCACCAAGAACGACAAGAAAATCACGATCAGAAAGCATAGATGATATAGAGTGTATTGCAGAAAAATGCGAAGAATATACAGAATTGTCTGCAGAAGGGGGATATAAGAACAAGTAATAAAAAGGCTAACACCACGAAGGCTCAATTTGACAGCAACAAATTCAATATCTATAGAACTATCTATTATTACTATTTCTGAAAATAAATCGACATCAACAGCAATAAGTACGCCCCCACCACGACGAGGAGTGGTGTTAAAAAGAGTTTCAGAATTAAGGATGCCTTAACCATGTTTCAGAAAAAGCAACGACATCAAAAGTAACGGACATGCTATTTAGGTAAGGATTAATAAGTTTACTACAAATACCTCTTACATTCTGATAGCCCAGTGAGAGGGAGGATTTTAGTTTTTTGTGCTATCAGAGACCATAGGAGCTGGATTAGACCTAGCAACTACAGAGGCGAGTGCAACCAGAGTCAGATTTTTCTTTTCCACAGTGTATTCTCTTACATTTAAGTGGTCAGGCCAAAAGTCTTATTTTAAATGAGGAAATTTCCCGAAGATATGTAAATTTAAATTTTCCACCGTAATATTGGCTTCAGATTTCGTCTGAATAAAGGCTTTGTCATCGTCAGATGTAGTATCAAGGGCCAGCGTAGAAACAAAAATTTGTTTTTTGGGTGGGACACCTACAAGGTTATTAACATCAACCGCAGCTCTAACTCCAGGAGGAGCGATAGCCTTAATTGAAAGACCATTTGACTCGGCAGACAGACTAGCAAGAGTATATTGACTTGCAACAACACTGCCAGCATTCGCCGAGTCTGAAATTTCTACTGGGTCAGCAGGAACAACATCCATGGATATGGCGTTGATTTCCTCACTACTGACTACTATCTTGGGACGCGGGGATGTTAAATCCATCAGTGATGGAGCTGATGAAACAACTGGGACTGTTGGGACCGAAAGCTCATTAGGGCAAATTGACAGCCTATGATTGGCCTTTTTGCGCTTAGGAGACTCATTTAAAAGTTTCATACCTTTGAACTCGTCTTCCAACGCAGAGAAACCTTCGAACAGTTTTTTAAATCGACCGAAGATATCTCCAAAGCCTTTCTTGGTCTGCCTCATGAATCCCATCATATCCCTTTCGACATCCCTACAGGTCTCACAAGTCCACTTTAAGCCTGATTTGGACTCAATCAGGTCTATAAAACGGCCGTTGAGGCCAGCGCATTTTGCGTGCGCAAAATTATCGCACAGCCAAAAGCAAACGAAACCCATTTTAACGTTTGCACGCACCTGGCATTTTTTTACATAACAGGCATACATTTTTATTTTTTTTTTAAAAAAAGAGTAGTTAATTACAACAAAAAATATTTATAAAAAAGAACACTGCAAAAATAATACTAAAAGCAACAAATATAATATATATATATATATATATATATATATATATATATATATATATATATATATATATAACATTAAATATATATATATATAAAACGACAATAACGAAACACAGAACGGCGCGAGCGCGACGACCGAAATTAACACAAACGGAACAGAAGTGCGCGGCCACCGCCAAACACAAAATTAAACGAGAGCGGGAGAGCGAGAGCAAGCGCGAGCGCAAAAATAATCAAAACGGTATAAATACAATAACAAAATGTTAGCAACAGCAATGCAACTGCACAAGACAAACCAGTATGCTTGGGCTACTGTTTGCTGTTGTATTTAAACACACTTGTAAATATGTTAATAAATCAATAATTATTGTCCAACTCTGTGTTTCACACAACCGATGTAATTCACAAGCCACAAGTTATTTGAACTTAAAAATGCGAATTCACGATTGATTAGAACGAAGAAAAAAAATTACGTGTCCCTTTTGTCTTTAGGCAATCACAAACAGGTTTCTAACCTTTTGCTTATACATTTGATTATGAGCAAAAGATACCAAAGCACGCGTTCTAAACGGGAAGAGAGCCTATACTACAGTCAGCTTCCATCTTGGGAAGACTGCAAGTCAGCTCAGTAGAAGGGGACTGCCGTTTCTGGGTTTTTTAATGGGCTCACCTGTCACTTATTATTTTTTTATTGCTTTTTTAATAGGTTAAGTTACCAATTAGCGAGGGGGAAGGTAAAGGGTCAAAATTTTAGGGGTCGGCTTTCGTGTGATCTCCAAGAGAAAGGTAAGGACACAGGAAAAAGGTTAAGATTTAAGAAGAAACAGAATTAATATCGAAGCGCAACAAAAAAACACGTCTGTTTGCTAATGCGAGCAAGAACGTATTATGACCCGGCCTTATTCCAAATATGAAGTCTCTAGTCTTCATAGTTTCTAAAATCAGCACGTTCATATCGACGGACAGACACAGACAGACAGACTGACGGACATCTCTAGATCGACTCGACTGTTGATAGTGATCAAGAATATATATACTTTATGGCGTCGGAAATGCTTCCTTATGCCTGTTACATACTTTTGCATAACTTCATGATACTCTTTTCGCATTTTTAATGGTTTCAGAGTATAAATATACACATAAGTAGGTCCAACACAGTACGTTTAGCTGAGTCAATTATACTGCACATTCGAAATCAGCGGTGCCGTTTCTGCTGACTATGCGATCAGTTCTCAGAGGGCAGAGGGCATTGCGCACACAATTCACAAATATGCAAAGTCAATAAGTTTACACTGCATATCCAATAACTAATACTAAACACTTATACCACTCATTGATACCTTTAAATAGTCATACATTTATTTAATAAAATCAGTCTGAGAACAACCTGTTACTCACTTCTCTGTTACTAACTTCTCCTCAGTCCACCTAGTTAAAGTCATAGTTGCGACGACAAATTGGTCAGTTTATGTACATAATGCATCCCAACATAAACACACAACTATTACCAACGTAATTTAACAAATGTTCTTGTTGAGCCGCTTCGAGGTCAATAAAACAAACAATTTGTTTTGTTTTTATATTTTTTCCGATATATTTCAGCTGCAACAGCGGCAACCGTCTTCAGGTAACATTTTGATGATCGGAAAAAATATAAAAACAAAACAAATTGTTTGTTTTATTGACCTCGAGCCGACTAAACAAGAACATTATAATTAAAAAGGTCTCTAAAAAACATAAAACTTAACAAAATTGGAAGGCACGCCGACAGCACTTATCATAAACTTAATCAAAATAATCCCTGAAGACGGTTGCCGCTGTTGCAGCCGAAATATATCGAAAAAAAATAAAAAAACAAAACAAATTGTTTGTTTTATTGACCTCGAGCCGGCTAAACAAGAACATTATAATTAAAAAGGTCGCTATAAAACGTAATTTAACAATTTGGAAGTCCGACTGCAATGTTGAAAAATGGATGAAAAACTGTTTTATTACATGTTTTGTTTTCCATCCGATCATCTCCAAGTCATTATCAAAGCTACATAAACAAAAGAAATTTTTTTTAAGTAACAATAAAACAATTAAGGTAAAAACATATTCTTCGGGCAAAGCTGAAACCAGCTTTTTAGTAAGCTGACAACTTGAAATTGTTACATTATGTTTACAGTTTGTGAGTTATTATACTAATGTTGCGCAAAATAGGATTTTTTTGTAATTTTTTTTCGTTTGTTGTTTTTTGTGTTTACATCTTGGCTTCCTCGGACAATTCACCGATTGGCAAGCATATTCGATAAGATCTTTGTGTGTCATCATTTTATGTACCGTGGGTGTAAGTTTTTTCTCTAAATATATAAAAAAAAAAACAAAAAGTTAGCAGTTATTAACGCATTTTCGCCAAATTTATGACCACTTATGTTTTGCTTGCAGTTTATAACATTTAGGAAGATTCGAGCAGCTGCCTATTGCCATCTTTAAAATGAACTCCATATATGTTATCCATGTTGTTAACTTCATAAATAAAACCCGATTCCACTGACGAATGATGAATATATTTTATCTATTTATGTTAATTTCACATAATCTATGGACGTTGATGTACTAACGAACAGTACATTCAAGTGGCCCAACGATACCAAGCCAGGGCTTGTTAACGCGCGGACCCAGGCAACATGCAACCCCCCTCCCACCAAACCGACCGAGGGGAGCGCGGCATAACGTGCGGCTACGAAGATCGCGAAATAAGAATAGAACAAACAATATAAATACAACAAATGAACATAGACTATTTAAATGTTAGACAGATGTTGTAATAGTACAGTTCTGAGAGTAGGGACAGAAGAAGTATTACTTATTATCGGGAAAAGGTTATTATAACTAGAAAATAAGATCCAAAAAGGGTTATGAACTGCATATTTAGTATTACAGACTTGCAGAGAAATCGGGAAAAAGTTCCTAGTACTTCTGATCGGAACAGCAAAACTAATTTGGCTAATTAATTCTGATGAATCAATTTCACCGTTAATTAGTTTGTGTAAAAAGATTACACCAAGCATGGTTCTACGATCAGAAAGAGAGGGAAGATTTATTAGTAGAAGTCTACTACGGTAAGGAGGCAAGCGAGTATTGAGATTCCAGTGGAGACACCGGAGGGCAAAGAGTAGAAATTGTTTTTGCACAGATTTTATTCTATCCTGATGAACCTTATGTTGTGGACACCATATACATGACCCATACTCAAGAATGGGGCGAACAAGTGAAGTATAAAGAGTCTTAGTAACGTAGGGATCGTCAAATTCTTTCGACCAACGCTTAATGAAACCCAATAAACCAAAAGCTCGATTAGCAGCAGAAGAAATATGCTTGTCAAACTTAACTTGGGATCCAAAATGATACCCAAATCATTTACTGACTCAATTCGTTCAAGTGGTTTTCCATTAAGAACATAATTATTTAAAAAGGGCATTCGTCTATAAAAAGACATAACGTTGCATTTACCACAATTTAAATTTAATAAATTTACCCGACACCAGGTTTGAAAGCTTTCTAAATCATTTTGCAACCTTTTACCAGATAGAAAGTCTGTAGACGAAAAACAAAGTTTAACATCATCGGTATACATCAGCACCAGAGAGTGTGTTATCACGGAAGGAAGGTCATTAATGAACAATGTAAATAACAAGGGACCAAGGTGACTACCTTGTGGTACTCCGGACTTGACCTGAACAGACTTAGAGACAAGTCCTTTAAAAAAGACTTTTTGGGATCTTAAACTTAGATAATTGGCGATCCAAAGAATTAAGTTTTTTGGAAATCCCAGAAGATGAAGTTTATGAAGTAAAAGAGAATGATTAACGGAATCAAAAGCCTTACTGAAATCAGTGTAAATAACATCTGTTTGCATTTTGTTTTGAAACCCCTTCATAACAAAAGAAGTGAATTCAAGTAAGTTAGTGGAAGTAGATCTATTTTTCACAAACCCGTGCTGGCAGGGTGAAATTATAGATCTACAAAGATGTTGTAGTTGAGAAGTTATTAATTTCTCAAAAATCTTAGGAATAGCAGACAACTTAGAAATACCTCTATAGTTTTGAACGTTTGACTTGTTTTCTTTTTTATGGAGAGGAATAATAAATGATTCTTTCCACATAACAAGAAAAGAGCACAACTCGATGGACAGATTAAAAAGCTTATATAATGGCCCCAAAAGACCTTCACCACAGTACCTAAGCACGCAGACTGGTACTCCATCAGGTCCCGGTGAGAATACTGGCTTAATAGCCTTAAGATCTTTTAATAGCGAGCTTTTCGTTATTAAAGGTCCAAATATGCAATCAGAGACATTTACATTGTAAGGATATGGCAAAACCAATTGAACATTTGATGAACTATAAGTTCTTTGAAAAAACGCAGCAAATAAATCGGCGATGGCCTGATCTGTGTTAGCTGTCGTTTTTTCAAAAAATACGGTTGATGGAAGTGTTGATGATTTACGTTTCGCATTAACGAAGTTATAAAACTGTTTAGGATCCCGCTGAAACTGTAACCTGCAACTTCTAAGGTAATCCTGGTAGCATTGGTTATTCAGGACAGAGAAATTGGATCGAGCAATCAAGTAGTTCGAGAAATCCAAGAAAGAGCCAGTTTCCTTGAACTTTTTGTACAATTATTACTATTTCTGAAGATAAATCGACATCAACAGCAATAAGTACGCCCCCACCACGACGAGGAGTGCGATCTTTTCTATAAACGGAAAATTTGTTAAAAAAAATTTCAGAATTTAGGATGTCGGGCCTTAACCATGTTTCAGAAAAGGCAATGACATCAAAAGTAAAGGACATGCTATTTAGGTAAAGATTACTAAGTTTACTACAAATACCTCTTACATTCTGATAGCCCAGTGAGAGGGAGGATTTTAGTTTTTTGTGCTATCAGAGACTATAGGTGCTGGATTAGACCTAGCAACTACAGAAGGGAGTGCAACCGGAGTCCGATTTTTCTTTTTTACAGTGTATTCTTTTATAAGTAAGTGATCAGGCCAAAATTCTTTACAACAAATTTTGCTGAAATGATCGGCAGGAACACTTATTTTAAATGAAGAAATTTCCCGAAGATACGTAAATTTAAATTTTTCCACCGTAATATTGGCTTCTGATTTTGCCTGAATAAAGGCCTTGACATCGTCAGATGTAGTATCAGGGGCAAGCCTGGAAACAAAAATTTGTTTTTTTGGTGGGACACCTACAAGGGTATTAACTTCAACCGCAGCTGTAACTCCAGGAGGAGCTATAGCCTTAATTGAAAGAGCATCTGATTTGGCCGACATATCAGCAAGAGTATTTTGACTTGCAATAACACTGCCTGCATTCGCCAAAACAGAAATTTCTACTGGGTCAGCAGGAACAACATCCATGGGTATGACGTTGATTTCCTCACTACTGACTACTATATGAGGACGTGGGGATGTAAAATCCATCAGCGATGGAGCAGATGAAGCATTTGGGACCGTTGGGACCGAAAGCTCATTAGGGCCAATGGACAGCCTATGATTAGCCTTTTTGCGCTTAGGAGACTCGTTCAAAAGTTTCATACCTTTGAACTCGTCATCCGACCGAAAATATCTCCAAAGCCTTTCTTGGTCTGCCTCATGAATCCCATCATATCCCTTTCGACATCCCTACAGGTCTCACAAGTCCACTTTAAGCCTGATTTGGACTCGATCAGGTCTATAAAACGGCCGTTGAGGCCAGCGCATTTTTCGTGCGCAACATTATCGCACAGCCAGCAACAAACGAAACCCATTTTCACATTTGCACGCACCTGGCAATTTTTTGAGTAACAGACATACATTTTTATTATGTTTAAAAAACAGTAATTAATTTCAACAAAAAATATTAATAAAAAAGAACACTGCAAAATAGTTCTAAAAGCAACAAATATAATATATATATATAACAATAAATATATATATATAAAGCAAGCTAGGTTCAAAATTGACAATTTATATTTACGACAATAACGAATACGAAAAAAAGAACGGCGCGAGCGCGACGATCGAAATTAGCACAAACAGAAACAGAAGAGCGCGGCCACCGCCAACCACAAAATTAAACGAGAGCGCGGGAGAGCGAGAGCAAGCACGAGCGCGAAAATAACCAAAACGGTATAAATACAATAACAAAGTGTTAGCAACAGCAATGCAACTGCACAAGACAAACCAGTATGCTTGGGCTACTGTTTGTTGTTGTATTTAAACACAATTTGTAAATATGTTAATTAGCTAATAATTATTGTCCAACTATGTGTTTCACACAACCGAATGTAATTCACAAGCCACAAGTAATTTATTAAACGTAAAAACGCAAATTCACGACTGAATAGAACGAAGAAACAGAATTAATATCGAAGCGCAACAAAAAAACATGTCTGTTTGCTAATGCGAGCGAGAACGATTTTTGACGGCGGACATCGAAAAAATGTATCGTCGTATGGCGCAATGATCCATCCGAGGATTTGCGATATTATAGATTTAAAACGGTAACTTATGGAACAAAGGCTGCACCATATTTAGCCACAAAATGTCTACAATATCTAGCTCAAAAAGGCAAAAGAGAATACCCAATTGGAGCTGCCGCACTGGAAAGCGATTTTTATGTTGACGACTGTATAACAGGAGCTGATACTATACCTAAAGCTCTACAGAGCCAGCAACAGCTCAACGAACTGCTGCACAATTCAGGGTTTAAACTAAGAAAATGGTGTACCAACAACAACCATCTGCTACAAGGAATTCCGATGGCAGACATCATCTCAAATGTACAGCTGGAAGATACTGCTGATGAGTATTGCACAATCAAGACCCTGGGAATCACATGGATGCCTAAGTCAGATCATCTCTGTGGAAAAACAGAAATTGCCACCAAGGACAACATATGCCGACGAGATGTCGTGTCCGAAATTTGTAGGATCTGTGATCCTCTGGGACTCTTTTCGCCAGCAAAAATTTTTATGCAGCACCTCACAAAGGAAGGGTTTTGATTATAAAGACGACCTTCCTGCTCATCTTCAGAAGGAATGGAAACGATACAGGGTGGAGCTAAAGGTTCTTAACACCATACATGTACCACGCCACATCTTCCAAGGACAAAAACCTGTTACATCTGAAATCCATACATTTGTGGATGCCTCAGAAAAGGCGTGTGGAGCTGCGGTATACATCCTAGCAACGCACAAAGATAAAAGAAAGACTATTCAATTATAATGCGCCAAATCTCGCATGGAACTAAAAGCAGCTGTATTAGGAGCTCAGCTAACATAAAAAATAAAGAGAGACTTATACATGGAAGGTGCGTCCACATACTATTGGTCCGATTCACAAATTGCACAAATTGTATGATTCGCTACTCTCATCTTTGGGCTTCACGCAAGCACCAGACACCATTGCCCACAAATCCTGATGAACCAATACGCTCCGCATGAGCACACACCATGTGTCATAGTTGGTGTCACTCAGTTTTTCAATGTTGTATAGCGAACTCATTTTCACAATTTTTTCAAGCTTATGACGCTTACACAGTTTTTTACAATAAACATATACTCTATCGACACTTATCTTCTGTTCAATTTAACGCACTTCTATTCTTGCCCTGGGCCCATAACCTGTAGGCAGACATTGTTTTTCGCTGTGAAATAACCGAATAGAACCGTTATGACTGCTTGTCGCAGACTAACATATATAAGCACAAAATAAAAGACCAGCCATGTGTTTCGTTTCAAAGTAGACGAGAGACTAATTTATTGAAGAGCAAACCAAAACTTATGAGCTAGAGTAGCAGAGTTGCCACTGTGTTGTAGAGTGCAAGCATTGCCAAATCAACACTCATCCTCAATACTTGCATTACAAATTTCTTACATTATTGTAACCCAAGCGAACCAGTACATTTTATATGGCTTACCTTTGTCAAATTCAATAATTCAATCTTACGTATTTGCAGTTTTAAAAACTTTATATTTCAGAGAAGTTAATTAATTCATAAAATAATGTCTACACACGCAAATAACCCATTTCATTTAGTTGATTATAGCCCCTGACCTTTAACAGGGGCAATTAAAGCTATAACAACTGTTTCTGGAATAATTAAATGATTTCATCAAAATGATTTATCATTATTTTTATAAGGAAATATTATTAAAATTTTAACTGTTTATCAATGATGACGAGATGTTTCTCGTGAAGGAACTAATCAGGGTTTACAAACTTACCCAGGTATTATTGGGTTACGAATACGAATAATTTTATTTATTTTATCAGAAATTTTATTTTTTGTAAGTTTCTTTTGATCATTTGTTCACAGAAGTTTATCTCCTGTTATTGAACATGGAGCTTCATGACACCTTGCAAGAATTATTTAATTTAACACATTTCAAATTCCTCTTTTAAATACTACTATTTTATTGGCATCGGGAGTAACAGTGACATGAGCTCACCATAGTCTTATAGAAAATAACCATTCACAAACTACCCAAGGTTTATTTTTTAATATAATTTTAGGAGTTTATTTTACAATTCTTCAAGCCTACGAATATGTTGAAACCCCATTCACAATTGCAGATTCAGTTCATTGGTGAACTTTTTATATAGAAACAGGATTCCATGAAGTTCACCTTCTTATTGGAACATCTATTGATTTGTTTATTACGACATTTAAATTTCCATTTTTCAAAAAATCATCATTTTGGATTTAAAGCAGCAGCTTGATATTGACATTTTGTTAATGTAGTGTGATTATTTTTATATATCACAATCTACTGATGAGGAGGCTAATAACTAATTATATATATGGTATAAAAGTATATTTGACTTCCAATCATTAGGTCTATTAACTATAGTATAGATAATTTTTTCAATTATTTTTATTGCCTCAATTATTATAATAATTTCATATATTGTAATAATATAAGCTTCTATTATTTCTAAAAAAAACTTTAGTAGACCAAAAAAAAGTTCTCCTTTTGAATGCGGATTCGACCCAAAATCATCTTCTCGATTACCATTTTCTCTACGATTTTTTTAATTACAATTATTTTCTTAATTTTTGATGTAGAAATTGCTTTAATTTTACCTATGGTTGTTTTTTGTAAATATTCAAATTTATTTATTTGAACTTACACTTCAATAATTTTTATATTAATTTTAATAATTGGGTTATACCATGAATGAAACCAAGGAATTCTTAATTGATGAAATTAATTGGGGCTGTAGTTAAATATAACATTTAATTTGCATTCAAAAAAATTGATTTTTCAATCTACCCTAATTATAAAGAATATGAAGCGATAAATTGCAATTAGTTTCGACCTTATCTTAGGTAAATTTACCCTTATTCTTTAATTGAAGCCAAAATACAGGCCTATCACTGTTAATGATAAAATTGAGTAGTAACTCCATTTAAAGAAGTACGGCGATCAAGTAAAAGCTGCTAACTTTTTTCATTTAAATGTTAAATTCCATTTATACTTCTATTTATATAGTTTAAGATAAAACTTTACATATTCATTGTAAAAATAATATTGTTTATTTTTATAAATTACCAAAATGTATTCATTATATTCAAAGATTAATTAAACTCCATAACATCTTCAATGTCATACTCTAACTATAAGCTATTTGAATACAAAAATAATAAATAAAATTAAAACTAAATATACAAATAACAATAAAAAAATTTTGAAGTTATTATTATGCATTAATAATAAAATTTGAGAATAATTTATGAATTTTTGATACAAATGTTGACCCCCGAAATATTTTGACCAACCTTGATCAAAACTTTTTCTCACAATCTGTCCGTAATTTAAAGGGTAAAAAAAATCAATAAGTTCTTCTATAAGGTATAAATCATATAAAACTTAAAAATATTGATAGATTATAAAAATTATTGATTTATTTAAAGTAAATCATTTTCTTAAAGAAATTAAATAACCAAATTGACCCCCAAGTATAATATAATAGAATTACAAGTAAATAAAGTTAATAATTTGATGTACAAAGGTAAACAAATTATATAAGGAGAAGAAAAAATTAATTTATTTAATATTCTCCCCCCGATAATTCTCAAAACAAATAAACCTAATATTAATCGTAATATCACTCAACCTTCATGATTAAGTATGTTTAAACTTATACAATTTAAATCTCCTGTTATTGAATAAGAAACTTAACGAAATGTGTAACTTACTGTAAAAGCTGTTAAAAAAAAGTATTAAAAGAAAGAAAGCAAATTTACATATCTAATTAATACCATTTCTTAAATTATATACTTAGAATAAAATCCAGCTAAAAAAGGTATCCCATATAAAGCTAAATTAGAAACATTTAAACAAGCTGAAGTTAGAGGTATATGAATTCTTAAGCCCCCTATTAAACGGATATCTTGAGAATTGTTTATATTTTGGCCTCCGCACATAGAAATAATAAAGCCCTAAATAACGCATGGGTTAATAAAGCAAATATAGCTAATTTATAAAATCCTATAGATAAAATGCTTATTACTTACCCTAACTGACTCAAAGTTGATAAAGCAATCAATTTTTTTAAATCAAATTCAAAATTAGCTCCTAACCCAGCCATAAATATTGTCAATCCAAATAATAACCAAAGTAATTGCCCTAACCAAGAATTTGCTAATACAATGTTAAGCCGAATTAATAAATAAACTTCAGCTATTACTAATGTTGAAGAATGAACTCATGCAGAAACAGGGGTTGGAGCAGCTAACGCTGCAGGTAGCCAAGAAGAAACAGGAATTTGAGCACTTTTTGTTATCGCTGCTAATATAACTAATGAACCAATTAATATTATTTCAAATTCATTTTGTATAACATCTAAATAAAATACATAAATTCAACTACCACAATTAAATATTCATACAATTGCTAATAATTAAGCTACATCCCCAATTCGATTTGATGAAGCAGTTAATATCCCGGCGTTATAAGATTTTGTGTGTTTGAAAATAAATTACTAAACAATAAGATTCCAATCTTAATTCATCTCACCTTAACAAAAGTCTCACGTAATTTGGTCTAATAATTTATAATATTATTGATAAAACAAATATAAAAACTAATATAATAAAACGATTAATGTTTAAATCTGATCTTACTCCTTAATGTAATAAATTCAGTCAAATTAAAATGTTATAATTATTGATATTAAATTTAATAAAACAACTTCTCATTCAATAAAATAAATTATATTATAAATCATCTTAAAAAGACATGTTATTCTAATTGAAATCAAATTTAAAAATCTAATTTTACTAATTGATAATTATTTCACGATCTAAAATGTATATCTTTAACACCACAAATTAGTATTTTTATTAAACTATTTAAATATAATCACAATAAACATATATCACTTTTTATGATTAACAAATTTAAAGGTAATCAATGTTATATTATAATTAAGTATTCACGAGTTTAACCTACTCTGAAAGAGGAGAAAAAATTGTTCCATGTTGACAAAAAGAATATAAATTTGAAGTAAAAGCTGCTCTAAAAAAAGATAATAAAGATAGTATAATTATAGAAATTCATGACCAAGAAACAATTCTATTTAATAAAGAAATTTCTCCTAATAAATTCAAAGTAGGAGGAGCCGCTATATTAGCGGATCTTAACAAAAATCATCATAAAGCTATTGCAGGCATGCAATTTAATAACCCCTTATTGATTAATAAACTTCGTCTTCCTAAACGTTCGTAAGAAACATTTGCTAAACAAAATAAACCCGATGAACAAAGTCCATGAGCAATTATTAATCTATCAGAACCACATTAACCTCAATAAGGTATAGTTAATAACCAGAACAATTCCTATATATAGTGAAGAATGAGCAATTAATGCATTCAAATCAGTTTGTCGTTAAGAAATTAATCTAACTAAAGCCCCTCCAACTAATCTAATTCTAATTCAAATAAATCTGTACTTTAAATTTATAAGACCAAACAAAGGTTTTACTCATAATATTTCGTAACCCCCTAATTTAAGTATAATCCCGGCTTAAATTATTGAACCAGAAACAGGCGCTTCAACATAAGCTTAAGGTAATCACAAATGAACTAAAAATATAGGTATTTTTTACTAAAAAAAGCACTTATTATACAAAAATATAACAAATCGTAATTAAATATAAAATTATTTATTAGATAAAAATGTATTGTTCCTTTTTTATTTATTAAATAAAAAATACCGATTAATATAGGTAAAAAAACTAATAAAATATAAAATCAAAAATAAATTCCTGCTTGTAAACGTTCAGGTTGGTACCCTCACCCTAAAATTAAAAACAATATAGGAATTAATCTTCTTTCAAAAAATAAATAAAATATTAATAATCTTATTGTTCTAAATGTTAAAACAAGTAATAAAACTAATATAATAATATTAAATAAAAATAAATTTTTATATAATTATTATATTTATTAACACTTTCACTTTCTAATAATATTAAAAAACAAATTCATAGACTTACTAAAATTAACCCGTAAGAAAGTATATAGGCATCTTAAAAAATACGGTATTTGTATTCAATAATCAGAAAAATTATTTATTATAAAAAAAATAAAACTAATAAAAAATATCAAAACTTGTACCATTCAGTATATATTATTAATTAAACAAACTAGTGATAAAAATAACAAAAAAATTACTAACTTAAACATTTTATAATTCTTAAAGATTGAAAATAATCATTACCATGTGTTCGAATTATTGATACTTAAATTGATAAACCTAAAGCCCCTTCACATATTCGATAAGAAAAAACATTATTCTGACATAATTTTCATAATTTAATAAATTTAAATAAATAAATGGTATAAAAAATAGTATTAAAACAATAAACTCTTAACTTAATAATATAGAGAGTAAATGCTTTCGATTAGAGACAAAACAAAAATAGTATTAAAACAATAAACTCTTAACTTAATAATATAGAGAGTAAATGCTTTCGATAAGAGACAAAACAAAATAAACCTAAAATAAATAAAATTATTGGAAGATATAAAAATTAATAAAAACATTGATCTTGTGAATCAAAAATAAGATATACATATTCATTTAAAACTTCAAGAAAACAGAATTTATTTTTCATTAATCCCCAAAATTATTATTTTATTGTAAACTATTTCTTGACATTATTCAATTAATTCTTTATTATTTTATTTTTATTACAACAATTATTTTCATTAATATAACTCACCCATTAGCTAAAGGATTAACTTTATTAGTTCAAACAATTTTAATTTGTTTAACTTCAGGACTTATAACAAAAACATTTTGATTTTCTTAAATTTTATTTTTAATTTTTCTCGGGAGAATACTTGTGTTATTTATTTATGTTACTTCTTTAGCATCAAATGAAATATTTAAGTCTATTTGCATGTTGATGCAAACTGGGCACGACCATTTCAAGCCGCCGTTGCCTTTTTTAGCAATAGCGGCGAACTTTACACATTAGCGACCAGTAAGCCCTGCACATTTGGCATGCATAATGTTCTCGCACAAACAACAATAAATAAATTGCGGCTGAACAGAATCATCAGCCTGCTTAAAAGTGCAATTTTTATTGCAGCACGACATATTGACAAACAAAATTGCACAAATTTAGATATAGAGAAAAAAGTTACAAGAGCGCACAGCGGTGACAAAAAAAAGCGCACGAAAATGTAATTAACGAAAAACACTCAAGTTTCACTCAAAAACTAGAGTAATGCACAAACAGTGTGAGGACTGAAGAACAACAACAAGAAGTTTAGTAAGTGCGATGCACAAAGAGATAATGCACAGCGAACACACGCACAAACTATTGTATGTAGACGGAAGCGTAAGAGCGAGGAGAGTAAAGTAAATAACACAAACAACAAAACGCAGCTCTGATGCCGTGTTATTAAATTGAATAATTGCTTTTATTAGGATTGAAATTTCGAAAAAAAAAATGATGAGTTTGTATCGAGTCAGCAGAACAGTAACTTAAACCTAAATAAAAAAATTTTCTAGCTTTTATGACTTTCAAGTTATGTCCGAAAAACACTCGAAATCGAAATTTATCGATTACTTTTTAACAGGTTGAGATATCGAAAAAAAATGATAAGTTTGTATTAAGACGGCAGTACGATATATTAATTAAGTTTAAATATAAAGTCTCTAGCTTTTATGACTTTCAAGTATTGCCAGAAAAACACTTCTCTGTAATCGAAATTTATCGACAACTTTTAAACGGGAGGAGATATCGAAAAAAAACTTGTATTGACCCGGCTTTACGAGAACTTATATTTTAAATTTAAAGTCTCTAGCTTTTGTAGTCTCTGAGAAATACAGACGGACATGGCTATATCGACTCGGCTATTGATAGTGATCAAGAATATTTATACTTTATGGGGTCGGAGATGCTTCCTTATGCCTGTTACATACTTTTGCACAAAACAATTATACCATTTTTCCCATTTTTAATGGGATCAGGGTATAATAAGCCTCTTAAATTAAAAGAATAAATTTTTGCCAAAAATGGTATACATATTCAAACAACTAATCATAAAAATAAAATTGGAAATATATAATATCTAAAAGAATTTTTATTTATTTAATAATTTAATCGGATCACAAAAAGGTTGAGGAATTCCTATTAAACCAACTTTATAAGGACCCTTACGAATTTGGATATAACCCAAAACTTTGCGCTCTAATAATGTTGAAAAAGCTACTCTTACTAACACACAAACAATTAATAGTAAACTTCCAATTAAAGACATAAATAATTCTATATAGAACAAGTACTATTTATAAAAAATGTACATACATAAATTCTAAATTTATTGCACTAATCTGCTAAAATAGTTTTTATAATTAATATTATTCTTTATTAAAATATAATTATTTTAATATTTTTTACTTTTGTTTTAAAATATTTTAATTTTTTAAAGAAAGAAACCCACCTAGCTTGAACCTAGATAACGTACGAATTTAAAAGTCGAACAGACTTACAATTTGAACGGCTACACCCAAAATTATAGCATAATCCAACATCAAGTTAGCAATCTTTTTTATCGATATGAACTCTCCAAAAAAATTACGCTGATATCCCTAAAGTAACTTTAATTTTGTAATCATTATAAAAGTATCAATTATTTATAAATTATTGAATTTTAAAATTAAAATTTTTTAATTTTAATATCACCCCAATAAAATATTTTAATTAATTTTAGTAAAAAAAATCTTTACAATTAATATAAACAAAATATAAAGATTTATAGGGTCTTTTAATTAAGCTTTAGCTTTTTGACTAAAAAATAAAATTCTATAGAAAATTTAAATGAAACAGTTAATATTTCGTCCAAATATTCATTCCAGCCTTCAATTAAAAGACTTATTAGAATAGACATGTTTTTGCTAAACAGGCGAATATTATTGTTGGCGAATTCTTTACTTAAACTTATCATTTATATTTATTTTTACAATGAAATATACTTATTCTATCATTATTACTTAATTTTAAAAATTTAAATTAATGTTTCAATAAAAATTTAAAATTTAATAAATAATTAAGTTTATAAAATAAATTATAACATAATTATGAACAATTGCTAATTCAAAACATATATTTATTAAATTTATTTATTATTTTGAAAAATTTATTGCAAAGCTTATCCCAAAGAATATTAAAATTATAAATTAGTTAACTAAAATTTTTTTTATATACATTTATAATTTCTATATTTAATTTATTTCTTGAAAACTAGATACCTTTAATAACGAATAACATTTAATTTCTAATATAATATTTAAAATAATTTTATCACATTAACTTTTATATTATATTAACTCTTTTAAAATCGAGAAAAATATTTGTAAATATTTTTTATTTTATGAACGCTGATACACAAGGTAAAATAAATTAAATTTTCTTTTTAAATACAAATTTTTCAAATTATTTAAATTTTCTCTTTCAATATTATGAAACTTTTCTTACATTTTGTCTTCTTTACACAATACTTAATTGTTTTATTATATAATTATTTTTAATACTTTAAACTTTGAATTAAAAAAATTAATAAATAAAATATAATCAATTTAAATTGATGTGCACAAAAATCTTTTCAATGTTAATGAAATGTTTTACTGTATAAGCTCTAAATTGTCATTCTAGATACACTTTCCAGTACATATACTATGTTACGACTTATCTTACCTTAATAAGAAAAGCGACGGGCAATGTGTACATATTTTAGAGATAAAATGAAATAATTGATCTGTATAATTTTACTACCAAATCCACCTTCAAAAACTTTTTCATAGTTCTATTCATTTAAATAAATTACTGTAACTCATGACTACTTAAATATAACCTACCCCTTGATCTGATACAAATTTTAATTAAAATTATTGAATATTATTATTTTTATAAAATATTCTGATAACGACGGTTTATAAACTGATAACAATTTTAAGTAAGGTTCATCGTGGATTATCGATTACAAAACATGTTCCTCTGGATAGACTAACATACCGTCAAATTTTTTAAGTTTCAAGAACATAAATTTTACTACTTTAATATTTATAATTACATTTTTAATAATAGGGCTTAGACAACCTAGCTTTTTATTACAATTTTTAAGCTTCAATTATTTTAATTTATAAAAATTTAAATTTAAAAATTCACTTAATAAATTTAATTTTTTTTAATATAAATCAATTTAACTTTTACTAAAAAAATGTATTTGTATAACTGGTATAACCGCGATTGCTGGCATAAATTTTATCTATACTATTTAATATTACTTTTAATAAATTTCTTTAATCAATAAAATTAATTGCTGTGGCTATAAAATAATTTATTAATTTTTAAAATTAATAAAAAAAATTAGAAAAATATACATATAAATCATATTATTAATACATTTTTAAGCCAAAATAAAACTTTATACATACTATTTTAATATAAAAAAAAATAATGTATAATTTTTTATTAACATAATAATTAAAATTTTTTAAAAATTGTAAATTAATAATTTGTTTTAATTACTCAATCTGAAAAATATCTAAAATTAACCCTGATCCCAATAAAAGTGGGAAAAAGGGTATAATAGTTTTGTTCAAAAGTATGTAACAGGGATAAGGAAGCATTTCCGACCCCATAGAGTGTATGTATTATTAATCACTATCAATAGTCGAGTCGATCTAGCCATGTAAGTCTGGCTGTCCTTCTGACCGTCTGTCCGTCTGTATGAACGCGCGTTTCTCAGAGACTTCAAAAGCTAGAGACTTCATATTTGGAATATGGTAGTGTCGGGTAGTGCAGTTTATCATTTTTTTTTCGATATCTCTTCCCATTCAAAAGTTATCGATACATTTAGATTCCAGACCGGTGTTTTTTGAGTTAAATTTGAAAGGTATAAAAGCTAGAAGCACCATATTCACTATGTATATTTTCGTATAACAAACAAAAGTACAAAATGTTTTTTTCAGCAGGTGGGGTATTTTGGTACCATTCAATTGAAAAATTTAATTGCATAGGGTAAAAAACTTGTTGTTGAGATACTAAACTTTTCCAAATAATATAGAAAACAAGTAAGAGTGCTCTAGTCGAGAGTGCCCGACTAGGATATACCCTGATCCAAGGTCTTACATTCATTGAAGTTATTTATCTGCATTCATACATAGAAACACACACACACACATACAAACAAAAGCTGCTTGCTACGCGCGTCATACATATGATTTGCTTCTTCTTCTTCCTTTGGCACCAAACTATGTTACATTGAATCGTTAATAACTTCTTTGTTTATTGTCCGATCGTAATGAAGTTTGTAGGACACAAAGATGGCATATAAATGTGAGACTATGTAAAATCCGAAGGTCATACATCTTTAAATACTTTTTTTTCGATTTCTTGGAGATCGGGGAGGGGTATCCAAAAAGTGAAATGCATTTATCCTCTGTATGCTATTGGAGAGTATATGTACCAAATTTATTGACTCTACGTCTTATAACTTTTAAGCTATACCTTAAAAACACTGTTTTGGAAACTTAATTTATCGATAACTTTTGAAAAGATTGAGATATTGAAAAAAAAATGATGAGTTTGTTTAGAACTGGCAGTACAGTAACTTAAACCTGAATATAAAGTTTCTAGCATTTATAACTTTCAAGTTATGCCCGAAAAACACTTGTCTGAAATTGATATTTATCGATAACTTTTGAACGGGATGAGATATCGAAAACAAATGATAAACTTGTATCGTCCCGCCACTACGAGAACTTATATTTCAAATATGAAGTCTCTAGCTTTTGTAGTCTTTGAGAAACACGCGTTCATACAGACGGACAGACGGATATGGCTATATCGACTCGGCTATTGATACTGATCAAGAATATATATACTTTATGGGGTCGGAGATGCTTCCTTATGCCTGTTACATACTTTTGCACAAAACCATTATACCCCTTTTTCCCATTTTTAATGGGATCAGGGTATAAAAATAGAATTAATAATAAAGAAATTGAAGAACCAATTGTTGAAATTACATTTCATATTGTGTAAGCGTCTGGGTAATCTGAATATCGACGAGGTATACCGGCTAATCCTAAGAAATGTTGAGGGAAAAATGTTAAATTTACTCCGATAAATATAATAATAAATTGACAACATACATGTACCAACATAATATGTATCATGTACAATAATATCTACAGATGAATTAGCTAAAACAACTCGAGTTAATAATCCTTCTATAAATAAAAATACAAACCCTAACGCTCATAAAATAGCTGGTGAATAAGGAAGTTGAGTTCCGTGTAAAGTAGCAAGTCAACTAAAAATGTTAATCCCAGTAGGAACTGCAATAATTATAGTTGCAGATGTAAAGTAAGCTCGGGTATCAACATCTATCCCTACAGTTAATATATGATGAGCTCAATTAATAAGCCATAATCTTAGTTACAATAAAAGTTAAGTTTAACATTAGAGCCCATATGAATTGAACTATTAATACATTGAAATTGTAGCACTGTGCACTAAGCACCAGAGACTCGCTGCATATCCATGTTACGCAGCGGCTCTCAATATGTTAAGCATCGTGCGCTAGCTCGTATTCAGCGACCGATGCAATAATGCGCCAGCAGCTCTGCACTGGCCCCAATAAATGGATTGGCACTCTTGTGAAGCCATTGAAAGCCACAACTTGTCTTTTAAAGCGCAGCAGCCAAGTCTTACATCTTCAGCTAAATCGCCAGTCAATTTATAGTTGTTGCACAATTAAAAGTGCTTAATTGTTGCAAATTTTCATGGCGCCCGAGCAGGAACTTGAACCCTGCACCCTTGGCAGCAATATTTAAAAAAAATATATTATTAATTTAAGCTTTCAAGGAGTAGAAGTTATCGATAATTAATTATTTTTGAGTATATATAATGCTTTTTAAACCAGAAAAAAAACATTGGGCATGCGGTGGACTCCATTAACAGATATATTCAGATATCATTTGGACAGCAGTTTTACCGATCTTAGCCCCACTATACGCAATACATTTTTACATACGGTTATGGCTAGATCGACTCAGCTGTTGAAAGCGATCAAGAATATATGGGGTCGAAGATGCTTTCTTATACCTGCTACATACTTTTGCACAACTTTATAAAACCCTTTTCTCCATTTTTAATGGGTAAAGGGTATACAAACAATGCAACTACACAAGACAACCAGTATGCTTGGGCGACAATTTGTTGTATTTATAGACAATTTATAAAAATGCAAATAAATATAGAATGATGGATTAGATCCCAGTCTATGGTGAAATTATTATAATACAAAAATGATTTAATAAATGTGTGCTCTCGGAATAAGCATGCACGCACACTTGCATATGTTAACAGTTATAGCTATATAAATTGGCATTTATGTCTATAAATGTGTCTGTAATTTTTTCGGCTAATGAATACATTTATTAACTGGAACCATCATCAGATTCATGTAACTTATTACTTTTTTTATAATTTTGTTTTAAAATCCTAATGGGTAATCAGATTAAATCTCAGTCACATGACTGCCTCTGGTAGACAATAAATAAATAAATTAAATTAAATTATTAATTTATACGGAATGATATGTTTATTAATGGGGATAGTTCTTTCATAACATTACATTTATTAACAAGTAAGAGTGCTCCAGTCGAGAGTGCCCGACTATGCATTCATACATAGAAACACACACACATATATACAAACACAAGCTGCTGGCTACGCGCGTCATTCAATTGCTTTGCTTCTTCTTCTTCTTTCTTTGGCCTTAAACTATGGTACATTGAATCGTTAATAACTTCTTTGTTTTTTGTCTGATCGTAATAAAACATAAAGATGGCATATAAATGTGCAACAATGTAAAGACCGAAGGTCATACCTCTAAAATTACGTATTTTCGATTTTTGTGAAATCAGAGGGGAGGTATCCAAAGAGTGAAATGTAAGTAACCTCTGTATGATATAGGAGAATATATGTACCAAATTTGGTGACTCTACCTTTTATTACTTTTAAGCTATACCTTAAAAACGCTGTTCTGCAATCTTAATTTATCGATAACTTTTGAAAGAATTAAGATATCGAAATATGATTAGTTTGTATCGAGACGGCAATGCAGTAACTTAAACTCAAATTTAAAGTCTCTAGGTTTTATGACCTTTAAGTTATGCCTGGAATCGAAATTTATCAATAACTTTTGAACAAGACGAGATATCGAAAAAGAAATATAAACGACCCGGCAACACGAGAACTTATACTTAAAAAATGAAGTCTCTAGCTTTTGTAGTCTCTGAAACCAGCGCGTTCACACAGACGGACAGACGAACAGACAGACGGACATGGCTAGATCGACTCAGCTATTGATAGTGATCAAGAATATTTATACTTTATGGGGTCGTAGATGCTTCCTTATGCCTGTTACATACTTTTGCACAAAACCATTATACCATTTTTTCCCATTTTTAATGGGATCAGGGTATAAAAATAAACACAAAAGAAAACAAAACGCAACACGCGACTGAATAATAATGTATGTATGTGTGTGTGTTTCACTCGACTCGAGAACAAAAAGGTAGAGGTACAACATTTGCTATTTATATCTCCCAGAAATCGAAAAATACGTATACGTATGATATTAAAATTTACAAAATTTCACATTAATATGCCATCTTTGTGTCCCATAAACAAAGAAGTTATTAACTATTCAATGTAATATTGTTTGAGGCCAAAGGAAGAAGGAGAATCAAAGCAATTGGATGAAGCGCTTAGCGTGTGCTTGCATGCGTTTCCATGTATGAATGCAGATAAATAATTATGAATGAATGTAAGACCGGTTCAGGGTATATCCTAGTCTGGCACTCTTGACTAGAGCACTTTTTTTTTGGTGTATTCCTATTTGTACAAATATGCCTGCATTCCTGAGTCATTGTCTTGTTTTCACTTTAAGTGAACAAACAGTGGAGCTTAAATTCGTTGTAATGATACTTATAATAATAATGTCTATTCTAAATAAATAGTTATTTGAGTTGTGGAGAATCTCAGAAAGTGAAAGTTGTTGTTGTTGAAATTGCTCACTACACTAAAGTTATGTGATTTAGTAGGCACTTTTCAAAATGGGGGGGATTTTGCAAGGAAAGTACACAGTATTTCTGAATTTTTGCAAATAAAATGGAAGGAAACGAATCGACCAAAGACAATTTTCATCACGAAGAATTCAGACTGGCTAAGTGAATTGTCTGCTGATGGAACTAGAAGACTTGGAAGACCGAAAAATCAATGGAATAGTGCTCAAACTATTTATTGAAAAGGAACCTAATCGAAGCCATTTAATGTGCTGGTGGCTTCTTCAGATCCTGTTATTGCATATTTAAGACACGTGAGAACAAGAAAAGAATTTGAAGCAAACAGTTATAGTCCACAAATGTTAAGCTTTTTTGACATTCCCAATATTGACGACTTTTTTAAAGAAAATATGACCATATAACGTGAAAGTAAATATAACTTAACTATAAACTTTCTTTTCTTATCATATACTATAGGAAAAAAAAACAAACTGTAAGCCAAATGTTAAAACTTTGAATAGTCAGTTTATATGCCTATATATTATCTTTACTTTAAGGTATTGTTGTTTTAAATCAGGTAATGAAAATGAGAATTACGGCCAAAAATTATTGCTAACAGAAACAAAAAAAATTATAAAAAAAAAAACAGCCAAACTTCAGCCAAATTTCAATTCAAGTCATTCAAATTTGAATTTTTAATTTATTGGTTTATATATTGGCTTACCTTTGCAGTATTGTTGTTTCAAATCAGACTATTAACAGGAGAGTTATGGCCAAATATTAAAGCTCACCCAAAAAAAGATAAACTTTAAAAATATTAAAAAAAAAGTCATTCAATGGATATTTTTTATTATTTTTGTATATAAATGCCCAACAAACTTTAAAAAAACATGTTTTTTTTGCAATATTGCATTTTGACTATAAGCTATTCTTTACCATTTACATACCCAAATTTTAGTAACATATATTGAAGAACCGTGTAATTGCAGCACCCTGTTATAACTTTCTGTTACTTGCAATATAAATGTGGAAAATATCTTGATTGCTTAAGAAGATATGATTTTTGCATCGCAAAGAGTCAGAAGCCGCCACTAAGAGACGTTAAGAAAATTACCATTTTATTTTTATTTAAAAGTATATTATTTGGGGCCAGTGTGCGGTGTGATATTGTTATTAATGATAATAGTTCTTTGATAACATAAAATGTATCAAATCAATAAATAATAATTATCACTATATGGATTTTTAATGTTAGTTGCAAGTTAGTGTTTCAAACATATAAATTATGCCCTAATACCCTCCATTCGAAGAGAAGCACCGCGGGCTGAAATTGAAAAATCTAAATTTCGGCCACTGGCTGCCTCATAGAACTATTTCCCACGGGAAGAGCAGTGTTCTCTATTATGTCAGTTGAATGTTCAAGGATTTTGTGCACCGTTGCAGTCATTGGCAACCAAGGATAATTATCAATAATTATTTCTGCCGTTTTATAACAGCAATTTTGAAATTTGTCCAAATTTATTGGCAATTGATATGAAAAACATTAAAAATCGTCCTCAGATTTGCAATGAGCTGCTGGTCAATGCCAGTGATATCTGCAAATATTTTGGGCTCACTAAATGCACGACGAGCAGTATTGCCATCATTTGTGCTGCCAAAGCCGCTAAGTGTTGGCGTATCAACCTATAGGGAAAGCTGCTCCCAAAACATATCTTGAATCTTTTTCTTTCTGGCAGAAACTTTTCTTTTATCTGTTTCATCTGTTATTTTCCAATTTTTATCCGAATCCAGCAGTGCAATGGGCTAAATCCAAATTTTAAATTACTCAAAACTGGCAGAAACTTTTCACATTTGAAATTTTTGTTATTAAGAAAGTTCATTGGGGTTGTTCCACAAATTGGACGTGCTTGTGTTGAGTTGGTTCCTGTCAACGCGTTCAACACTTGGCCATCGATAACAGTTAAATACAAACTGAACTTAACATAAACAAATTTTCCACTGTCCAAAATAATTTTGCAGGATATCAAGTTAATTATCTGCTCCTTTAAATCATCATTTTCTTTTATTATTGATTCTTTTGTCTCTTTCATAAAAGCCAACTTTAAAGGCCGACAAAACCTGATCGATTGCGGTGTCCTGTTATTCCACAATATGTTGCCAGTGGAATCAACAAGTCTCAAAGGCGTTACTCTTGTGGCAAAAAGACTCCAATCAGTATTAAAAGGTTGTCCTCTAGAATATCCTTGGTTGTAGTTTGATTGTCCAGTGCTTCCATCGAAACCATAGCTTAAAATCAGATCTGCAGTTAAAAAATCCGTGCCTTGCTCTTGCATTACGTTTAAAATCACTTCCTCTTGCAAGCAAACAAGCCTAGCAGCTGTGTGGCCAAGAAGACTTTGTAGAGACACTTCTGCTTTCACCTCAGATATTACTGTCATCCGGCCGGCAGTGTCTCTTCTGTTCAGCAACCTCCTTGTATGACGGATATATATCACACTTTTGGTTTTTGGACTCCTCCCTTATAGCACAATATTGCTCTTTTGTGAACACCTGGTCCAACATAAGAGCTAATGCCTCATTACTCTATAATCTTGCTTGCTTTACAACTCGCTGCCTTAATGCGTTACGTATCAGTTTAGCCTTTCCTGGGCACATTGCTAACATTTTTAAAACAAATGCTAGGTCAGCTTGTCCGCGCCTTCGCGCAGATATGCTTGCTGCATCGGTCAATAAGCTGACATTGCCTCCGTACGATATTGAAAGATATGCAGCTTGTTTTCTCCGTGATCTAAAGCTTTTCCTCAAATAGGGCAATTCAGGCCGTCCAAATGGCTTCCTCTCAGTTTTTACATTTAATATTGTTTTTGAGCCTAGCCAAGCTGCATGTATTTTTTGGAAATGCTCGTTTAGAATTCGTTTAGACTTTTTCCAATTCGTCCATAAGCGGTAGCAAAATTTTCTACTTTTTTTAATGAAAATCCTCTCTATACGATCAGAATATGTGCCAGTCATTGCCGCTTTAAATTCATTTAAAATAGCCTCCTCTTTTGCTTTTTTCCCAGACACTGCGTTCCATGAGACAAACAACTCCGCATTTTCAAATTTGAGGTTATGGTCTAAAAAGTCAAATTGCACGATTAGTGCGCAAAAGTGCACCTTAAAATTAGATGCATTTTAACAAGAATTCATTACTCTACAGAGCACAATACGTTTTAAAGGTGGACTCGAGTGGACTCATCTTATAACCCTTTTCAAAGATTAGTTTTTATCACAAATTTATACATGTTAGGTGGTTCGGACTAACACACAATTATTGGGACAGCACGATCAATTTCTAAAGTTTATAGTCACAAACACATAGTACAAACCACACTGATTGGAGTTCATCTCAAAAATTTCACTAATATTCCCTAATTTTAAAGTTTTAGTACTTTCAAGTTGCAAGCAAAAAAATACAGTTTAACAGCAACGTGGTTTACGTTAACATAAGCTGTGTGACCGCAGCCAACTTAACAATGGTGTACTGTTTGAAAATTTCTGCTATGTAACATTACAGATTGATGTTTTTCTTACGTATTGCTGTTAACAATTTTTGAATTTAACGACTTCCAAAAAATGGGTTTCGGCCAGCAAAAGTGGTCATTGGCCCCATAGTGCAATGGCCGCATGTCTTCTTGTGATTGAATATATATGTGTTGCTGCTAAATCATATATATGCAAGCGTTTCGGAGCGTCGAAATAGATGTTGCGGCAGCGAAGCCAGGGCAAGCGAGTTCGGCGCTGTGTGCCGCTGATCGCAAGAAGAATATTCTCTGCCTGCCTGCTGCGCTTTGCCTTCGTGTCGCAGCACACGAAGCTGCTTGGGTGCTGATAGTTCCAAAATTTTATGCAACCACTATTTAGTCGATTTGACGCCTCCATGTGTTGTATGCTTAGTAGTATTATTTAATTCGCATTTCAGCGTGCACCGTTAGGCAGCCGGCAAGCAGCGCGCCTAGCTAAGAGGAAAAAATATAGAGAGTTTCACATTTGCTATGTCTCGTTCTTCGCTTCAAAGCAAATGCTGCTCACAAGCAAAAGACGTAGGCTATACATATACGTAAGCATATGAAAATATATTATTCCGACCACTTATAAGTGTTTTCGACGTCTTGCTCACTCATTGAAAATTCTGCAATGTATGTGCTTCCACCGAAAGCCACAGTAAAAACTGTTGTACGTATGTAAATTCATATGCAATTATGTGTGCGTGTTAATATGAAATAAACATTTTGAGACACTATGTTTTATATTTAAAGAATATTCATTATTTTCATATTAACTTTATTGTTCAATTGCAGTTTTAATATATTAATTCCCTACAATAAATATATAATTATGTATGTGTGTTCTACTCGACGTGAACCTACATCTGTCTTGTTAGGTGGTTACTTTTAAAGTGATACTCGAGAACAAAAAGAATAGCGGAAATGTTTGGCTTCGGCGAATTACCGAGTCGATGTCGCGTGCAACGCACTGCGATGCGAAGTCAGCCAGCTAAAAAAATATATTTAATTCTCTTAAATTTACATTTGTTTATTTTAATGATATTTGTAAAACTCTCTGGGGCGGACAGTGACCGTCGAGAAATTTTGTCCTCTCAAGAGGGGTGTCCGCCTATTAGAAGTGGCCTGATTTATAATCTATTTATACCCTGAACACATTAAAAAATGTGAAAAAGGGTATCATGAACTTAAAGTTTAATAGGAAGAGTCAAATTTAGTTTTAAATTATAGAAAGTGTAACTGCGCATTGTTGAGTATAACACTTTGTATTGCTGCACTTGTAAGAGATCCGGTCAACGGTTAAGAGCTCACGAGAAAAACTAAAGTACAAGAAAATAATTTCTTATAAACTAAGCTCTAAATTTGCTGACCTCGCGTCTCGTGCCTGGTGTCGCTTAACGGACGCTGACGATGCGGGGTATTGACCGCAACGTTGTTTTTGACTGCAGCGTTGGGTTTCTGATGTCGTTGCAGAGCGCTTATAGCTGAAGCTGCATTTCCCAGTCTATTATACTTGCTCGGTATGACAACTTCTTTGTTTCCGGGTGATTGTGTTAATTCCTCCCTCGTCCTCGGATTTCTTGAAAACCTTGATAAGAGTCAGTATGTCATGTTGTCCTCGAACTTTCTGACTTTTTATATAGTTTAAATGATGCGTAGCAACAGACCAAAAAGATTGTCACGGTCCATCCAGATATTATAGAACGTTTTATTAATCCCTTCTCAATTTCGCCAATGTATCGCAGGCTCTCTATACTTAATCTTCGTTAGTGAGGAAGGCCCAATATTTCCTGGTGGCCTGTTATATTGACCAGTGTCAATGTTGCTGGGCCAGGAGACTTTTTTACGTAACTCTTGAGGTTCCGGTATAAAGAACCAAGACTTCGTCATCGAAGGTAAGGAGAAACGTACCGGTAACAGTTTTTTCTTCGCTGCCACTAATCGAGACCATGGTGGTTTCATCGCTGATGATGATGACGCCGTCATCGATGACTGTGAGAGACTCGAGATGGCTGGGCCGGGTAGTACAATTGGCTATGTCACCAGAGTGCAGTTGTTGAGCGCACGTCGTGTAAGGTAATCTCCTGCAGAAAGTTGTTGTGAGCGTAGCGCTACAGTTTCCGATTGGTGGTATTTCTTTACCGCAGTCGGCTACGATGTTTTCATCGGCAAAGCTCAGGATGGTGTTATTATGCTGTACAGGTTACAGGCTTAGGGTATTTATTTAAGATATGTAAAAAAATATTATTTAAAAGAACTGTGATTTGGTCTACTTCCATTATTGATAATGTTCTGCAAGTCATTGGAGTCTTGTATTGCTGGGTTAATAATCCCAATCTTCTAAAATTAGAATCCTGTTTTTTGAACGCAAAGTGGTATCTATGTGGTAAGATTTTTAGCTTATTTAGTTGCCATTGGGTCTTTGTGCTAATGTCTATTTGTCTGTTTCCGAACTCGAGTCTGAGTCACTGAGAACTGAGTCAGTTTTGCGTAATTGGAGTCCAGTACGCCAAAGAGATTGTTTGCAAGATTACCTACGATGGTGATCTGCGTTGTCGAGAATTCTTCACTAGCACATTTTCTGACTGTAGTTCCTCGTCTAGGTGTTGAAAATGTTGAAACATTGATCGACATGCTTGGTCATTTTGTAATTCAAGGCACATGTGTCCGAGCTCTGATATGCCTGAAGGAAATGCTTTCATGTCTCTTCAATAAAGCTCTAGGTCATAGTAAATGAAAATTGTCCTTTCTAATATAGCCATTTTTGTTGTGCCAAGCCGTTCGTAGAATATTCTAGGCTTTTAGATGAATGGTGTCACGGTTATTGGTTGTGAGAGTGCTAGTGGCAGCATGATCATCAATGCTAGTAGAAGTGACGATATTGTTGGTGACATAGATTTTTTCTTTCGTGTCGGTGGCTCATTGGGTTCCGTTGAATCCTCATGGTCGATAGGGGGCTGCCGTATTCTCTAAAATAATGGCCCCATACGACTTACAGAACGTTTGTATATGCCTGATGCTGTTTGTACATCCACCACTCGTATGAAATTGTCATGCTCAGATTAGGTGTTGACAATGCAACCCATTTGCCATTTCATCACCGGAACATTGTCCTCCTTCACCAGGACCAAAAATCCATTTGTGACGAACTTGCAATTCTTGCAAGTATTCTTGTCACCATTGTTTCCAGAATGAGTGCTTTATTCTGAAGATTTGTTCCCAGCGCTTAACAAGTGTCTTCCCGCCTTCGTCAATGTTTGCATCAGAAACGACTGTTAATGGTTCTCCAACTAAGAAATGCCCCGGCGTAAGTGCCGTTAGATCTGTTGGATCATTTGACATTGGGATGATTGGTCGGGAATTAAGTATGGCTTCAAATTCGATGATCACTGAATTCATCTCCTCGAATGTTAATGATGCAGTATTCGTGTTGCTGATCAGCAACTTTTTTTTGGATTTTGCTGCTGCTTCCCAAAGGCCGCCAAATGATGGTGCGCGAGAAGGGATGAATTTGAAAGCCACTTGCCTTTTGCTGCAATGCTCAATAATTTTCTTTGAAGCCTTCTCTGTAAATGGTCGATTCTCAATTCTTTAGCTGATTGTTGGCGCCAATGAAATATGTGGCGTTGTCGCAATGAATCGTCTCACACTTCCCACGACGACCAATAAAACGTCGATGTGCTGCCATGAATGCACCTGTTGTTAGATCACTGACTAACTCCAGATGTACTGCCTTTGTGCTGAAGCAGCAGAATACTGCTATGTACGCCTTATCTGGTCTCTTTCCGCGTATCTTATGGTGGATCCAGAATGGTCCACAGTAGCCTACGCCAGTGCTGAGGAAGGGTCGAGCCTGGGTAACTCGTTTAGCAGGTAGATCACCCATGATTTGATGCATCAACTTCGGCTTGGCTCTGGTGCACTTCACACAGTTGTGTATAATGTTGATTGACTTATCCTTGAGAATCCAGAATTGTTGTCATGGATGTCTATCAGTAGCATCTTAACAATTGGATCATTGTATGGCAACAAGATTGGATGTTTAGCGTTATTTGGGAATGGCGCTTGCTATAATCTGCCGCTGACTCGAATGAGGTCATCTGTTCCTTGTATCGGTCATAGCGATATGATGGGGCTCTGCTTGTCGACATATCTGCAGCGCTGTAGTTGCTTGAGCTCTGCCGGGAACTCAAACTGTTGGACACTCCGAAATATCACGGTGCGTGCGCGATCCAGCTCTCCCATGCATAGGGTAGTAGTGCTCTGTTGTTCTTGTCGCAAAAGCGCAACATGTACAAGTATACAGCTCCTCGTCAACCGTCGCGACGCGTGTGTGATTGGCAAACTCACGTGTTTCGCATTGCGTTCGAGGTTGATCGGGGCGACGATTGGAGAGCTTGTCCACCTGTCCCGTGGTCCATGTAGATATGTCCATATAGCCATAGGGTATGATCTGCCAATCACCGTGCTGAGAATACTCTTGATAGCACGTCGGCTGCATTATTTGACGATGACACATGTCTCCATTGAGTTTGGCTTGTTAGCGCTTGGATTTTAGCTATTCGGTTTTCCACAAATGTATGATAGAAGCCGCTGCGTTAATTCAGGCCAACACAACTGTAGAATCAGTCCAGTAAAATCCACGGACTGTCTCTGGGTGCATATGAAGATCCTTGCGAACTCTGTCGGCGAGGTCGGCACCGAGGAGTGCTGCGCACAATTCTAGCCGAGGAAGTGATTGTTTGGCTGTGGGTTCCACACGAGACTTTGAGCACAGCAAGCGGACTGAGACTTGTTGGTTTTTGAAGGTGGCTCGCACATTAACTGCCGCTCCATATGCTCGTTCCGAGGCATCAACAAATGTATGAAGTTCCCTGGTTACGGAAGTTTTGCCATCATAGACGTGCCTTGAAACCTGCATCGTGCTTAGTGCCTGCATTTCCTCACGGAAGTCCTTCCATTCGTTTTGAAGGTTTGTTGACAATACGTCATACCAGTCCAGTTTTATTTCCCAAAGACGTTAAAGATTTTTGCCTTGACCACCACTGAAGCAAACAATCCTAGTGGGTCAAAAATCTGAGCGAGTTCTGAGCATACTACTCTCTTTGTGATACGTGCGGCTTGGTTTCTTTGCGTTCGGCCCCAGAGCTGGTCCTGCGCATCCAGATAAGGCCAAGTGCTTTGACACTGTAGTGCTCAAATGCTTAACCTATTGTCATATTGCTGACGATGTCTTCCTTAGAGATTCCTTGTAGAAGATGCTCATCGTTTATAGGTTGCAATATTTTGATCAACTCCTGTTGAATTTGAATCGCTTCAGCAATTTGAATCTGCTCCAGTAAGACAGTCGTCTACATAAAAGTCATCCTTCAGTGCTTATGATCCAAATAAGTATTTGTCCTTATTCTGTATTGCCAAATGGTCCAAGCACTTGGTGGCCAGAAACGGGGCTGACGTTGTCCCATATGTGAGCTGAGTTCCTTCTCCATACAACCATTTAATGGAACTGGTCAGCTGGGTTGACCCACACTTGGCGGTACATCTTTTCAATGTCTGATGTGAAAACGTACTTATGGGTCCTGAAGCGGAGTTAAATCGACATTAAATCATTCTGGACAGTAGGCCCAGAAGGTAAAATATCATTCAGAGACTTCCCAGTCGATGTTTTGCATGATGCGTCAAAAACGACTCGTAGTTTAGTTGCGGAAATAGTGACCCTCTGGAATTTGTTGTGCTGTCACTTGCTCCATGTGTCTCAGCTCTTCGTTCAAGAAATCTTTTGGTATCAGTTTCAAGAGAAGCTCCCAGGGCTGAAGGGTCTTCGGAAAATGGAAGTTTGACAATGAATTTCCCATCCGATGCCAATTGGAGATTTTGCACGAAGTGTTTTCCGCAGAAGCCCTTAGTAGGTGTGCGATGCTTTTCTCTGCCTTCCATGCTATCCAGTGTCCAGAAGCGTTCTATTAGTGCGTTCGTTTCTCGTTTGTTGCACTGCACAAATGCGGGATGACTTGTTCTCTGAGTTAATTTTTCCAGCGACAACCCATCCAAGTTCAGTGTTTTGAAATACTGGTCCTCCGGGCTGAATCTTAATTTGACTCGGAAGCACCATCGAGTAGAAATGATGCACCGATGAGCATGTCTATTTGGCTGGCTTATCAAATTGAGGGTCCGCCAATGGCATTTTGTTGGGGATTTCCCAATTTGTTGCATGGAGTGCGTGTGCAGGTTGATCAACAATGATGTGTGGTAGGACGAAATCTTTGATCCTTTGTGTAAAACCACTGTAAAGTGATTTCACAAGCACATTTACTCGTGACTTACTGGTTCTAGAATGTCCTCCAATACCTTCTATGTGTAGTTTGGTAATATGGATTTTAAGCGACAGCATTGATGCCAAGCGCTCAGAAATCAAATGTATTTGTGATCCTGAGTCTAATAGTGCTCTTAAGTTGCCGATCTGCCAGTTGTTTCCCTTTACGGACACTTTTGCTGTGGCCAACAGATTGTAACTGATGCTGCAAGCTGATCCTACGGCTGGTGATTGTGGATGTCCGGACGGTGTGGTTTCCAAGTGCAATAATTTATTGAGTTTTTTGTTACACTTTAAACAAGTGCGACCTTGACATTCACCTTTCGGTCATGCCTGAAGCAGTTGACGCACAATTTCTGCCTTTGTACCCAATTCAATCTTTCGGACACAGACTTAGCCTGAAACTCATCGCATCTAAACAGCAAATGATTTACCTTCTTGCAGTACAGGCAACATGGTGCCTTTCCAGACGTCGCCGAGGCACATGTGGTGTCCTTTGAATCCTTCCTTGATCCTTGAATGCTTTTTTCAGCGCCTTAAACCCTTACTCGTTGCTCTAGGAATTGGAGCATGGTGTTTAAGACTTATATGTGCTTAGAGCCTCCCAGAGACTGCTCATACAGAGTTATGTTTGTGACATCTAAATTATTCCGTAGAATGGCGATCTGAATCGGATCCCAGGTGGCTGTATCTATTCCTAACCCCTTTAGAGATGCGAGGGATTCAATTGTGGTAATGTACAGACTTAGCATCGTCATTGTTGATGTTTTGGAACAGAAAGCGGTTTTATACCGTATTTGGGATAACTGTACGCATCCATCAATATTTCCCATGCGCTCAAATAGTTTTCTTCCTTAGCCTGATGCTGCTCTTGGAGCAGCGCTTCGAAGTTACTATTGGCCATTTTCTGTTATTAAAAATTGGCCAAGTGATCAATTATGTGATCTTGAAGTAGTATGCTAGTCGCCGAGTGAACCTAACGTTTTCCGATTTCCTTGCTTTTTCGAAGGCTATGTGGCGTCCTTGCTGACCCGAAGGATATGGTGTCCTTGTTGTCTCAAAGGATATGGTGTCCTTGCTGACTCGAAGGATATGGTACCCTTGCTGACTCGAAGAATATGGTGTCCTTGCTGACTCGAAGGATGTGGTGTCCTTGCTGTCTCGAAGGATTTTGTGGTAGCGTCTTCTTTTGACGTCAGCAAATATGACAGTTTACTGCCCTCTGAGTGCTGATCGCATAGTCAACAGAAAGCGGCACCGTTGGCGGACTGCCATGCTGCCGAATGTGCAGTATAGTTAAGTCAGCAAAACGTGCTTACGTACTGTGTTTGACCTGTCCTAATATATATGATTTTGTGTATTCGGTTTTATTACATAATTTGTGTGTGTGTATTACATAATTTTTGGCTTAACAATCATATTTTGCCCTCTGACAAATTTACCAATTTGCGACAGTTTTGTTTGCTAGTTGGGTCATCTTGGGGAAGAAATAGTCTTCCAAAATTTGCTTTGCTTCTTGGGGGGCTCTATGCACTCTATTGTGTTTCGTGACAACTGTTTCTTTCTGTTCGTTTTTGTTTATTATGTCAGTTACCATGCGTTTTGTGTGACGGAATGTTGTCGTTGGGTATGCTTCTACTTGCTTATGTTGGACATATGCTAATACTGGTAGCTAACAAAAAATTGCGCTTACTACGTCTTTCTTGACAGCGTCACATACCCTTTGGATTAGTGTTCCCTTATCCGAAAAATTTATGAGATGTCGAGTTTTTTCACCAAACATAAAAGCAGTTCGATTTGAGGAAGCCGTGCCTTCTGCTATTATTATTTGGTTACGAAAGCAGTTTACCGGTTTGTCTGTTGATTCGACAGTATAAGTGAGTGATAACTCGCTATGTATCGTGGCAATATCGGACTGTGCATCCTCTTCTAAAGCGACGTAATTCTCTTTCCCTGGCTTGTAAAAATTCTGCGCATTATTTTCGTCAATGAAAGTCTTCCAACGCTTAATTTTTGCATAAGAGTTGCGATCAGAGACGGCGAATGTTAGTGGTTGAGGGTCTGTAAAAATATTTAAATTTTTCACCCCGTATAGGTAGTCTCTGAGGTTTTTCAGAGCCCATACTATAGCAAGCAACTCCCTTTCGTTTGTTGCGAAATTAAGCTCTCTATCCTTTCAAGTCCTTGATATCATAGTAATGGGCTTTCCGTCTTGAGATAACACCGCTCCTAAACCGAAGGACGAAACGTGTGTTGTTAAGTCAATCCGCTTCTTGTAATCAGGATAGAGTAACATTACACATTCAAATGCAAGAATTTTTTATACCCTGATCCCATTAAAAATGGGAAAAAGGGGTATAATGGTTTTGTGCAAAAGTATGTAACAGGCATAAGGAAGCATCTCCGACCCCATAAAGTATATATATTCTTGATCAGTATCAATAGCCGAGTCGATATAGCCATGTCCGTCTGTCCGTCTGTATGAACGCGTGTTTCTCAGAGACTACAAAAGCTAGAGACTTCAAATTCCAAAACAGTGTTTTTAAGGTATAGCTTAAAAGTTATAAGACGTAGAGTCACCAAATTTGGTACATATACTCTCCAATAGCATACAGAGGTTAAATGCATTTCACTTTTTGGATACCCCTCCCGATCTCCAAGAAATCGAAAAATACGTATTTCAAGAGGTATGACCTTCGGATTTTACATAGCCTCACATTTATATGCCATCTTTGTGTCCTACAAATTTCATTACGATCGGACAATAAACAAAGAAGTTATTAACGAATCAATGTAACATAGTTTGGTGCCAAAGGAAGAAGAAGCAAAGCAAATGTATGACGCGCGTAGCCAGCAGCTTTTGTTTGTATATGTGTGTGTGTTTCTATGTATGAATGCAGATAAATAACTTCAATGAATGTAAGACCTTGGATCAGGGTATCTCCTAGTCGGGCACTCTCGACTAGAGCACTCTTACTTGTTTTAAGCTTCTCGTATGCCTCGCATTGTTTTTGATCGAAGTTTACTTGAATCTTTTTTGACTGTCTAGCGCTTATTTTGCCATTTTCTCCTTTCAAAGTGTCAGTTAAATGTTTCGCTCTCGATGCGAAGTCTTCAAAGAAGCATCTGTAGTTATTTGCCAATCCAAGAAAGGATCTGACATTGAACAAGGTTGTTGGTTGTTCGTAGCTACGAATAGCTTCTACTTTGTTAGGGCATGCTGTTATGCCACCGTGTGACACAACGAAACCTAGGTATTCTACACTTTCTTTAAAAAAATTGGATTTTTCACGAAAAACCCTTATGTTTGTTTCGTATAATTTATCCAAGACCCATGCTATATGTTTAACATGGTCATCCATGCTCTCTGAAAAAATAATGACATTATCAATGTAAACATAGCATGACTTCCCGATCTGTTCCCTAAGTACGTCTTCAATAGTCCTTTGAAAAATGCTTGGTGCATTTTCAATCCAAGGGAAGTCTACAGAATTCGTTTTACCCGTTTCCCACTGAAAAAACAGTTTTTTCCCTATCTTTTACCGCAAGCAGGATTTGATATAAGAACGACTTCAGATCCAGTGTTGTGAAGTGCTTTGCTTTCCCCATATTGGACAAAATCGAGGTTAAATTAGGGAAAGGATACTTGTCGTCTATTGTTTTCAAATTCAATTTGCAGAAGTCTATAACTAAACGTTTTTTTTCTGTTCCCATGTTCGTCCGTCCCATTTTTGACAACCACCCAGACGGGGTTGTTGTATGGCGACCTTGATGGTCTAATTATGCTGTCTTTCAGTAAGTCTCATGTTTCAGAATTTACAAACTCTGCTACGCCCATGTGATATGGGTAAAGCTTTGAGTAAACTTAGTCTTCGTTTTCGGTTCGGATGGTAGCAACGATGTTGGTGTTGTAGGGTAATGCTTCGTCGGGGTCTGCAAAACGCCAGTTCGATTTCCCAACATGCCTTCAAATTTTACTGAGATTTCTTGCGGCACTTCGATATTTTCGATTTTAATGAAATTTACTCTGAAACATTTAAGAAATTGTATTTTTTCTGACTCTGTATCGGTTATTAAATTTCTGATTCTAGAAATCTTGTTGTACGTTTGTCCGTTTCAGTATGTCTAGTCCGATTATTCCGTCCCCATGTCTATTAAGAGTTTAATTTTTTTCGTTGCGATTGTTCTCTCTATGAACAGTAGCAGGGAGTTGTGCCTAAAAAATTAGTCTGATCGTATTCTGCGATGTCATCGTTATTGTCGTCCACTTCCTGGTTTGCCTCAGTCTGGTATTCAAGGCCATCCTGGTCAAGTGGGGCATCATCTTGGGTCAGATGATTCATTCTTTGCTGTTTCGGTTCTGTAAACCTTGCAGTGCCACTGTTTGGCCTTTTGTCAGTTTGTCCTGGGCTACTGTAGAAGGCATTACCTTGGCCATTTTGCTCATATTGTGTGGGTTGTCTAAAACGTGCCGATTGGTCTACGTCCATAGGTTGTGGTTGTTCTCTTTTTTGGGTAGGACCTGTCGCTTATTAAAATAAGAATTTTTTCCTTGTGGGCTATTACGGTTATCTCCTGCTGAACTTCCATATTTGGCGTGTTGTCTCTGTGCGTTCCTTTTGACCTTTTCTTCTACACTCCTAGCAAAATTGCTGGCAAGTGTGTAACGCTCGTGGTTAGATTCGACTTCTTGGGCTAATGCCAAAGCGGAAGGAAGATCTTTCGGTCTTGCCGAAAACAGAACGTTGAATGAATACACGTAATGCATCCATTCTTTATTTTTCATTTAGTGTCACAGCAATGGTGTTGTCGTAGGTCAGGATTGTTTAGTTTGTTAGTAGTGTTAGCTTTTTATACCCTGATCCCATTAAAAATGGGAAAAAAGAGTATAATGGTTTTGTGCAAAAGTATGTAACAGGCATCTCCGACCCCATATAGTATATATATTCTTACTCACTATCAATAGCTGAGTCGATATAGCCATGTCCGTCTGTCTGTCCGTCTGTGTGTCTGTCCGTCTGTCCGTCTGTCCGTCTCCTAACCTATCCCATAACCTTAAGAAAAAAATAATTTCTTTATCGCATCATTATAAATTCATTTTTATTCAACCCACTATCTAAAATAAACAATTTAAGCATTATGCTGGCCTTAAGGTATCAATCAAAAATTACTTCAAAACTTCAGAAGAAACCTTCACAAAATTATTTATAAATGAATTACCTATACCTACATGCCAAAATTATATTCAAACAAAACAAATATAATTTTGTTAAACTACGAAATGATCAATTTTTTGACTTCAACGTTTTTCACTTAACATTATTCTTGATGGTAAAAACTAACATTGGTTTGTATGTGTATCATATCAAGAAATTGATTTACACTAATAACGGGGGTGCACTGATTTAATTAATTAAGCATTGTTTACGACACCATAAGACGAGCTCTTGCTGAAATAAACAGTAATTTAAACAAGTGGTATATATATAAACAATATAATCATGTACGTTCACTTTTTACCACAAGTGTAGGCTTAGCATAGTTTGAAAAGCATTGGGCCGGGCAGTTATCAATATTGAAATGCTTTCCGCATAAGCCAGATTAGCGGTTCTTATGCCTTGCATACATGTATACATTTCGCTTATTGCACCTTAATGCAAAGCAATGCAGAGCTATGCAAAAATATCTGTAGAATTAGATTAGGGAATAAATGTAATGAAGTCTAGTGTAAGTTAGTCTAGGGCGAAGCGGGAGCGCAATAAAGCTCTCTCGCGCTCTTGGCGAATTCGCCCCGTTTCGCCACCTATTTGTTAAGCTGAAGTTGGGCAAAGAGATGGAGGAAATATAATTGTCAAAGAGTTGAAGCCGAGCGCACGCATTTTTAATTCGTTTTTCGTTTCGCAAATTATTTAAAGTTCACAGCCACACATAGTTTTTTCGATTTCATTGCAAACAATATTTAGAAAAACTCTTCTAATTTTTCATGGCGCCCCCGGGTGGACTGTGAACTGATAAATAAAGGCAACAGTGACAGTGACAAAGTGCATATTTCTTTTTTTACGTGGTCGTTCAAAAATTAAGAATTAATCTATACACATACATATCTACATATAAAGTTGCCCGCGGCTACTAAATTTGTGGAACAAACAATATCCTGTGTCGGTTATTAATTTGCTCTACGCTCCAACAACTACCGCCGTGGGATGCCCAGCAACAGCGCCAGCCAGAGGGAAGTAGAAGCTGGAGTAAACGTACCCACAAAAACAGAGGTATTTGTGCTAAAAATTGAAAAGCTAGAGTTATAGACACAAAATAAATTTCTTGTCAATTGTCTTGTGCTGAAAAATTGCACCTCGCTTTCAATTCTTGGCACAGACGTATTGAATATAGTAGAGCTAGATTTGCATGCAATTAATTTATTAATTATTGCACATACATATATACATATACATACATACATACGCCAACCTTTTTTAAGTGAACCGCCGAAGCAACCCTTGTATGTATATAATTATTACTGCAGTCACTGTCGCCCCCCCCCCCCCCACCATTTGATCTTTGCATCATTCGTTTCTAAAAATAAGTTTGAAGCTGATCCAACACACACACACATACATACAAGCTACAGCGGTGAACTTTTTCGTTTTCGTTTTCGCTGTTCACCCGTTGCTAGCGCTGCTGTTGTTGTTGTTGTTGTAATTTTCGTTGGCGCTTGAGCTTAACGGAACGCTAGCTGCAGCGGTGAACGTTTTTTCGTTTTCGCTCTTCACCCGTTGCGAGCGTCGTTGTTGCCAAGTGACGCTATACCCTACAATTGACTACATTGGTCGGGTATATATATTTGGCTGTCATTTGGGAACCAAAATATTTTTTTGATATTTCGTGTCTCGACTTCGACTAGTAATATTAAAGCATTATCAATTATTGTTTTATATATTACTAGTCATCATAAAACATTAATTATTTTTGTTTTATATATTATTATTTTATTATAAAACAATATTTTTTTTGTTTTATATTTGTCTGGCTAAAACTGTTTTTCGTTCGAATAAAAAACATTTAGTCATTCATTATTTTATTGTTTATTTGTGTCAGGTTATTATTCGTTCCTATTAAAAATTTATTTATTTAATATTTGTTTGGTTTTATTATTGTTTATATATTTTTTGTCGCATTAAAGTGCGAATTACTAAAACTTAAATAAATTAAAATAATGGAACAGGGCAAGTTGAATGTAAAAATCGTTCTAGAGGAGTTGAGGAAAAAACTCAAGTGCCGAGTCAAAAGCATCCGCCGCTTAGAGGATCGACTAGAGGCTGGCTCGATTCCTTTGCTTTTGACAGAGCTAGAATGTAGGCTAGACGTTTTAAACGAAGCGATTGAGAAGGCTAACCAATTACAAGAGCAAATTGAAGAAATAGATCTTGACGATGAATTTGGAGCCGAGTTGGAAGAAATGTCCATTACAACCAAGGCTAAAGTCATGTCTCTAATATGCGCCTTGAAGACAGATAGCGAGTCCAAACCAGTCTCACATTCTGTTGCCCCAACTCGTGCTCGACTTCCGAACTTAGCATTGCCAAAATTCAGTGGTAAATATTCGGAGTTTAAAAATTTCATTAGCCTTTTTGAGACTCTAGTTCATAACGATAAAAGTATACCGGTCATTGAGAAATTCAATCATTTAATTTCATGTCTCTCTGGTGAAGCATTAGGAACCATAAAAGCGTTCCAAGTCACCGAGAACAATTATGAGAAAGCCATGACCAGCCTAAAAAGAGTATACGATAATGAATGCTTGATTTTTATGAATAATATTTCCACACTGTTCAGTATTCCTAAGATCACGCAGCAGTCTGCATCATCTTTAAGGAACCTTATTGATACAGTTTCATCGATATATGGGTCAATGCTATCGATAGGAGACGAAAGAAATATTTCAAATGCGATGCTCATTTATCTTGTTTTGAACAGAGTCGATCCAGTGACCAAACAGAAGTGGGAAGAGCAGCTTGATTATGAGAAGTTGCCGCTTTGGGCTGATTTAGAAAAAATGTTGAACCGCCGATACCAGCATCTTTCTGCTGAAGAATCGTCGAAGCCAAAGCAAGATAAAGTGGTATCTAGCAAGCCGCATAATCGCAGTTCATTTGCATGTTCCTCAGTGAACAATAAAGTTCAACAGACTTGTAGTTATTGCAATGCAGACGATCATTCATTAGAGAAATGTTGTCCATTCGCTCGTCTGTCAGTAATGCAATGGTTTGACTTTGTTAAATCTGCGTCCTTGTGCATTAATGGTCTGCGAAAAGGCCACACTGTAGTAAAATGCAAATTTACTAAATGTCGAGTGTGTGGACGCTCACATCATGTTATGTTGCACAGATACACAGTGACTGACAATAGTTTAGCGTTGCCATCACCTCAAGAGAGTCCTACTCCTCCTTTCAATCGGGATCACCCTTCCACGTCACATGCTCTGCATGCGACATCGTTGGACAGGGTCATTCTGGCAACGTCGATCGTAAGCGTTCGAACAAAAAGTGGTGAACACATTTTGGCCCGAGCATTGCTGGACTCTGGGTCCCAAACTAATTTCATCACAGATGAGCTCGCTCAGCGCTTACAGATCCGTAGAGAGGAGTCGTGTATCAACTTGCTTGGCATTGGTGAATCCAATGCTCAAGTCAAGAAAAAGATACACACGGTGGTGAAGTCGCGAGTAAATGGTAGTGAGTTCTCATTCGATTTTTGGATCCTGAAATCAATTTTAGGCTATCACCCTGACCAGTCAGTAAATGTCAGTGACTGGAGGATTCCAAAGAACCTACCATTAGCAGACCCTTATTTCTATAAGCCACAAAAAATTGACATGTTAATAGGAGCAGAATCGTTTTTTGAACTATTGGCTGTTGGTCAAATAAAGCAAGGCCCTGACTATCCAACTCTTCAAAAGACCCTTCTTGGCTGGGTGGTATCGGGAAGATATGTTCCCAAGGTTTCTGTCCCTCAAGAATGTGTAAATACTTTGAGTTGTAGTGAAGAGTTGTTGATGTCTATAGATAGCACTCTGCAAAAGTTTTGGTCACTGGAAGAATTGCCGTTCCCAAAGAAGATTATGTCACCTGAGCAAATTTTATGTGAAGACCATTATAGGAAGACGACTCAGGTATTGCCATCTGGTCGTTTTGAAGTCAGCCTGCCGTTTAGATCTGATCCAATAGTCTTAGGCAACTCCTTTGAAGTTGCTAAACGGCGGTTTTTGTCGCTAGAAAGGAAATTGTCTCGTGATCCTGAGCTAAGGAAAATGTACTTGGAGTTTATGGAAGAGTACATTTCCTTAGGTCATATGTCTCCCACTGACAACAAAATTCCATCTACTCCGCACTACGTAATCCCCCATCAGTGTGTTCTGAGGCCCCAGAGTACGTCTACCAAGCTTCGTGTCGTTTTCGATGCGTCGTGTAAGACGTCCTCCCAGGTCGCCTTAAATGATATCCTGATGGTCGGGCCTACGATTCAAGAAGAGTTGTACTCCACCCTACTCCGCTTCAGGCTGCACAGGTTCGCCCTGACAGCCGATGTCAAAAAGATGTATCGCCAAGTTATGGTGAATGAGGCGGATAGGCAGTTTCAACTCATAGTGTGGAGAAGAGACCCCTCTGAGTCCTTGAGATTATTCAAGCTCAACACTGTAACCTATGGTACTGGACCAGCCCCATTTTTGGCTATACGGTGTTTGAACAGGTTGAGTGAGGTCGCAAAGGTCTCATTCCCTAAGGCTGCAAAAGTTATTCGGTCAGACTTTTACGTCGATGATATGCTGACTGGTGCTGCATGCGTAGAGGAGCTAAAGACAATTAAGTCTCAAGTATCTCAGGTTCTTCAGAACGCAGGTTTTGAATTGACTAAGTGGTTTTCGAACTCACCTGAGATTTCCGCATCTGAGAGCACAGTCAAACCAATAACGATCTCGGATTCAGAGTCAACTAAAGCGCTAGGAATTTCGTGGTTACCAAATGAAGATGCATTCAAGTTTCAGATTGACACTTCATTTATGGGTCTCCGAGCGACAAAACGGAACATATTATCGGTGACATCAAAGCTGTTCGACCCCCTTGGTTTATTAAGTCCTATCGTTATAAAGGGAAAAATCCTATTGCAGGAACTTTGGCTTAATAAACTGGACTGGGATGAGTCGATTCCGATGCATTTGGAAACAGCATGGAATATGTTGAAAGATACATTATCTCAATTGGAGGAGATATCCATACCTCGGTTTGTGTACACCGATCCGATGTCACCGGTTCAAATACATGCCTTTGCAGACGCATCCATGAGAGCTTATGGAGCTTGCGTCTATATCCGTAGCAAAACTGCAGAAGGTTTGAAAGTCTCATTATTGACTTCAAAGTCCAAAGTAGCGCCGCTCAAGACTAAAACGCTTCCAAGGCTTGAGTTATGTGCCGCTCACCTTCTAGCAGACCTCTGCCACAGAATTAAGCCCCTATTGAAGGTACCTATCGAACGAATAGTTTTTTGGTCGGATTCTGAAGTAGTCCTTCATTGGATCCGATCCCATCCTTCGTCGTTATCGACATTCGTTTCGAATAGAGTAGCTGATATTCAAGAGTGGTCAGGTGAAGCTACGTGGCGGCGTGTACCTACAAAACAAAACCCAGCAGACATAGTATCAAGAGGTTGTGACGTCAAGGAGATCATTGAATCCATCTGGTTTAATGGTCCATCGTTTTTGAAGGATGAAATAGAGGACTGGCCCACAAATCCACATTTCCAGCTATCAGAAGATCTTTTGCAACTGGAGACAAGGAAGACAGCGGTTGGGCTGACCGCTTTGGTCCAAAAATCGGAATTGGTAGATGTCATCGAGGGATGTTCGTCACACCTCAAACTGCTTAGAGTGTTTGTTTATATGTTCCGCTTCATAAGAAAATGTAGAGACAGGAGTTTAAAGTTTGAGAAAATTCCGTCACCGTCTGAATATCATGAGGCGTTTAATAAAATTGTCGAGATAATACAAAATCACGAATATCATGAGGAAATTGAAAAGGTTCGGAAGGGCTCCAGAGTTAGCCCAAGTCTTCAGCGATTGAATCCATTCATCCATGAAGATACGGGAATCTGGGGAAAATTTTCGTTGTTGCGAGTTGGGGGGCGATTAGCTAATGCTCCTATACCATACGATGCCAAGTTTCCTCTGTTGTTAACAAAACGTTCGCAATTTGTAAAAAGCTATGTGTGGTACCTGCACCACACTAATTTTCATGTTGGCCCACGAGCACGTGTGAGTATCCTTCGACAGCGTTTGTGGATAGTAAATGCTCAGGAGGTCTGCAGTCAGACAATTCGATCATGCATTCGCTGTTTTAAATGCAAGCCTCGGTTGCTGACTCAAATTATGGGAAATTTACCAGCAGACCGACTCCGTGCTCTCCGCCCATTTGCCATTTGCGGCGTTGATTTTTGTGGCCCAGTCTATACGACATTGAAAATTTGTGGAAGGCCCCCATATAAGTCTTACATTGCATTATTCGTTTGTTTCGCGTCCAAGGCGGTTCACTTAGAAATTGTTTCAGATTTAACCACCAACTCATTTTTATTGTCATTTCAAAGGTTTGTCGGACGCCGAGGATGTCCCCAAGTCGTACATTGCGACAACGCGACGAACTTCGTCGGGGCGAGTCGCCACCTCAGCGAGCTCAGGGACCAGATCGAGGAGCAGGCGGACGCAATTCGCGAATTCGCATCAAAAAGCGGATGCGAATTTGCGTTCATACCGCCGCGAGCACCGCACATGGGAGGGCTCTGGGAGGCAGGTGTCAAAACTGCCAAGAACCTACTCCTACGGGCGGTGGGCAGCCTGCTCCTAACCGCAGAAGAGCTGCAGACGGCGTTGGTCGGGGTCGAGGCCGTGATGAACTCTCGGCCGCTCGGAGCTATGAGCCAAGATCCCAGCGACGGAGAAGCCCTAACACCCGGGCACCTACTGACAGGCGGGCCGCTAATCGCGCCCCCAGCACCCAGGACCCCGGACCAGGAGGGTCTCAGTTGCTTACGGCGATGGCGGCTTGTCTCGTCAGTCAGGCAAATGTTTTGGCAGCGCTGGTCCCGGGAATATGTGCTGGGCCTTCAAGCTCGGGCCAAGTGGCATCAGCAGCAGCCCAACCTCCAAGACGGAGACCTCGTCATCGTGGCAGAGGACAACCTGCCTCCTCAGCAGTGGCTCCTGGGACGAGTCATCGCGATCCACGCAGGGCAGGACGGCATGGTCAGGGTCGTCGATATTAGGACGAGCGGAGGAGGAGTTTTTCGGCGGGCCATCCATAAGTTGGCGCCGCTTCCATTGGCTTGAAGCCTTACAGGCGTTCAACGGGGCCGGTGTAGAATTAGATTAGGGAATAAATGTAATGAAGTCTAGTGTAAGTTAGTCTAGGGCAAAGCGGGAGCGCAATAAAGCTCTCTCGCGCTCTTGGCGAATTCGCCCCGCTTCGCCACCTATTTGTTAAGCTGAAGTTGGGCAAAGAGATGGAGGAAATATAATTGTCAAAGAGTTGAAGCCGAGCGCACGCATTTTTAATTCGTTTTTCGTTTCGCAAATTATTTAAAGTTCACAGCCACACATAGTTTTTTCGATTTCATTGCAAACAATATTTAGAAAAACTCTTCTAATTTTTCAATATCATTAACCGGACGGAACAGACTGATCGAATTGAATTTGTTGCTCTTATATATTTTATTTTGTAATAGCATTATGCCATTATACAGACTCACCCAACGTAAATCCTCGATGACGGCCTTCTCGAACATTGTTGCAGCATACTAGATATGTTATTTATTTAAATAAAAAAATAATTTTATGTGTAACCCGGTACACTCTTACACACCTATATGATCTTGATAATTATTTTTTTATTTTGTTATTGTTGTTTATATATACACTTCACACGTTTATTCTTTTACTGGGTTTTTTCTTCTTTTTTTTTGGATTTGAGTGCAGCAAGGGATTAATTATGGGCGATCACACAATGCATAAGCCCAATCAAAGGGTAGGGGATGCTGAGCACATTAACAAACATTAATTCCGTTTTTCTTTGAGGTTTCGCGTACTAAGATGATCGACACACACATGTTGTGCCTTTATCTCTATTTTTTCTTTTGTTTGTTCTTTCGCCCTTTTATTTTAAATTTTTCTTAGTTTTATGTTAGTTACTATATTAACTTATTGTATGAATTTCTGGTTGCTTTAATTTCGTTGTTTTTAATTTCTTGTTATACCTCACTTTAGTTTCATTTGTTTGGATTTGTAATTATTTTGTACGTTTTAACTGACCACTACTAAAAAGCTGGCGTTATTGGAGTTATTCCCACAATAAAATTTGTTTTCTACATAAAACCACAGCTGCGTTTTGCACACAAAAAAAAAGATTAGATTTTTTTTTGTTCTTGACCACGCCGATTTAATTTGGACATGCCGATCTTCTCACAGCTAAATCACCGCGCTCACTGAGAACTGGAGGTATCCACGTGGAGCTCGCGATAAGTTCGTTCTCTGCGCTCTGGTTGTCTCCTCATTTACTACAAGCAAGTGTAACGAGAGAAAAAGAAACAACAACTGAAAGGCAAAGTAACATTACTTTGATCGCATATGACCCAAAACAGATGGTTGGCAGCAATTAACAACAGCCTAGCATGCAAATATAATTGTTGCTGCCAAATCAAAATTCAACGCGGATGACTTTCTCGTCGTCTTTCCACCTATTAACGCCTCTGGAGTTGAGTAACAAAAGCACTTTAAGCAGTGGAAAGAATGTAAAATTTATTTATTTATTTTTTTAGCACTTTTAAAATAATTACCTTCTCGTGCAGAGATTTAAACAACAATCGTAGCAAACCAAAAGAAGGTATTTCCTATGGCTTGATGCCATAAATAACTTTAGATTAGTTCTGCTTCTAACAACAAAATCGCTAAGATAGTTGATTTCAAATTGGCTCCAGTATAAGCGGTTGCTCTGCTACGCTGCGACAAAAGAAAAGATCGACGGAAGCTGCGACAGCCAGTAAGAAGGCTCTTCCTCTGCTACCCCATTTCTAATTTACAAGGTTGTCACCCTCACGTTAGGTGATAATTTCTTGTCTGTCGAGTGTGGTTTGCAACTTGGCTGAATATCGTAAGGCGCGCGAGAGAAACAATTTAAATGGCACAACTTGTAATAATCAAAGTTATTTTGCAAACACTTACAATCTTTTCCTTATATGCAACATATGAATTTTATTTTTAAACAATAATTACGTCCTAAATTTTGTGACTCAGTAACTGTACACTACAAATGGGGGGTCAAGGTTGTATGGAAAAAAAAAAAGAATTTTCATCCGATTATCTGCAAACTTTTTTTCGAAGCTCTGCATAACAAAATATTAATAATGTGTTTTTCAAATTGGAAAATCGATCCCCAAAGTTGGGAAGTGCCGGGAAAAATGTTGAATGAAACTGTTTTGTTTTTGATCCGATCAGCTTCAAACTTATCTTCAAAGCTCTACATTTACAAATGTTAACAATGTGAGTTTCAAGTTCTTCTGCATAGTTGGAAAACGGCAGGAAAATTGTTGCATGATACTATTTTGATTTTCATTTGATCAGCTTCAATCTTAGTTTCAAAGCTCTACATAAAAAAATATTAGCAACATGCCACTCAAATTTCGGAAAAAAGACATCCAAAGTCGGAAAACAGCTGTATGAAACTTTTTTGTTTTATATCCGATCAGCTTCAAATTTAATTTTTAAACGTGATTTTGACATTTTGGAAAATCCGTTAAAAAAATTTTTCCATTTGATCGGGGTCAAAACTATTTTCCAAGATCAATAACTTTGATTTAAAATTTTAAAATCCTTCCCCCTGTTTGGGGTGTTCAATTTTGAATAGTAACCCGATTAGCTTCAAACACATTTTCAAAGCTTCACGTGAAACGTGATTTTTAATTTTTGGAAAATTCGCTAGCAAGGTGTGTTTTTTTTTTGTTTTAAGCTTAAATCTTTGAAAAATAATATCATTAATTTTTGTGTTTGAATATTTAGTGTTTTATATTTAGATCCCATTAAAAACGGGGAAAAGGGTATAATGGTTTTGTGCAAAAGTATGTAACAGGCACAAGGAAGCATCTCCGACCCCATAAAGTATATATATTATTGATCGCTATCAATAGTCGAGTCGATCTAGCCGTGTGGCTGTCCTATGTCCGTCTGGCTGTCCGTCTGACCGTCTGTCCGTCTGTATGAACACGCGTTTCTCAGAGACTACAAAAGCTAGAGACTTCATATTTGGAATGTAGATTCTCCTAGTGCCGGGTCAATACAAGTTCAACTTTTTTTTTGTAATCTCTTGCCGTTCAAAAATGATCGATAAATTTTGATTCCAGACCGGTGTTTTAAGGGTATAAAGGGTATATAAAGCCATAAGAACTAGAGGCACAATATTCACAATATATATTCTCGTATAGCATACAAAAGTACAAAATGTTTTGTTATTTGATACCTTTCTCCAATCCTCCATAAATCGAAAAACACGTACGAGTATTCAGCATACTCACATATTTATATGCCATCTTTATGTCCTACAAATTTCATAACGATAGAACAATAAATAAAAAAATTATTTACGATTAACTGTAACATAGCTTTGGGCCAGTGGAAGAAGAAGAAGCAAAGCAATTGCATGACGTTCGCAGTAGCAGCGTGTGTTTGTATGTGTGAGTGTATGTGTTTATATGTATGAATGCAGATTAAGAATTATGAATGTAAGAACTTACAAAAAAGTCACTCAATTTCTCACCCTCACTTTCACTCTCACACTCATCGAGTAGTTGTTTGATCGTGAAGGCGAACGGTTGGCTCGCGGGAGTGTGAATTTGTGCTTGCATATAAACTCGGCTGATTTACCATAAAACCAAAACTGTGCAAATTAAATTTTTTTTTTTTTTAAACCAATAAATCAAATAGCTAGGCGGCCAATGCCGCACTATGCTCTACATATTAAAGAAAAAAGAATGTAAGAACTGGGTTCAGGGCATATCCCAGTCGGGCACTCTCGACTAGAGCACTCTTTCTTGTTTCTACTGTATCAGGGCCTTAATATCTCGGTTCTAATTTATGGCCAGTTTGATTTCTTAACATTAAAAATGGGAAATGGTTTTAAGCAAAAGTATGTAACAGGCATAAGGAAGCATCTCCGACCCCATAAAGTATATATATTCTTGATCAGTATCAATAGCCGAGTCGATCTAGCCATGTCCGTCTGTCTGTCCGTCTGTCCGTCCGTCTGTGTGAACGCCTGTTTCTCAGAGACTACAAAAGCTAGAGACTTCATATTTTAAATATAAGTTCTCGTAGTGCCGGGTCAAAACAAGTTTATCATTCGATATCTCATCCCGTTCAAAAGTTACTGATAAATTAAGATTCCAGATTAAGGAATAGCTTAGAAGTTATAAGAGGTAGAGGCACCAAATTTAATATGTATATTCTCCTATAGCATACAGAGGTTAAATGCATTTCACTTTTTGGATACCTCCCCCCGATCTTACAGAAATCGAATAATACGTTTTAGAGGTATGACCTTCGGATTTTACATAGTCTCCCATTTATATGCCATTGGTGTGTCCTACAAATTACAATCGGACAATAAACAAAAAAGTTATTTACGATTCAATGTGACATAGAGTGGGGCCAAAGGAAGAAGAAGAAGCAATGCAATTGAATGACGCGCGCAGCCAGCACCTTGTGTTTGTATGTGTGTGTGTGTTTCTATCTATGAATACCGATAAATAACTTGAATAAATGTAAGAACTGGGTTCAGGGTATATCCTAGTTGGGCACTCTCGACAAGAGCACTCTACTTGTTATATACACCGGTTCATTATCCTTTAATCTCAATTTTTGGTTATACACATTTTTTGTAGTGATCGATTCGGTTTCGAGTCCGAGTACATCACTATATATGGTGCATAGATGTTCTAACTGTGATTTGAATTGGGGAGGACAATTTTTGGATAGTTGAGATATGACAGTTTTTCTCTTACTTCTGGGTAGTTTGAACTACATCGTAGTTTGAAAGTGGTTCAAATTTTAAATTATATATATAAACTTATTGATCGGTACTGATTGCACTCAGTAATCGGACGAACGTATTTTGAGATGTTGCAACTGTGTTTGCAACATAAATACCGATCTTCATTTGGAATCAGTATACTATTTTCTCTTGAAGTTAGCCCGATTTTTCGGACAACATGGGATCTTGCTGTTAAAAGTTTTTGTGTGTTTGCTTCTGTGCTGTTAACAAACTTGGGTATGGCATCATTCATAGTATTGAATGTGCCTACCTGCATAATAAGTTTTACATTATCAACTACTCTTTTAATGGAGATATAGGAATTTAGCGGATATTACTTCCACTGATTTTCCTTTAACTGTATTTGATAGTTTTGTAATGATATCAGCAATAGTCTGCTCATTACCTATCAAATTTCCTGCATGGCCTTTTAATTAAGTCTTGATGAGTTGGACTGCCGTTGACTCGTGTGTCTCTTTGATCGAGTCCACTAAATCCAACGCGTCCAAGAAACTTCTTAAATTTTCAGCTTCGCCATTGAAATCGGGAATCAGAGATGACGCTGTTTTTATACCCTGATCCCATTAAAAATGGGAAAAAAGGGTATAATGGTTTTGTGCAAAAGTATGTAACAGGCATAAGGAAGCATCTCCGACCCCATAAAGTATATATATTCTTGATCACTATCAATAGCCGAGTCGATTTAGCCCTGTCCGTCTGTCCGTCCGTCTGTCCGTCTGTCCGTCTGTCCGTCTGACCGTCTGTCCGTCTGTCCGTCTGTCCGTCTGTCCGTCTGTATGAACGCACGTTTCTCAGAGACTACAAAAGCTAGAGACTTCATATTTGAAATATAAGTTCTCGTAGTGCCGGGACAAGACCAGTTTATCATTTTTTTTCGATATCTCGTCCCGTTCAAAAGTTATCGACGCGCGTAGCAAGCAGCTTTTGTTTGTATATGTTTTTTTCTATGTATGAATGCAGATAAATAACTTCAATGAATGTAGACCTTGGATCAGGGTATATCCTAGTCGGGCACTCTCGACTAGAGCAGTCTTACTTGTTTATCTCTATGTTAGTATCTACACAGAAAAAAAAAAAACGAGATTCCGGGCTAAAATCAAGCCGAAACGGTGTCAGAAGTATGGTGATCTCGGATATTCTTAAACCAAGTACGAAATACTTGATTCAAGTACGTGTTTTTCAATCCCGGAATTCTTAAAATAAGCCTGTTTTTAGCCTGATTCGGGATTGATTCAATTCCAACATTCAATTTGCAACATTTTATAAATCTTACCGACGTGACGACCTCGCCGGGACTAGAACCCGCGACCCTCCATTGTATGCAAGGCTTGTGTTTTCCCACTGAGCTATCCAACCTATTTAATGCTTAACAGCTAAACTCTAAGATAAGCCGACAGTATAATTTAATTTAATTGCGTAGCAGACCAAGTTGCTAGTACTCGAAATATTGTACTTATTTCAGTATTATATACTAAATTTATTTTTGTAAATAAATAAAAATAAAAAAATAAAACTTAAAAAAACGTAAGTCTTAACCAGGAGTTCAACCCGCACAACTCTCGTTCGCAAGGCACACACCTTACCCACTGAGTTACACAAAAACAAATGCCCAATACAACAAAAGAATGCGAAACAAATTGAGAGAGCGCGAGCAAAAGAGAGCCAATTTCATTTCTCTCTCAGCTATTATATTTTTAGACGGGATTGTTTTAAGAATTCCGTACTTAAATCAATTATGTTCGGCTTATTTTGCTCTTTTTATGCTTTTATCCTGATAAAGGCTTAATTTAAGAATTATATTCTGAATACATACTTAAAAATTTCAAGTACGTTGTCGGATAAATCAAGTATTTTAAACTTGATTTTAAGTACGGATTTTTTTTTTCTGTGTAGTTGGATAATGAGCTGAATACAATTTCTTTTTGTTTCATAGTACAATTGACAAGAGGTGAAAGCTCACAATTGTACGTTGCCATTTAAAAGTATTTTAATTGATATATACTTATCAGATGCTCAAAGAGTATGAATGCTACTTTTGTCTTAAATGAGGGGGCCCTACTTTCTATACCTTTTAATAATTTTGGTAAATTCATTGTACAATTTTTTTTGATTTTATTTTGATTTAAAAAAAAAAACGCTTTTTCTGAATCATTTGCCCTGCTCATATACTTTTTCTTAATGCACCTGTTGTGCATCTGGAAAATTTTTTGGAAGACTGATACGCACATTAATGCGACACTGATAACTAATAAAATCGTTATCAATTCTAGGTCGGGTGACATAACTTCGACTTTTTTGGTAACGTTGGCGGTCGAATCCACCGTTTTTACATCGACTAGCCCCATTATGTGCTAGGTTTTTAATAATTGGATAGGGACATCCAGTTTGATATTAAAATTTTTTTTATTTTTTTTTCATATATTTAAAAAAATTACATACATTCACTATTTATTTTTTTTTAATTTGTTTATTTTAGAACAAATATATTATTTTTGTATTTATCATTATTTATTAATATATTGCCCTAAAGGCCAATTACGCGTGTTTAAGACACACGAACCTAATACACCCCATGGGTGGAATGAAATATTTACCGTACGTGAAAAAATTTTTAAAAAATATTTAATTTCTAATAGTTGCGCTCTCTCTGTAGCGCTATCGGTCCATTGCTGATTGTCCTTGTAATATTTCCTTTGGTTAAGTCCTTGTCTAGCAGGATGGCTTCGACGGTGCCGGTGCTGGTCCTCATACAGGCATTGTTGTAGCGCCGGTGTTGGTCATCTGATTGCATGTGTATTGGCAGTACACGCTGATTAGTGGTCCTTCGCAGTCAGGTGGGCACATCTTCTTATTACTTGTTATGCGACTGCAAGACAGGAATTATGTTGCCGAACACGGTTGTCCATCCACGGTGCATACTAATCGCTGGTTTGCGGTGAGATGCTAGTTTGCGGTGAAACGCTAGTTTCCGACGCGACGCTTTTTGGTAGACTTGGTGTCCCGTTCGTGTTCCTAATGCGTGTTTTTTTTCTCTCCAAATCTCCAAATGATAATGTCTGTTGTTGCTTTGCTGTTGTTGTTGTTTTTATTCTTGTTGTTGCTGTTGTTTTTATTGTTGTTGTTGTTGCTCCAGCGCAAATGTCATCCGTTCCCTAGTATTAGTAGGCCAGCCATCCGAAGATTGCAGGGTGTCGCTATGACACATGTCACGGTCGCCATGTAATCATTAAACAAGTCACGATCCATTGACAATTGGAATCTGAATGATTTTCTATATTCAAAAATGCTACTAGCTAGCTTATGATTCTAAATACATAAAGTGAGAGATTCTTATGTATATGCATAAAGAGCGTGGGAATCTGCATGTCAGCAGTACTTCGCTGCTCGAGTGTTTTCAAATGTCCAGTTGAGGCTAGTGACCTACGCTAATATATAAACATGCTCAGCGTCTCTATATGCGCTTGAGCTATGTATATTTATATTGTATTTATATATTTATATATTTAGCTGGCTTGAATGCATACACATACTACAGTATAATTTTCTTCTTATCTCTGGCAGATTAATATTTAGGACGACCAGAACGCTGATTTTTTTTCAATCAACCACTTTGGATAGAGGAAGGACTTCTGTTGAACATTTTGCAAATATGATCAGTTGAACGCCCTTCATTGTGAAGATATAACATTATTTTCTTCTCAGCAGTAGTTTATTCCTTTCCCTTGTACATTTTGATGTTGTCACAAATACTTAGCAGGTAAAACTGAACACATTTATTGAAAATCTTTTTTTAACACTCAAAACTGCAAAAGCAGGTTAAACAAGTAAGAGTGCTCTAGTCGAGAGTGCCCGACTAGGATATACCCTGATCCAAGGTCTTACATTCATTGAAGTTATTTATCTGTATTCATACATAGAAACACACACACATATACAAACAAAAGCTGCTGGCTACGCGCTTTGCTTCTTCTTCTTCCTTTGGCAACAAACTATGTTACATTGAATCGTTAATAACTTCTTTGTTTATTGTCCGATCGTAATGAAATTTGTAGGACACAAAGATGGCATATAAATGTAAGACTATGAAAAATCCGAAGGTCATACCTTTTAAAATACGAATTTTTCGATTTCTTGGAGATTGGCGAGGGAAATCCAAAAAGTAAAATTAACCTTTGTATGCTATTGTAGAGTATATATACGAAATTTGGTGACTCTACGTCTTATAACTTTTAAGCTATACCTTAAAAACACTGTTTTGGAAACTTAATTTATCGATAACTTTTGAAAGCATTGAGATATCGAAAAAAAAATGATGAGTTTGTATCGAGCCGGCAGTACAATGACTTAAACTCAAATATAAAGTCGCTAGCTTTTATAACTTTCAAGTTATACCCGAAAAACACTTGGCTGGAATCGATATTTATCGATAACTTTTGAACGGAACGAGATATCGAAAAAAAATGATAAACTGGTCTTGTCCCGGCACCACGAGAACTTATATTTCAAATATGAAGTCTCTAGCTTTTGTAGTCTCTGAGAAACGTGCGTTCATACAGACGGACAGACGGACGGACAGACGGACAGGGCTAAATCGACTCGGCTATTGATAGTGATCAAGAATATATATACTTTATGGGGTCGGAGATGTTTCCTTATGCCTGTTACATACTTTTGCACAAAACCATAATACCCCTTTTTCCCATTTTTAATGGGATCAGGGTATAAAAAACTCAGAAAAATATTTAGAAAATAAGTGTAACGGAATATGCAACAACCGCAACGAATACTTTTGTGAGATGAAAATATCGGTTTCGGGAAAATATAGAACAGTTTTTATAAATATAAATGTATCAAAATTATATATATTGCCGAACAACTCCTTCTCCGCTCGTCCTTATATCGAGGACCCTCACCGCGCAGTCCTGCCCTGCGTGGGCTGCGATTATTCGCCCAGGAGCCACGAGAAAAGCCACCATCGCCGTAAGCAAGTGAGACCCTCCTGGTCTGGGGTCCTGATGCTGGGGGTGCGATAAGTGGCTCGCCTGTTAGAAGGTGCCCGGGTGTCAGCGCTTTTCCGTAGTCTGGGACTTGGCTCATGGCGAAGAGCGGGCGGGAGTTCATCGAAGCCTCGATTCCTACCAAAGCCGTCTGCAGCTCTTCTGTAGTTAGGAGCAGGCTGCCGACCGCCCGTAGGAGTAGATGCTTGGCAGTTTTGACACCTGCCTCCCATAGCCCTTCCATGTGCGGCGCTCGCGGCGGTATGAACGTAAATTCGCATTCGCTTTTTTATGCGAATACGCGAATTGCGCCCGCCTGCTCCTCAATCCATTCCCGAAGCGCGTTGAAGGGGCGACTCGCCCCGACGATATGCGTCACGTTGTCACAATGTACGACTCGGGGACATCCTCGGCGACCGACACCTTTGAAAAGCCAATAAAAATGAGCTAGTGGTTAGATCGAAAACAACTTCTAAGTGAACCGCCTTGGACGCAAAACAAACATAAAACGCAATGTAAGACTTATTTGACGGCCTCCCACGAATTTTCAATATCGTAAGGACTAGGCCACAAAAATCAGAGCCGCAAATTGCAAATGGGCGGAGAGCACGAAGTCGGTCTGCTGGCAAATTTCCCATAATTTGAGTCAGCAGTCGAGGCTTGCATATAAAACAGCGAATGCATGATCGAAATGTCTGACTACAGACCTCCTGAGCGTTTACTATTCAAATACGCTGTCGAAGGATACTCACAAGTGCTCGTGGGCCAAGTTAACTCTGCACAAATTGCGAACGTTTTGAATAACAAAGGAAACTTGGCATCGTATGGTAAAGAAGGATTAGCTTATAGCGAAAATTTTCCGCATCTTCATGGATGAATGGACTTAACCGCTGAAGACTAGGGCAAACTCAGGAGCCCTTACTTACCTTCTCAATTTCCTCGTTATATTCGTGATTTTGTATTATCTCGACAATTCTATTAAACGCCTCATAGTATTCAAAAGGTGACGTAATTTTTTCAAACCTTAAACTCCTGGCTCTACATTTTAACATAAAGCGGAACATATAAACAAACACTCTAAGCAGTTTGAGGTGTGACGAAAATCGTTCGATAACATCTACCACTTTCGATTTCTGGGAACTTGCGGTCAGCCCAACCGCTGTCTTTATTGTCTCAGTTGGAGAAGGTCTTCTGGAAACTGGAAATGAGAATTTGTGGGCCAGTCCTCTTCTTCATCCTTCAAAATCGATGGTCCATTAAACCAGATTGACTCTACGATCTCCTAAACGTCACAACCTCTTAACACTATGTCTGCTGGGTTTTGTTTTGTTGGCACATGCCGCCACGTAGCTTCACCTGACCACTCTTGAATTTCAGCTACTCTATTCGAAACGAATGTCAAAAACGACGAGGGATGGAATCGGATCCAATGAAGGACTATTTCGAAATCCGACCAGGAAACTATTCGTTCGATAGGTACCTTCAATAGGGGCTTAATTCTGTGACAGAGATCTGCTAGAAGGTGAGCGGCACATAAGTCAAGCCCTGAAAGCGTTTAAGTCTTTAGCGGCGCTACTTTGGACTTTGAAGTCAATAATGAAACTTTTAAACCTTCTGCAGTTTTGCTACGGATATAGACGCAAGCTCCATAAGCTCTCATAAATGCGTCTGCAAAGGCATGAATTTGAACTTGTGACATCGGATCGGTATACACAAACCGAGGTATGGATATCTCCTCCACTTGAGATAATGTATTGTTCAACATATTCCATGCTGTGTCCAAATGCATCCAAATCGATTCATCCCAGTCCAGTTTATTGAGTCAAAGTTCCTGCAATGTAACGATAGGACTTAATAAACCAAGGGGTTTGAACAGCTTTGATGTTACCAATAATATGTTTTGTTTTGTCGCTCGGAGACTTATAAATGAAGTATCAATCTGAAACTTGAAGGTATCTTCATTTGGTAGCCACGCTATTCCGAACGCTTTAGTTTACTCTAAATCCAAGATTGTTTTTGGTTTGACCGTGCTCTCAGATGCGGTAATCTCAAGTGAGTTCTAAAACCACTTAATCAACATCGTCATCTGCGTCCATATCCATTTCATTGCTGCGGGATGGAATAGCTTAAGAGCGAGCTACAGCTGATGTGGATGGAACTGCATTCAGGACATCTTCATCGTCTGATGTATGCAATCCTGTACAACTTGCTGGCAGGCTTTGGTGATTGCGTAGCGCCTTTCATGCGCTTATTGGAGGTGGCTGGCTTGGCGTTGTCGTTGTTGACGTTGTTGTTATTGTTGGCGATGTTGTTGTTGGCGTTCATGTTTTTGTTGGCGTTATTGTTGTTATTGGCGTTGTTGTTGCTGTTGGTATTGTTGTTATAAACGTTTGCCTGGTTGTTATTGGCGTTGTTGTTGCTGGCAGACCGCAAGCGTAGATTGTAGCGCTGTTCGCAAGTCTGCCTGGCCAGAGATGGGGAGCACCAGGAGACTGCAGGGGCAGTGGCTGGTGCTCCAGCATCATTACGCGCAGTTAGTTTCGTCGTTAATTTTGTACTGTGGAGCGCACCAAGCGCACGCACTCAACGGAGTGGTGGCGGCGCACGCACAAATGGCACTGCAGACTCCGCTGCAGACAATTCGTAAGGCACCTGAGAAGAAGTTCGGAAGTAACCGAACTTAAAGAGAGCAAACCACCGAGCAGACCGCCGTTCGTCCTTCGCGCAAGCGCAACATTTTTGCGTGCTATCACGGAATTGTACACAAGAGAAGCACGAACTAACAATGTTGCCACATATAAAGTGGGCTTGTCTATACAGCAGTGCTTAACGCACACTTTTTCGCAGTCACTACAATACGCGTCCGCACTCGACGAAGGCATAATAGAAACTGACCATCTAAGCAGGCGTTTTGATAAAAACAATTTTACTGCATTCGTATTAGTATAATTTGACAGGCAATGTAAAAAAATAATTTAAAAAGTTCAAACCGTTATCAAAATAGATCAACAAAACTACAAAAAAAAAACATATTTTCATCTCACAAAAGTATGTTGCATATTCTGATAAAGAATTTTTTAGGAATTTTCCTGTTTTTTTTATACATATTGAAAAAACTTTTCATTTACAAGATGGATCTTAAATGACAATTTTTCGAAATCTTATGTTAAAAAACAAGTCAGGGTGCTCTAATCGAGAGTGGCCGACTAGGATATACCCAGAACCCAGTTCTTATATTCATAATTCTTAATCTGCATTCATACACAACCACATCAACGTGAACGACAAGTCGTGTTTTCTGTCGCTCCGCCTAATAAATATTTTTGTGCATTAAAAAGCTATTTAAAAATAAAGTTATTCATATGCATATGTAGTTTAGGTGATAGTGCCATCAATTTCAGTGAAGTTATCCGCTTTCAATAAACATTTGCCATAATTTACTTGCTAAATGCAAATTGTTATTGACTTATTTACCGCTTTGTTCCCCCAGTTCTTCCACCTCCACTTCTCGTCAGCGTATTGCTGTTGCTTGTTCTCAAGCACTCTTCTTTGCGTCGCAGCACTTTTTATACCCTGATCGCATTAAAAATGTGAAAAAATGGTATAATGGTTTTGTGCAAAAGTATGTAACAGGCATAAGGAAACATTTCCAACCCCATAAAGTATATATATTATTGATCACTATCAACAGCCGAGTCGATCTAGCAATGTCCGTCTGTCTGTCCATCTGTATGAACGCGCTGAGCTGAGAGACTACAAAAGATAAAGACTTCATATTTATAATATAAGTTCTCATATTGCCGGGACAGATCAGGTCTATGTTTTTCGAAATCTCGTTCCGTTCAAAAGTTATCGATAAATTTCGATTCCAGACCAGTGTTTTTTGGGCAAAGCTTGAAATTTATAAGAGCTAGAGTGTTCATAATTGTAGTTTAAGTTCTCTGTTACTGGCTTAATATAAGCTCATCATATTTTTCAATATCTCAACTTGTTCAAAAGTTATCGATAAATTAAGATTCTACATTAGTGTTTTTTAGGTACAGCTTAAAAGTTATATGAGGTAGAGGCACCAAATTTGGGAGGTTTATTCTGCTATTGAATTCAAAAATTTTCGATAAATTACGATTCCAAAACAGTGTTTTTTAGGTGTAGCTTAAAAGTGAGAAGAGGTAGAGGCACCAAATTTAGTGTGTATATTCTCCTATAGTATACAGAGGTTACAAATATTTCACTTTTCACCTCCGATCTCCTAGAAATCGATCTCTCAGAATTAGAAATACGTAATTTTAGAGGCATCGGATTTTACATAGTCTCACATTTATGTGCCATCTTTATGTCCTTTATGTCATTTCAATCGGAAAATAAACAAAAAAGTTATTTACAATTCAATAGAACATAGTTTGGGGCCAAAGGAAGAAGAAGAAGCAAAGCAATTGCATGACGCGCGCAGCCAGCAAGGTTTGTATATATGTGTGTGTTTCTATGTATGAATGCAGATAAAGAATTAAGAATGTAAGAACTGGTTTCAGGGTATCTCCTAGTCGGGCACTCTCGACTAGAGCACTCTTATTTGTTTCAATTAGACTAATCGCATCAACAAATACCTTGTAACTCCAACTTATCTTATGCTTGTAAATATTTTGTAAGCCGAAGCATCTATGCCGAGGCATCAAACATTGGTGACCCCGACTTGATTTATTTTATTTTTCTTTTCGTTTTCGTGCATTATTAATAAATTTGCAAACAACAAATTAGCAGCCTGTTCGTTCGCTGTTTATTGGTCGGTAAAACAACAACAGCAATACTTTCTTGAACTTGTCGATAAAGTACGGTGAAGTGTTGTACATACTGTAAACTTGAGTCCAGTCACCTTTGCTCTGCCTCGAAGCCACAATAGTTTGGCAATACATTGCATTCTCGCGGTGAAGCATTGTACATAAGAACATACCGCAAAATCGTGGCCAGTGACCTTTGCGCTCTGTTCATTCTATTGCATTCGTAGCACCGCTGATCTTGCTGTACAGTTCATTTGTATGTCAAGTATTTCATTAAAAGTGCTAATTTGTAAACAATCGCCTGTGCATTCACTTAAAAACAAAACAATTTTGGTTATCCGTCATAATGAACTGCAGTGCAGCTATAAGTTCTGATCCAGTGGCTATGGCCAATCGGATTGCAATTTTGACGCTTAAAATATAATCTATTTGGCTCGAAGGCATAAATGTAAACTTTGTTCCATGGATGCGTGCTATGGATGAGTATGAGCTCAAAGACCTCCTTGCCTCAGCAGATAAACTGCAATCGAACTTTGACATGTTACACTATGGATTGGAGGAGTACGAATTATATGCCATGGCTAGCGATCTACCCAGCAGGTTTGATTTAACATTGCAGCGTGAGATTGGTCAGCGTGGACCTTTGCAACATTGTTCAACATTCAGATTTTGCAACGATGAGTCTTAGCGAATGGTCGTTGTTGACAATCGACATGTCAACCTCAGATAAGTTTACCTACGTTCAGTGGAGTGAATACAGAATGGACAGCTTTTTTCTCGCTGTTCACTACTGTGGTCGACAAAGATGGAGCGATCACCCCCATCGAAAAGCTACAATACTGTCTAACGGGTGCTGCACTGGAGACTATTTGATCACTGGAAATCAAGCCTGACAATTAATTAACTGCTCTCAATATTCTCGAGAAACGCTTCGATAAAAAACGTCTTATTTTTCAGGCACACGTCAGAGAGATTTTTGGGCTGGGCAAGGTGGATGGGATCGTCAGCGAACTCCGAGAACTGACTGACACAGTTACTTCGCATATGCGCGAGTTAACGGATCGACCACCTACATCGATATCGATCCATCACCACCAACTTAACCCCCTCGCACAAAAACTTGACTTTGCCTCTGTCAAATTTTCTAACGATTTCAAATCTGCTATCTTCAATACAACCAGATTTTTATTTTAGAAGACATAGCCTTTCAAAGTTGCCTGATTTTCAGTGTTACAAAAACAAAACAGTTTTAATGTAATTTGGTCGACTTTCAGATACAATATCTCAAAAACTAGTAAACGGATCGTCATTATTTTTAATTTTATTGATAGATCTTTTTATTAAAAAAAATAATAATAATTGTACTGTTTGCTTTGCGTTTTGCCAGGTAAATCGATATTTAACAACTATCCATTTTTTCACTATTTCTTAACTTTGATAGAAAATAAAAAAAAATTATAATTTATTATTTTTGCAATATTTTTAAAATATATTCATTGATTATTGCTTTATCTAATGCAAAAAGTTTCAGCTGCCCGTTTTTGCCCCTTTTTTATACCCTGATCCCATTAAAAATGGGAAAAAGGGGTATAATGGTTTTGTGCAAAAGTATGCAACAGGCATAAGGAAGCATCTCCGACCCCATAAAGTATATATATTATTGCTCGCTATCAATAGTCGAGTCGATCTAGCCATGTCCGTCTGGCTGTCCGTCTGTCCGTCTGTATGAACGCGCTGTTCTCGGAGACTACAAAAAAAAAAAACTTCATATTTGGAATATAGGTTCTCCTAGTGCCGGGTCAATACAAGTTTAATTTTTTTTTTCGATATCTCAACCCGTTCAAAAGTTATCGATAAATTTCGATTTCAGACAAGTGTTTTTCGGGCATAACTTGAAAGTTATAAATGCTAGAAACTTTATATTCAGGTTTAAGTTACTGTACTGCCGGTTTTAAACAAACTTATCATTTTTTTTTCAATATCTCAATCTTTTCAAAAGTTATCGATAAATTAAGTTTCCGAAACAGTGTTTTTAAGGTATAGCTTAAAAGTTATAGGACGTATAGTCACCAAATTAGGTACATGTATTTTCCAATAGCATACAGAGGTTTCATGCATTTCACTTTTTGAATACCCCTCCCCGATCTCCCAGAAATCGAAAAATACGTATTTTTAGGATTTTACATAGTCTCACATTTATATGCCATTGGTGTGTCCTACAAATTTTATTACGATCAGACAATAAACAAAGAAGTTATTAACGATTCAATGTAACATAGTTTGGGTCCAAAGGAAGAAGAAGAAGCAAAGCAAATTTATGACGCGCGTAGCCAGCAGCTTTTGTTTGTATATGTGTGTGTGTTTCTATGTATGAATGCAGATATATAACTTCAATGAATGTAGACCTTGGATCAGGGCATATCCTAGTCGGGCACTCTCGACTAGAGCAGTCTTACTTGTTTAAAAGTTAAAAAAGTGAAAAAAGACATATGTAGTTTTAACAAGTAAGAGTGCTCTAGTCGAGAGTGCCCGACTAGGATATACCCTGATCCAAGGTCTTACATTCATTGAAGTTATTTATCTGCATTCATACATAGAAACACACACACACATATACAAACACAAGCTGCTTGCTACGCGCGTCATCAATTGCTTTGCTTCTTCTTCCTTTGGCACCAAACTATGTTACATTGAATCGTTAATAACTGCTGAGTTTATTGTCCGATCGTAATGAAATTTGTAGGACACAAAGATGGCATATAAATGTGAGACTATGTAAAATAGGTATTTTTCGATTTCTTGGAGATCGGGGAGGGGTATCCAAAAAGTGAAATGCATTTAACCTCTGTATGCTATTGGAGAGTATATGTACCACATTTGGTGACTCTACGTCTTATAACTTTTAAGCTATACCTTAAAAACACTGTTTTGGAAACTTAATTTATCGATAACTTTTGAAAGGATTGAGATATTCAAAAAAAAATGATTAGTTTGTTTTTAGCCGGCAGTACAGTAACTTAAACCTGAATATAAAGTTTCTAGCATTTATAACTTTCAAGTTATGCCCGAAAAACACTTGTCTGAAATCGATATTTATCGATAACTTTTGAACGGAATGAGATATCGAAAAAAAATGATAAACTTGTATTGACCCGGCACTACGAGAACTTATATTTTAAATTTGAAGTCTCTAGCTTTTGTAGTCTCTGAGAAACAGGCGTTCATACAGACGGACGGACAGACGGACAGACAGACGGACATGGCTATATCGACTCGGCTATTGATACTGATCAAGAATATATATACTTTATGGGGTCGGAGATGCTTCCTTATGCCTGTTACATACTTTTGCACAAAACCATAATACCCCTTTTTCCCATTTTAATGGGATCAGGGTATAAAAATGTGTTGCATGCATTTATGCAATTTATGACACATAACCGTGAAAACCCATTTTTATTGTTATTGTTTCGTTCATTATTGTTAAGATACCTGATTTTTGTTTTTCATTCTGTAATGCTTACCTGAGATCCTTTGTCAATTCGTGGTCCCTAAATTTTTAGTGCAATATTAAGCCATCAAAGCTGGAAATCAGAGATGGAAAATATATTGAATGTAGCTACGGACCATGGTTGACGGAAAAGTCGTTAACGAACTGACAAACACAAGGTCAACTTTGTCATGCCCAATTTGCAAAAAGACTCAAAAGAACTTAATTTAAACGATTCTACAAATGAAGAGAATTATGAATTTGGGATCTGACCATTGCACGCAAGAATAAGATGTATGGAGTTCTTGTTAAAATTAGCGTATACGCTTCCATAAGAGGAGGAACACTTTGATGAAAACACATCAAACAAAGATAAAGAAAAGATCACAAAGAAGCGAATACTAGATGCGTTTTTCAAACAAGTTGGACTTAAAGTAGACTGCCCCAAGTACGGAAACTCAAACGATGGAAACACTTCGAGAAGATTTTTTGAAAATGATGAGTCTGTAACTCAAATCACTGGGATAAACAATCAAATCGTTAAGAGATTAGGAACGATCTTAAATGTTTTAAACTGCACGGAAAAAGTTAATTCTGCAAAATATGGAGAATATGCTTCAAAAACTGCATCACTTTTAGCAGAATTATATCCACAGAAAAAATTTACCCTGACAGTCCATAAAATATTGGCGCATGGCAAAGATATAATTAAATATCAGACATTGCCAATTGGAGAGCTTTCTGAAAAAGCACAGGAGTCCCTAAATAAATTTTATAAGAAATACAGATTGCTTTACACTTTCAAAGCATCAAGGGTGAGGCAGAATAAGGACCTCTTCAACATGGTAGCAGCATTTTCCGATCCACTAATTTCATCACTGCGGCATGTAAAGTCACGAAAAGAGTTAGAAAATATTTATAGTTTAGAAATGATAAATCTTTTAGATATACCTTCTGTAATGGATTGTGAGCAATCTTTTACAGAAAATTAAAGTTAAAATTTAAAAAAAATTTTATTTGTAATATTAGTTTTAAATCATGAAAGCTTTTCAAGCAAAGCATAATAAATCAAAAAATTCAAAAAATATAATTTTTACTTCCCATAAAATTGATTTTTCCACAATTTTGCTTACCCATAAAAAGGCACCTAAATATTGAATTTATAGCTTGATCAATTATCTATCATATGCTTTTTAAATTGATCGATTATCTCAATTGGTTCAAAAGTTATGATTTTTGCAACGAAAAAATTCAAATGGCGCCACTGTACGACGCAAAGGGCGTCATAGTACATTGTTACACTTGTTACAAAATCCAGAACAAGCATATTGCTATACTTGATGTGTCGTTGCAACATTTCTTATTCAAAACATTTGAAACTGACACAACAGCATTTTCCTTAACATAAGTTATGATGTTTCGCAACTTTATTTCTCTCTTCAACCATAAAATTATTCTCATCCCGAGTTTCGAACTAGAAGGTTCATTCTTATTAATACTATCCATAAATGTTTAAATCGTAAAGTTTATTGTAGCAACTGTACTTAAAGTGAAACGTTGTTAAACATACCTAAAAAACTGTGAAGCTAAACCACAAAATACAGAAAATATATATGAATAAATTCAAGAAATTAATGCAAATGTAAAAACCCCCACAAATACTACCGTGTTTTAAATTGGAGCTAATTACTATCTACATAAAACCCTACGTCGAAATCATCACTCCATCGTCCAGAGAACCAACCCTGGACTATGCGAGACCCATGATAGGAAGATTCTCCTACACATAATAATTACCGTTTTCCCGAACTGCTGGTAAATCGCGCACTGCAATCACTAGGGTCTAAGGATGAAATCGCAGACTGCATCATGATTAATTTTTTGATTCAAAAACTCGACAAGGGAGCGCAAGCCAAATGGGAAGAGAGTTTTTTCGATAAGCGAGATGCCGTCGTGGGAAAGCTGTTTGCGTGTCTGAAAAAACGGTGTCGAACGCTCGAAAACGTAGAGCAAGCTTTGCAGCCATTTACTCATGTTGGAAACCCTGGAAAATTCGTGAGTACAACTCATAAGAGAACAATTGTAGCTTCCAATACCACGACAAGTATCTGTGTGTTTCGCGATGACCCAAGTCATGCAATTTACCACTGTCCTTCCCAGCATGCGCCAAAGAGAGGCTAAGAAACTTGCCCTTTGCCTCAATTGTCTGAGAAGGCGCCATCAGCTGCGTGATTGTAAGTCTGGTCATTGTCGGAGCTGCCTAGCAAGGCACCACACTCTTCTGCATTTCATTGATTCGCCGTCAGCAGCCTCAAATGCACTGACTATATCTCATACGCAAGATTTTGCGTCTCAATCAATTAAGTGCGTTGATTGCCATGTCCCCTGCGTCTCCTCATGCCCTTGCTACCGATCTATAACTGAAGCTGTGCTTTTAGCCACTGCAGTTGGGCTCGTCAAAAAAGTAGTGCTCGCGAACTTTTGGACTCTAGCTCTCAACTATATTTTATTACAAGCTAAATTGCCAACCAATCATTGACGGCCATGTCTGGCATTGGTGATTCGAACTTGGCCACCGATGGATACACAGTCAATATCTCCCTCAAATCGCGTATTTTTTGAGCAGTATTTCTGCTCTCATTGCGAAAACCATCACTGAAAATCAGCCCAGTGTCATATTGGACGCGGCTGATTGGAACATTATGTCGAACATCCAGCTAGCTGACCCACGCCTTAACATTCCACAGCGCGTCGACCTGCTCATCGGAGCCGGACTCTTCTTTGATTTGCTTTGCGTGGGTCAAATTCAGTTGATGCCTGGACAGCCTATCCTCCAAAAAACTCGTTTTGTTTGGATACTGTCAGGCGGTGGTTAACAGCATCAAAAATTGTCATCATTTGTCATGAATCGGTGCCCGTTCTACTGCTGGTCGGACTCATCCGTAGTATTGTCCTGTTTGAAGGAGGAGCCCGCTAAATTGAATTGCAGTGGCGGTACTTGCCCACATTTTTTAACCCAGCTGGTATCTTGCCAAAAGGCGCTTCGCCCAGTGAGCTGCTGCGCCGAGCACTTTGAAGGAGTGGTCGGCCATTTTTGCAAGTCTTTTAGAGCAACTGGCCTCGGCCATGTCTCTCAGTGAGAGAATTCTCAGTTTGAGTGTGATTCACGTGTTTTTTGTGCTCCGCATTTTTATACCCCATTAAAAATGGGAAAAAGGGGTATTATGGTTTTGTGCAAAAGTATGTAACAGGCATAAGGAAGCATCTCCGACCCCATAAAGTATATATATTCTTGATCAGTATCAATAGCCGAGTCGATAAAGCCATTTCCGTCTGTCTGTTCGTCTGACCGTCTGTCCGTCTGTCCGTCCGTCTGTATGTACGCCTGTTTCTCAGAGACTACAAAAGCTAGAGACTTCATATTTAAAATATAAGTTCTCGTAGTGCCGGGTCAATACAAGTTTATCATTTTTCGATGTCTCATCTTGTTCAAAAGTTATCGATAAATTTCGATTCCAGCCAGGTGTTTTTCAGACATAAAGTCATAAAAGCTATCAACTTTATTTTTAAGTTTAAGTTACTTTACTGCCGGCTCGATACAAACTTATAACTTTTTTTTTGATATCTTATTTTTTTCAAAAGTTATCGACCAATTAAGATTCCAGAACAGTGCTTTTAAGGTATAGCTTAAAAGTTATAAGACGTAGAGTCACCAAATTTGGTACATGTATTCTCCTATAGCAAACAGAGGTTAAATACATTTCTCTTTTTTGGAAACCCCTCCCCGATCCTACTGAAATCGAAAAATACGTAATTTTAGAAGTATGAACTTCACATTTTATATAGTTTTTAGTTATATATTTATATGCCATCTTTGTGTCCTACAAAATCCATTACAATCAGACAATAAACAAAGAAGTTATTAACGATTCAATCTACCATAGTTTGGGGCCAACGGAAGAAGCAGAAGGAATGCAATTGCATGACGCGCGTAGCCAGCAGCTTGTGTTTGTATATGTGTGTATTTTTATGTATGAATGCAGATAAAGAATTATGAATGTAAGAACTGGGTTCAGGGGGTCTCCTAGTCGGGCACTCTCGACTAGAGCACTCTTACTTGTTTTATTTTGTTTCTTAATATCAAAGCTGTTAAAACATCTTAAATAATTCAATTTCTACGCTTAATTGATAACGCTTTGGTTTCTGTGCAAAGTATATCAGCTGTGCATCGAATAATAGCAATTATTCAATTTAATAATACGGCATCAGAGCTGCGTTTTGTTGTTTGTGTTATTTACGTTACTCTCCTTGCTCTTACGCTTCCGTCTGCATACAATAGTTGGTGCGTGTGTTCGCTTTGCATTATCTCTTTGTGCAGCGCTCTCACTAAACTTCTTGTTGTTGTTCTTCGGTCCTCACACTGTTTGTGCATTACTCTAGATTTTGAGTGAAACTTGAGTGTTTTTCGTTAGTTACATTTTCGTGCGCTTTTTTCACCGCTGTGCGCTCTTGTTATTTTTTTTTCTCTATTTCTAAATTTGTGCAATTTTGTTTGACCCCCGTAGTCAATATGTCGTGCTGCAAGAATAATTGCACTTTTAAGCAGGCTGATGATTCTGTTCAGCCGCAATTTATTTATTGTTGGTTGTGCGAGAATATTATGCATGCCAAATGTGCAGGGCTTACTGGTCGCGAATGTGAAAAGTTCACCGCTTTTGCTAAAAAAGGCAATGGGGGCTTGAAATGAACGTGCCCAGTTTGCATCGACATGCAAATAGACTTTTTGCGAATGTATTATTCCGTTAGAAGTCAATTTTTAAAATTGCAAAAGATGGCAAAGCTTCTCGCTAGTGATTTTGCCTCAGGCGAGGAATTGCTGAGCCAATACAAATTTGAGACCCCACCAACACGCCAGTTAGAATCTCATTTTTTAAGTGTGCCTTCACCTGTGCCCCCTTCTATCGTTCAGACATCTCCAACACTTCTGGCAACTCCACAAAATCTGGGCGTTTCGACCATTCTGTCTCTGTCACCGTCGCCGTCTCTACAATTTACTCCCTCGCCTTCTCCAGGGGATGCGGTCATACCCACAACTATCGAGCCCGCTCCGATGACAACCACTGCGTCACGAGTGGTTTCACGTCGCAAACGCAGAACTTCTCAAAGTCCTGTTTCTAATGAGGGAACTAATCACATTGCAATTTCAGCTCCACCTCAGCCAATCCTTAATGTAGTTGCCCCCAGAAAGTGTTTGTTTCCAGGCTTTCAGCTGACACTACATGCGAGTCCTTAGCGGCTTATATTTCTAGTAAATCTTCAGCCAAAATTTTGGCCACCTCAAATGATTGTTCATGAATTTTAACCTAAAATTCGAAACAATCCTTTGCCTGTTTCACTCCCAGCTGGCAGCTCTTCATCCAGCAATGTTTAAAAAAACTAGATCCCCATTTAACTACCATTCAATACAAAAATGTTAGAGGCCTTATGTCTAAACTTAAAAATTTATTCATGGACAGTATTTCTTTTGATTCTGACATTATCGCTTTCTCAGAAACATGGTTAAGCTCCACAGTGTCTGACTGCGAAATTTTGACCAATAACTTTAGTATTGATAGAAGCGATCGGCCGACTCGAGGTGGTGGCGTTCAAATCGCCATCAAAACCACACTCCAGTCGGATATTTTTAATTTCTCTGCGCCAGCTAGTGTTGAAATTGTTGCTGTTAAGGTTATTTTCCCAACAAAGGGCCTTATATATTTCTCCTATATTCCCACTTCTTCCGATATTCAAGTCTACATGCAACATATATCTTATATTAGGGAAATTTCAACCGTTGTGCGTGATAATGACTTATTTGTAGTGTTAGGTGATTTCAATCTGCCAAGCATGACATGGTCACTTTTCAATAGCACAAACCACCTCATACCCTCAGCTCAACATGATTTTTTCGATTGCATGTTCGATCTTTCGTTGTTTCACATCAATTTAATTCTAAATCTTTTGAATAGAATGCTTGATCTGGTTTTTATCAACGATATCTCTACAGCTGCTATATCTAGATAAGCGCCTTTAACAATGCCGGAAGATTCGTAACATCCCACTTTCGAAATATCACTTTCATTTTTTAGAAGATGTTCTTTGCCTTCAGCATCCCCTACTCAAAAAAGATATTGCTTCCGCAAAGGAAATTATAGTCTTCTGAACTAGCATATTTATGCAACAGATTGGTCTTTTTTAAACAACTCGGTTGACATAGATGTTCCTGCTAACGTATTCTATGAAACCCTTTATGCATTGTTTGATATCTGCTTTCCAAAATATATCCCTTCATGTGCCTCGAGCAAACCACCATGGTTTACACCACGACTCTCTTACTTAAAAAACATAAAATCTAAGTGTTTTAAAAAGTTTAAGAAGTCTGGTTCTAGTGTTGACTTGTTTAAATATTCTGTAGCCAAGTCCAACTTTGTCCTTTTAAACTCCCAATACTACGAGAACTACTTTTCTCGTTGCAAACGACAGTTTACTCAAGATCCTAAGCAATTTTACAACTTTGTTAATTCAAAGCGCAAATCTTCATATTTGCCTTCTTCCTTTTTTCTTGGGAAAAATAAGCAAGCAACGACCCTACTGCTTCTGATCTATTTGCCAACCTTTTCCAATCAACATATTCCTCTGTCCCCCACACTAACACTTATCCGTATAACATTCATCTTATTCACTAAAACCTTCTTTCTCTCCTGGGCCAGACAGCATACCTAGTTGTGTGCTCAAGAAGTGCTGAAGGTCCCTACTTCAACCATTGCTAAAACTTTTTAACCTATCCCTTGACTCTGCAGTCTTTCCATCTATTTGGAAGGAATCGTTCATCATTCCTCTCCACAAAAAAGGTGGGAAGTCTGATATTTTTAATTACAGAGGCATTGCAAAGCTATCAGCCATCCCTCAGTTATTTGAAAAACTTCTAACTTCGTCTTTGCAACATCTCTGTAAGTCGTTTTTCTCCCCTGCCCAACATGGTTTTGTTAAGAGTCGGGCCACTACGACCAATTTGCTTGAATTTACCTCCCTTGTAAATGCTGCATTTCTTATGATTCCCTCCATCTTTTCTGGTTTGGACTTCCTCCTATTTAAATGGTAGGACTCAACGAGTATTGCTTAGGTCAACTTCTTCGAAAACGGTATACGTCACTTCTGGGGTACCTTAGCGAAGTCATCTTTACTCTTTTTATACCCTTATCCCATTAAAAATGGGAAAAAGGGGTATAATGGTTTTGTGCAAAAGTATGTAACAGGCATAAGGAAGCATCTCCGACCGCATGAAGTATATATATTCTTGATCAGTATCAATAGCCGAGTCGATATAGCCATGTCCGTCTGCCTGTCCGTCTGTCCGTCCGTCTGTATGAACGCCTGTTTCTCAGAGACTACAAATGCTAGAAACTTTATATTCAGGTTTAAGTTACTGTACTGCCGGCTCAAAACAAGCTTATAATTTTTATTTTGATATCTCAATCCTTTTAAAAGTTATCGATAAATTAAGTTTCCAAAATAGTGTTTTTAAGGTATAGCTTAAAAGTTATAAGACGTAGAGTCACTTAATTTAATACATATAATCTCCAATAGCATACAGAGGCTAAATGCATTTCACTTTTTGGATTTTCCTCCCCGAGCTCCAAGAAATCGAAAAATACGTATTTTAAGAGGCATGACCTTCGGATTTTACATAGTCTCACATTTATATGCCATCTTTGTGTCCTACAAATTTCATTACGATTGGACAAAAAACAAAGAAGTTATTAACGATTCAATGTAACATAGTTTGGTGCCAAAGGAAGAAGAAGAAGCAAAGCAAATATATGACGCGCGTAGCCAGCAGCTTTTGTTTGTATATGTGTGTTTGTTTCTATGTATGAATGCAGATAAATAACTTCAATGAATGTAAGACCTTGGATCAGGGTATATCCTAGCGGGCACTCTCGACTAGAGCACTCTTACTTGTTATACCCTGATCCCATTAAAAATGGGAATAAGGGGTATTATGGTTTTGTGCAAAAGTATGTAACAGCCATAAGGAAGCATCTCCGACCCCATAAAGTATACATATTCTTGATCAGTATCAATAGCCCAGTCGATATAGCCACGTCCGTCTGTCCGTCCGTCTGTATGAACGCCTGTTTCTCAGAGACAACAAAAGCTAGAGACTTCATATTTTAAATATAAGTTCTCGTAGTGCCGGGTCAATACAAGTTTATCATTTTTTTTCGATATCTCATCTTGTTCTAAAGCAATCGATAAATTTCGATTCAAGCCAGGTGTTTTTCGGGCATAACTTGAAAGTCAAAAAAGCTAGCAACTTTATATTTAAGTTTAAGTTTCTTTACTGCCGGCTCGATACCAACTCATCATTTAAATATCTTAATTCTTTCAAAAGTTATCGATTAATTAAGATTCCAGAACAGTGTTTTTAAGGTAAAGCTTAAAAGTTATAAGAGGTAGAGTCACCAAATTTGGTACATGTATTCTCCTATAGCAAACAGAGGTTAAATACATTTCACTTTTTGGAAACCCCTCCCTGATTCTACAGATTTCGAATTTAAGAGGTATGACCTTCGTATTTTACATAGTTGCACATTTATATGCCATCTTTGTGTCCTACATATTTCATTACGATCAGACAATAAACAAAGAAGTAATTAACGATTCAATGTACCATTGTTTGGGGCCAACGGAAGAAGCAGAAGGAAAGCAATTGCATGACGCGCGTAGCCAGCAGCTTGTGTTTGTATATGTGTGTGTTTATATGTATTAATGCAGATAAAGAATTTTGAATGTAAGAACTAAGTTCAGGGGGTCTCCTAGTCGGGAACTCTCGACTAGAGCACTCTTACTTGTTATTAATGACCTGCCCTCTATTTTGTCACATTCTCGCATTCTTATGTACGCAGATGATGTGAAACTTATTTTGTCGTATACCTATCCCCTGTGTCATACTCATCTACAAGATGATTTGAACGCTATGCAGCTTTGGTGTTTGGCCAACCAACTGCATCTTAATTGTTCAAAATGTATGTTTATGACTTTCAGTCGTTCTGGACCCCATTTAGCCACTTAAACGATTGAGAATATTTCATTGCAACGTATTTTTACTGTTAAAAATCTCGGAGCTATTTTTGACAAAGAACTGGTCGAAAGAACTAAACGATCCTTTCACCACCAAACTTCTCTACGTTTCCTTGGTCCGGCCTATCCTTGAATACTGCTCATGCATTTGGTGCCCCCAGTATCAAAACTATCAAGATCGTATTGAGTCTGTTCAGAAGCAATTTCTTCTCTTGGCCTTACGTGGACTAAACTGGGATCCCAATCTCTGTTTGCCATCGTACTCCAGTCGCCTTTTACTCATTAATCTTCCGTCGCTTATTAACCGTAGAACAGCCCTAGGTGTTGTCTTCCTGCATAAGTTAATTAACGGCGATATTGACTCCTCTTCTCTTTTAGGTAGCCTTAACTTTTCTGTTCCTAGTAGACCAACTAGAAACTTTGTCCCTTTCGTATTATCATCATGCACGATTGATTATGCTTTGCACAATCCAATTCGTGTCCTTTGCAAATCGTATAATTTATTATTCCACGTATTCTCGGCAGAACTCTCTCTCCCTGTAGTTAAATCATCTGTTCTCATCTATCTCCGCGGGATCTCTGACCGTGCATAGATGAAAACACCTTTCCCCGCTACTAATACCTAACACTAATTAATACCTAACACTAACTTATTTTTGGTCTGATTGGGTTTTTCTGGGTTTTCCCCAATCCTTGCAACAAATGTTGGACCAATTTTGCTTTTTAAACACCCCTAGATTTTATATTTTATATTTTTGCATTTTATATTTTTAATTGTCAATTTCTTTTAACTTTTATTATATAATTTTAAATTAAAATTTTTTTATTTTAAACCAATTCATTTAAATGTCTTGTAAATTTAAATTTTCTGTGTCTGACTGTTTCTAGTCGACATTAAATAAATAAATAAATAAATAAATAAATAAATAAATTCTCGGCGGAACTCTCTCTCCCTGTAGTTAAATCATCTGTTCTCATCTATCTCCGCGGGATCTCTGACCGTGCATAGATGATAACACCTTTCCGCGCTATTAATACCTAACACTAATTAATACCTAACACTAACTAATTTTTGGTGTGATTGGGTTTTTCTGGGTTTTCCCCAATCCTTGCAACAAATGTTAGACCAATTTGCTTTTTAAACACCCCCATGATTTTTTTTAATTGCCAATTTATTTTTAATTTTTATTATATAATTTTGAACTAATTTTTTTTTTATATTAAACCATTAAATTTAAATATCATGTAATTTTAAATTTAAATTTTCTGTGTCTGACTGTTTCTAGTCGACATAAAATAAACAAATAAATAAAAAAAAACAAGTAAGAGTGCTCTAGTCGAGAGTGCCCGACTAGGATATACCCTGGTCCAAGGACTACATTCATTGAAGTTATTTATCTGCATTCATGCATAGAAACACACACACACATATACAAACAAAAGCTGCTGGCTACGCTTTGCTTCTTCTTCTTCCTTTGGACCCAAACTATGTTACATTGAATCGGTTATAACTTCTTTGTTTATTGTCCGATCGTAATATTTTAGGGACACACCAATGGCATATAAATGTGAGACTATGTAAAATCCGAAGGTCATACCCCTAAAAATACGTATTTTTTTATTTCTGGGAGATCGGGGAGGGGTATCCAAAAAGTGAAATGTATTTAACCTCTGTTTGCTATTGGAGAGTACATGTACCTAATTTTGTGACTCTACCTCTTATAACTTTTAAGCTATACCTTAAAAACACTGTTCTGGAATCTTAATTTATAGATAATTTTTGAAAGGATTGAGATATCAAAATAAAATAATAAATGATAAGTTTGTATCAAGCCGGCAGTGAAGAAACTTAAACTTAAATATAAAGTTGCTAGCTTTTATGACTTTCAAGTTATGCCCGAAAAACACTTGGATAAAATCGAAATTTATCGATAACTTTTGAACGGGACGAGATATCGAATAAAATTTTAAACTTGTATCTTCCCGCGACTACGAGAACTTTTATTTCAAATATTAAGTCTCTAGCTTTTGTAGTCTCTGAGAAACACGCGTTCATACAGACGGACATGGCTATATCGACTCGGCTATTGATACTGATAAAGAATATATATACTTTATGGGGTCGGAGATGCTTCCTCATGCCTGTAACATACTTTTGCACAACACCATAATACCCCTTTTTCCCATTTTTAATGGGATCAGGGTATAAAAAAAGTTGAACTTGTATTGACCCAGCACTAAAGAACCTATATTCCAAATATTAAGTCTCTAGCTTTTGTAGTTTCTGAGAAACGCGCGTTCATACAGACGGTCAGACGGACAAACGGACAGCCAGACGGACATGGCTAGATCGACTCGAGTATTGATAATGATCAATAATATACAAGGGATCGAAGATGCTTCCTTATGCTTATTACATACTTTTGCACAAAACCATTATACCCCTTTTTCCCATTTTTAATGGGATCAGGGTATAAAAATCTGTGCTACCAGAAGTTCGTTACAAGGCGTTACATACTTCGTAAGAGATAATTGCCATTTCGCTCAATTTTAAGTACATTAACTCTTTTGGAATGATGCAGCGCATTTTCGGCTATATTCACAAATTCATCATTGGCATTCAAATAGCCAATTTATCAGCCAAATACAAAGCATTGCAGCTGAAGCGATTTGTTCACTCGTCAAGCAACATCGCATCTCTGTCACCTTTTCTGGATGAGTATGGGCTTGTCAGAGTGGGTGGGCGTTTAAAAAATTCAGCTTTTAGCTTTGAACCCCGACATCCTATTATCTTGCCAAAAGACCACCCATTACCATGCGCAATAATCTCATATTTTCACAGTAAATACCACCATACAGGTCCGCAGTCGCTTCTAGCTTCAATACGCTTGCAGTATTGGCCCATTGGCGGAATGCAACCCGAGTGCTGCGTTAATGTATAATATGTTGCCGTGCTAAGCCTCGACTCGTGGAGCACGTAATGGCTGATCTGCCGAAGGATCGAATTAATGTCTCCAGACCGTTCACCAAAAAAAATTTTACTGGTAACGCAAAAAATTTTACTGGTGCTAAAATCGAGATTGAAGAGTTGCAGCTGCTGCTTCTCAGTGAACAGCACCGTAGCCAGGTCAATGATCACTGCGTTGACGAGGGATTTTGTTGGCGTATTAAACCCCCGCGATCACCGCATTTCGGAGGCTTATGGAAGTCAGTCGTCAAAATGGCCAAGCATCATTTCTACCGTTCAATGTGCTCCACTTGTTTGGATTCAATTAGCTTCAAAAAGCTTCAGAAAATTCTGACGACCTCGATGTGCTGACGCCAGCTCATTTTCTAATTGGTGGGCCATTTACGTCAATTGCTGAGCCAGATGTAAGTCAGCTCAACTTTGGCTAACTCGATCGTTGGCAACGTGTTGTTCATGCTCATCAAGTATTCTGGAAAAGGTGGGGCGCGGAGTATCTCACATTGCTGCAACAGCGCTCCAAATGGCGTATTTCAAAGTCTGGAATTCGTGTAAATGACGAAAACTTGGCTCAGCTTAAGTGGCCTATAGCGAGAGTCACAGATCTCATCAATGGTAGTGCCGGAAATGCTCGAGTAGCAGTCCTGCGCTCATCATCCGGCTCAACACGACGAGCGGTTAATAAACTCTGCGTACTTCCGGTCCAGGATTCTGTTGAAAGCCTTGTCCTTTCAACCGGGGGAGGATGTTTGGAGCAGCAGGCAGCAACACAAACGGAATACTTGTTATATTGATTATATTCGCTCTGCGTGGCTTCTATTTTCAATAAAATTAGGTTAGGTTAGCCCGGACGACCCTCCAGGGGTCAAGCATAGGCCTCAAAAGAGGCCCTTAGTTATCCGGATAGTGTGCGAAACCTTTGCGATGGTACTTAGGTGGCTTTGAAGTCCTCCAGAATCGAGGTGTTCTTGGCGAAGGCAAGAAGTTCCCTGGGCGCCCTGCTCGAGGCATCTTCCAGTGATGCCAACACCGGCGCGCCGAGATGTATTCTCCTTGTCCGTGAGAGAGCAGGGCAGTTGCAGATGAGGTGCTCCAGGGTTTCGATAGCCCCGGATTCGCCACATTTCCTGCAGCTGTTGCTGCTGGTGATGCCCAGCTTGACTGCGTGAGACGCAGCCATACGTGGCCTGTGAGTATACCGCCACCTGCTGTGGCTCTTTGAGCGTGCCTGTATCTCAAGATCGCTTTGTAACGTTCTGAGTAAGACAGGCACGTATTCTATTCTTTCATTCGTCAGCCTGACGCCTTCCTTAGCTAGAACGTCCGCTGCTTCATTTCCTTCGATGCCCTGGTGGCTGGGAACCCAATAGATCCGCAATGACTTAGTCGTTCTAAGGTAGTCTAGTGCTTCCCTGCTTGCCAGGACATTTTTGGAACTAACGGCGGACGACTGCATGGATTTTATCGCCGCTTGGGTGTCTACGAAGATGTTGTCGTGTTGTGATCGGTTGTGTTGAGCGACATCTGCTGCTTTCCTTATAGCAAAGACTTCTGCCTGGAATATGCTGCATTTGTCGGGTAGCTTATATGAGAGCCTTATCTCAGGGTCTGCACAATATATGCCCGCACCTTGGAGCCGTCTGTGTATATGTTGAGGTGTTGAGTCTGGTCCCGACCATCTTTCCAGTCTTCGGGTCCCATCAGTACTGTAGTTCGGACATTTAGGCAAGTTTGGGGGATCATGTAGTCAGATGAACTGATCATGTCCCGGCCAATTGAGCTGTGCCCGTATCCTTGAAGTGACATGTTTCCCGACGCAACGAGGCGTTGTGCTGACTTTCCTGCCGTAGGTTGAGCGTGGATATCTAGGGGGTTGATTCCGAGTATGATTTCAAGTGCTTGAGTTGGGGTCGATCTCAGCGCCCCTGTGATGCAGAGCAGAGCCTGCCGCTGAGTCTTGTCCAATAGCTTAAAATATATCTTCTTTTCGGTAGCTTGCCACCACACTAAGACTCCATACAGCAGAGTTGGTCGCACCACTGAGATGTAGCTCCAGTGCATTAGAGCGGGTGAAAGGCTCCATGTACAGCTGAGCATCTTTTTGGGTGCATATAGCGCAATGGTGGCCTTTTTCACCCTCTCCACTACATTGGGTCTCCAGGTCAGCTTGTTGTTCAGTACTGTGCCGAGGTATTTGACTTGTGTTTTCGGGGTCAGCCTTGTTTTGTCTATTTTCGGGGGATCCATATCGGTACCTTGTACCTCTTCGTGAAGACGATGATGTCCGTCTTGTCCACGTTGATACTGAGTCCAGCTCCTTTCGCCCACTCACATATCTCCCTGAGTGTTAGCTCCATTATAGAGCTGAGAGTCGATGGACAAACTCCCGTAATAAGTATGCTTATGTCATCCGCATAGGCTGTTATTTCCTGTGTGTGCCCATTTTACCATGGAAGCGGTGCCCCACTCTGACTGTACTCGCCTACAACTTAGAAGGTTCCTTATCCAGAGGTTGATATCTGGGTGTGCGTTGGTCGCTTCTAGGCGATCCATTATAGCTTTGGTAGTCACGTTGTTGAATGCTCCGAAAATGTCTACGAATACTCCAAGCGCATACTTTTTGTCATGTAGGGCTCTCTCGATGGCTGCTAATATCGAGTGTAGTGCAGTTTCTACCGATTTCCCTTTGGTGTAGGCGTGCTGGTTGGTTGATATTAGTAGTCAAACATAATTTCTGATGTGTTGACCCAGCAGCTTTTCCATTGTTTTGAGTTAAATGGAGGTTAGACTTATCGGTCTGTAATCCTTGGGACTCATATGGCTGCATTTTCCTGCCTTAGGTAGGAAGACAATCCGTGAGGTCCTCCATTGGATTGGGAAATAGGCTGTGCTTAGGCATGCCACGTATATTGCAGAGAGCCATGGGGTGATCACGGCTTTGGTCACCTGTAGCATGGCTGGAAATGTGAGCTTCCATTAGTGCTGTTAGGGCTTCTTCGCAAACCTCAGTCCACTTGCCGTCGTCTAGCTTGAGCTGACTCTGTGTGGTAGGTTGCTTTGATAGCACCTTCCTGAGTCTAGCGGGCACATTCTCGATACTAGAGCAGAAGTTTCTCCACGAGTTTATTTTTGCCCTGCGTATTTCTTTCTTGTAACTTCTGAGTAGGACTTTGTATTCCTCGTTAATAATCTCTTCGTCCGCTTGCTTGGCGATCTTAAAGAATTCTTTAACTTTGTTCCTTAGAAGAGAGAGTTCCCTTTTCCACCAGAGTGGCCTGGTCCTCTTCTTTGTTCTGGAGGGTTCGCATGATGCATAGTAGGCGTCCAGTAGTACCTTGGATAGAGTCTCCAGAGACCTCTCTATATCCTACGCGGATTGCACTGCACCTGGATTCGCGAGCTTCGAGGTAACTGTTTTCTTAAACTTTACCCAGTTTGTGTTCCGGGGGTTTTTACAGACAGTTATCTTCGGAGTGAGTTTGAACTCGCACTTGAACTGAATGTACTTATGGTCTGAGAAACATAGTCTGTCGAGGACTCTCCAACCAGATACCAAGGTACTATTTCCCGTTCCAAGTGTTAGATCCAGCACTTTAGACGATGTGGGACCAACATAGGTATGTTCCCCACCTACGTTGGCTACCTCAAGGTTAGTTCGTAATTAAAAGTCTTAGAGTGGCTCACCTCTGTCGTTGATATCTGGGCATCCCCACACGCTGTGGGGGCATTTGCATCTGTACCAATGACGAGTTGTTGATCTTTGGAGCCGACTTCTGCCGCCAGCCTCCTTAGCTCTTCAGGTGGTGCGGGCCTGTCGTGTGCCATATAGCAGGATGCTACCAGAAGGCGCTTCTCCTTGCTTTCCAGCATCACAACAGCCAGGTTATCAGTGCTGTAATTAGACATTAGGTAAGCGTGGATTCCTTTTCGTACAAGTACGACGGATCTTGTCCTGCTTACCGTTTGGTTGGTGGATAATAAATATTTTAATTAGCGGACTTTAGACTGGCCACTGAATTGCCTGACGCAATCCATGGTTCCTGACCAGAGCTATGTCGACGGGCCCTTGCTCCAAGGCTATAAGGAGCTCCGCCGATGCTATCTTGCTCTTATGTAGGTTGAGTTGCAGCACACTCAGCATCCTGGGCGTCTGTCTCCACCTCGAAAGCCTGCAGAGTATGCGTGTTTGTCTCCAGGGTGGCGCTTTTTGAGGAGTAGGTATATAGAACCCAAGCCCCACGCCATTTTCCCGAATTTGGGATAAAGGATATCCTCGGCCACATTGTTGATCTGGAGGATTACATGTTGGCCCCCTCATTGGGTAGAGGTTTACCAGCCTGCAATACCTTCCAGTTTCAATTTGATTAATCGTATCTAAAAATACCTTGTAGTAAAGAGATTATTCCGCATATTGCTCTTAGGGCTGCTCTTTGTTATCTCTCTCCAATTTTATCTAATGCTTGTAAAAATTTTGTAGGCCGAAGCATTTATGCCGAGGCATCAAAGCCGATGCTGCAGCTCAGCGCTGGCACGGTTTGTTAAGTTCAGTTCAAATTTGCTATTAATCAAGCGCAGCAGCATAATTCTTATCAGCTCGTGCTAATAAACCTTTGTCATTTTTATACCCTGTTTCCATTAAAAATGTTTTTTGCACAAGTATGTAAAAAGTATGTAAGGCATAAGGAAGCATATGCAACCCCATAAAGTATATATTTATTCTTGATCACTATCAATAGCTTAGTCGATAAAGCCCTGTCCGCCTGTACGTGCGTCTGTCTGTTTGTCCGTCTGTTTGAACGCGCTTTTCTCAGAGACTACAAAAGCTAGAGACTTATTAATTGAAATATAAGTTTTCGTATTGCCGGGTCAAATCAAGATTATGTTTTTTCTCGATATCTCGTCCCGTTCAAAAGTTATCGATAAATTTCGATTCCAGACCAGTGTTTTTTGGGCATAGTTGAAAGTCAGAAGAGCTACAGACTTTTTATTTGAAATTTCGTACTGCCGTCTCAATACATGCTTATCATTTTTTTCTCAATATCTCGACCCGTTCAAAAGTTATCGATAAATTTAGATTTCAGATTAGTGTTTTGTAGGCATAGCTTAAAAGTAATAAGAGGTAGAGGCACCAAATTTGGTATGTTAATTTTCCAATACTATACAAAAGTAAAAAATATTTCACTTTTTGTATACTTCCCACGATCTCCCAGAGGTATGACATGCGAATTTTACATAGTCTTACATTAACATATCTGCCATCTTTATGTCCCACAAATTTCATTAAGATCGGACAATAAACAAAGAAGTTGTTTACGATTCAATGCAACATTGTTTGAGGCCAATGGAAGAAGAAGAATCAAATCAGTTGCATGACGCAGCATGTGTTTGCAAGCGTGTGTGTTTTCATGTATGAATACAGATAAATAGTTATTAATGAATGTAAGACCTTGGATCAGGGTATATCCTAGTCGGGCACTCTCAACTAGAGCACTCTTACTTGTTTATAACATGTTTGTTATCGTTTCAGGCTGTACCTTAATCCAGGCTGCTTTCATGAAGTGTATAGCCTCCAACACGTTAATTGGCTTATTTGCCGAACTTGTATCAATACTTGCCAAAATATGTTTAACAAGCATCGATAAAACATTTTGACATTTTGTATTACACCTTGATCTATCGGCTGACAATCGAATGTGTTGCATGGAAGAAAAATAATTTTAATATTTTGTAATCGTAAGTAACGAGGGTGTGAAGTTGCTTTCTCTAGGAAAAAAAGATCGAATTCTATTAACCACTTGGCCATCAAATCGCGTGTCATCCATGCCTTCTTGTATGACTGCCAATTTATTGGTAAGCGCTGGATGTCCAATGATACAAACGCTCTGGCGGTCTATTACCAATCAATATTGATGGAAGCTTTTCTTAAAACTTCTGAGCATCTAAAAACCAAACTAACAAGCAAAAAGTAAGAGTGCTCTAGTCGAGAGTGCGCGACTAGGATATACCCTGATCCAAGGTCTTACATTCATCGAAGTTATTTATCTGCATTCATACATAGAAACACACACACATATACAAACAAAAGCTGCTGGCTACGCGCGTCATACATTTGCTTTGCTTCTTCTTCTTCCTTTGGCCCCAAACTATGTTACATTGAATCGTTAATAACTTCTGAGTTTATTGTCCGATCGTAATGAAATTTGTAGGACACAAAGATGGCATATAAATGTGAGACTATGTAAAATAGGTATTTTTCGATTTCTTGGAGATCGGGGAGGGGTATCCAAAAAGTGAAATGCATTTAACCTCTGTATGCTATTGGAGAGTATATGTACCACATTTGGTGACTCTACGTCTTATAACTTTTAAGCTATACCTTAAAAACACTGTTTTGGAAACTTAATTTATCGATAACTTTTGAAAGGATTGAGATATTGAAAAAAAAATGATAAGTTTGTTTAGAGCCGGCAGTACAGTAACTTAAACTATAATATAAAGTTTCTAGCTTTTATGACTTTCAAGTTATACCCGAAAAACACTTGTCTGAAATCGATATTTATCGATAACTTTTGAATGGGATGAGATATCGAAAAAAAATTACAAACTTGTATTGACCCGGCACTACGAAAACTTTTATTTCAAATATGAAGTCTCTAGCTTTTGTAGTCTCCGAGAAACAGGCGTTCATACAGACGGACGGACAGACAGACGGACAGACAGACGGACATGGCCATATCGACTCAGCTATTGATACTGATCAAGAATATATATACTTTATGGGGTCGGAGATGCTTCCTTATGCCTGTTACATACTTTTGCACAAAACCATTATACCCCTTTTTCCCATTTTTAATGGGATCAGGGTATAAAAAGTAACATGTAATTGACATAAAAAATAAGAAATCAAATTTAAAATGAATTAAATATTTGGATGACTACAATTAAAACATATATATGTATAAGTGACTGGTGCCATAATTCATCAGATTTAGCTTGTAGCACTGGGATGAAAGTTTAATAAATAAATAAATATCCAATGTGTGAACAGCAGCAACTACTCCGGATACACATCGATAAGTTATATTGTGTCTATTGCGCCACTGCGAAATCAACGATCCCTTGTTTCAGAGCGATTTATTTCGCCTTCTCTTGAACAATTGGCACAGACATGGGAGTGTTTTGACTTCTTGCTTGACAAAACCAGTTAAAGCAGTATTTATGAAACTTCTCTTCTTATTAATGTTTTCCTAAGACAACAGAAAGCGCAGCCTGTTTTTTTTTTCTAATGTTAAATATTTTAATGAAAATACATATTGAATAAATTATGTTTTTGCAGCTTTACTTTTTGTGCACCTACCAATTAGCTAAAGCACGCACAAGTGAATTATCTTTATCATACGCGTTTACAATCTCCATTTTTGGGATGAAGTGCTTTACTCCCTTCCATTCTGCTGTAATTAAATTAATCGTGGCAAAATTAAATAGGCAAGCAGCAGAATAAATTTGTGATTTGTTTGCTTGTTGACGTACATTTTGCGCGTCTCGTCCGTTTCTAAGAGGTCGGCGTCCGGCTAAAAACGTTTTTTTTTATTAAAAATTTTAAAAATTAAACTGTCTGTGTTCGGTTAAACGGGGTCCGTCCATGACAGCTTAAATTGACCCCAAAATGGTAAAAAACGAGAAAGAAAGGCTACTTTCGGCGTTCCGAAGGTAGTATATCCTTGCACTTGCTTAATATAATGATATACTCTTGCTTCTACAAAAAGAATATGATATTGCTATCTTTAAAATTAATTTTCTTATTTAAATCCATAATTCAGACCGATTGTTCCTATAACAGCTATAAGATATAGTCTTCCGATTTTGACCAAATTCAATCGATCTCTTTTAAATAAAATAAAACTAGCAATTACTGAGTTTGGTTAAGAAAGTTAGAGAAACAAAAAAGTGGTTCATACAACAACTCATTTTTCAACAGATTGTTCCAATGGCAGCTATAAGATATAGTAGTCCGATTTTGATGAAATTGAAATTGAAAGCGTGCCTTATTAATGCTAAATTTAATACATGCTAAACTTGGGCGCGGTATTTCTAAAAAAAAAATTTGACCGATCGTTCCTTTGGCATCTATATGCTTAAGTGATCCGCTCCGGCTGATATCGACATATTATCTGCGTGCAGCAGAATAAAGCATCTGTACCAAGTTTTATCAAGATAGATTCAAAATTGAGGGAAAAGTTTGCGTTAAACAGACAGACAGACGGACAGACGGACGGACGGACGGACAGACGGACAAAGGTATATGGACTCGTCCTGATCAAGAATAAATATTCTTTATGGGGTCGGAAATGTTTCCTTCTATGCAATGCAAACTTCTGGCCAATATTATAATACCCTCTGCAAGGGTATAATGATCGTCTAGGAGAAAAAGTCCGCCGATGAGGGGTGTCCGCCTATTAGAGTCCAATGGAAACAAAAGGAAAATATGTGGTGTCAGCATTTAAAAATAAATATTTTTTCAACAGACGCACAGTGGGGCCTCGGTCCCTCGTGGCAAAAGTCTTAAATTTGAGGGAAACGTTTTTTATAATATTTGAATGCATATGATAGAGAAATGTCCATAGCTTAAGAAATTTTCAACCATTTCAATTTCAAATCGGATTGATTGTTTGGGTGCTACAGGTGCTCAAAGTTGATAATTTTTCACACTGCAACGAGTTACGCTTTCTTTTAGAAATGTGATTAATTTTAAGGTAAACTATGCTACCAATGGCTATTGTTATAGCCTCTACCGAAAGGTTCGTCAATTTCTAATAAAATTAAGCAAAAGTCAGTTTTTTCTGATTTCCGTTGTGTATTTTGTACCTAAATTTCAAAATCGTTTTATTTTTACCCTTTTCGCAAACGTTGGTAGAAACTGATTCGATATTGATTTCTGAACCTTCATTAACAAATATTGGCTGCCAGAACTTGCCTATTCGGTTTTTCTGAGCAAAAAACTGCAGCAACCTAGTACTAAAAACAAGCTGCGCTTATGCGCCTGTGTTTCAGGCTAACATTTGTAGGCTTTTTTAATGAAATATACCTGCGACCTTTTTTATAAATATTTAATGTGATGTAAAATTGTCCAAGGCATGGGTTTTTGGGTAATAAAGGTAATGTCAGAGGGGTTTTTCCGGTGGAAGCCTGCAACGTTTTTACCCTCTCCCTTTGTAGTGGATTTTCATTGGGTTCGAAATAGATCATTTCATTTACATGATTAAGTTAACAAAATTGGGACAAGAGTATTTCCTATTTTTATACCCTGAACCCATTAAAAATAGGAAAAAGGGTATTACTATTTTGTCCAAAAGTATGTAACAGGCATAAGGAAGCATCTCCGACCCATTAAGTATATATATTTTTGAACACTATTAACAGCCGAGTCGATTTAGCCATGTCCGTCTATATGAACGCTCGTTTCTCAGAGACTACAAAAGCTAATTTAAGTTCTCGTATTGCCGGCTCAATACAAGCGTATCATCCATATCATCGATATCTCAACCCATTCAAAAGTTATCGGTAAATTAAGATTCCAGACCAGTAAGAAGAAGAGGCACAAGATTTGGTATATAAATTAGTTATAGTTACACTCTTATTATCTATTCCGCGTTAGCGGTAGTAAAACAATTGGACCGATTCGGAACGAGATATTTATTAACACCAGGCCGACGTGCTCTGGTGGATATCAAAATAAGAACTAAAAACTAAAGACAATGAAATCTTACAGTTAGAGTCTTCTGTGCCCGCGATAACGCTGAGCTTGCGCCTCGTGTGGGATATCCTATTACGAGCAGTTCCAGCTAAGTTGCTGACCGACAGAATGCGGCGTCGGCATAATGGGGCAAGTGCTCGATCTGCAGTTCAACAGACTTGCCGACCCAGTTGGGCTGCGCGTGTTACTTGTTAACTACTCCTCCCTTTGAAGCATAGGCGTCCTCGGCCGTGACGAATGTTGCTACCACCTCTTGTATTACGTGAGCTGCTCGTCTTTTCCTCATATACTGCCAGAGGAAGATTGAACCGCTGACTAATGCGCAGATCCATATTCCAAAAAAGAATGCCACTGGTGCTGGGATGGTTGAAGCAGCGTCGTCTCTGATCTGCTGGATGACGTGCAGATTTTGTTCATTTAGCCGATGTTGAAGTGAGAGGCTCAAAATTGGATCGTGTCCCGTAATGTTCAGCAATGAAGTGGATGCGACTCCAGGGAATTTGCTCACTGCATTGTCGCGGTTTACGAATTTGGTGCCGTTTACCAATGCAGTGTGGTCGAACGGGACAAGGAAAGTGCCCGCAACAACTACTTCTGGGCCGTCGTCGACACTTATCTTTGCTGGGCGGTTGTTGATGATGATCACTCCGTCGTCGACAATCGTTATAGGTTCCAGGTGGCTGGGCTGCGATTGGCAATGGGCGAAGCTTCCAGCATGTAGGTTTACGTGTCGCCAGTTCGCAAAACGTTGAATGAGTCGTTTGCATGCAATTTGTGACTGCCATTGTATACCTCCATCACATTCCGCTACGATGTTGTCTTAGAGTTGCAAGACCATATAATTATGTTTTACGGGGAATATTTGAATTTGTTTGCATGAGCACTTAACTCTTGGGTACTCGATTATGAGATGGATGACGCTATCGGACTGTAAACCTTAATCTTAGATATTTCCATTAAACTAGTTACAGGGAAATCTGTGACTTGCTCATTTGAAATTGACTTCAGATCAGCATGGTCTAAAATGGTAGGATTCATTATCTTTGCCTTAGCAAGGGTGATTGTGAGCATTAGGTTTTCAATTTCGGTAATAAGCGTTCGGTTTCTGGCCAAAAGGGTCTCGTACAGATGACCAGTATCGATTTGATCTTTCTTTTTTGCCTTAAGAATTTGGTTCATAGTGCTGGTCAGACGGTTTATCTGGTCTTGTGTCTTGGTGTTAATCACCACCTGCCTGTTATTTGCTTCTATGAGTTGTGACTCGGACCACCTGATTTGTTTCAAATCGGAGGCATCTGGGGTGCCTGCCACGATTTTTAACGCTGTGCCTAAGAAGTCTAAGCTTCTTGCCATTCTGTGGTGCACTTGTAACGCCGACAACAAATTCCTCATATGTTCTATATTTATGTCCAACAGCTTCCGCAGGTGAGGTTGTGGAAATAAGTTTGACATTCCCATTGTCTCGTCCACTATGCGTAGAAAGTCTGTGATATTAGCTGAGTGTCTTATGAAATCGTACTGGCCCAAACAAATACGTCGTCAGTTACTATCGGAACGTAATCGGAATGTGAATAGTCGGCAATCCGAGCATGGGTCACTGCGAGCAGTACAATTATCTCGGGAATATGCCTGGAATAACGGAAAAGAAAAAATGCCATTTTAAACTATTACAAAACTATACTATTGTCGAATCCAGTATCTACCTCAAGTTGTCTTTGTGGACCACCCTCCCCTTAATTAGGACTGTGGTCCCCAAGTCTGCTTCTACTTTCTGCTCTACGCACAAGGGGGCTAGCTTATTGCCGAGTCTTCTGTTCGTGTTGACAAAAACCTTATCTCCAACCTCGAATGCTCTATTTTGTCTCGTTTGGTTTTCTCTCGATCGCTGAGCATTCTGTGCCTTTTGGATTCTGGCTCTAATCTGTTCTTGCCAGCCTGGCTCGGGATTGAACATGACGTCGATAGGTCTTTGATTGGTGACAGAATGAATTGTGCGATTATACTCTACCGCGGCTAATAATATGCTCTACCTGTCCGTTTGACGTGCTGTGCAATGGAGGTGCGTTTTTGATTGTCACTCCATAATTGTTTAACAACAATGACCTTTTCGTTTCTGAGTTTGAAGACGCCTCGTTGTCGCAATATATCACACGGGAAAAGGGATATGTATTCATTAATTGGATAAGACGTGCTTTTACGTCTTCTATGGTGCAGGACGCAATCTGTTGAATAACTTATCGGCTGAGAAAATGTCGATATGAAGTCTTTCGCCTTTCGCCAAGCTCTTGTTTTTTCGGGTGCCATTTGTACTTGGCTTTTAGCAGACCCTGCAGCTTAAAACAATTTCATTGGCTAACCTTGTCATGTTTGGGAAATAGTACTCGGACATGACCTTCTTCACATTCTCCTGAGCAGCCCTGTGCGCTCGGTTGTGTTCTGCGACACGATGTTTTTACAATCGCGGAATTTCGTAGCTCCGAGCTTGGTTATCTTGGAGGAATGCCAGTGTGGGAAGGTTGCAATGGAGTGCGTTCACAACATTTGGTTTCACCACCGCTTTAAGTTCGTGCAGAACTGACTCCTTGTCAGTGAATTGTATTATATGGCGAATCTTGTTGCCAAAGAGAATGAAGTTACACTTCAGGGGGAAACGTGCTTCTTCTAGAATTATTTGGTTTCTGAAGCAATTCAACGGATTTTCCGTTGTTTCGACAGTGTAGGTCAGGGATAGTTCACTGTGGATAGTGGCTGCATCGGACATGTCACACTGGTTCTCTAACGCGTTAACGTTCTGTCGCGACAAGGCATCAGCGACATAGTTTTCTTTGCCGGGTTTGTAGAAAACTTTGGCATTGAACTCATCGATTCGAGCTTTACAGCGCTTAATTTTTGCATTGGAGTTCTTCTCCGAGACTGCAAATTTTAAGGGCTGATGGTCAGTGTAGATGTTTAAATCTTTCACCCCGTACAGATAATGACGATAGCTAGTAGCTCTCTCTCGTTTGTTAAATATTTTGTTTCGCTGTCCTTTAATTTTCTAGATATCATAGTAACAGGGCGGTTATTTTGGGAGAGAACTGCTCCTATCCCGTAATTCGACGCGTCGGTCGCTAGATCGAACGGGTTTTTATAGTCTGGGTATGTGAGCATGACATTTTCTGAAGCTCAGATGTTTCTAAGCTTGTCGAACGCGTGACGTTGGGACTCACTGAACTCTATGGGCATTTTTTTAGATCGGTGTTTACTAACTAAGCCGTTTTCACCCTTGAGGATGTTTGAGAGTGGCTTTGCGATAGAAGCAAAGTCCTTCACAAAACTCCTATAATAGCTAGCTAGGCCTAAAAATGATCTAAGCTCGAACAACGTTTTCAGCTTTGCGTATTCCTTTATGGCTTTTGACCTTTTCGGGGTCTGTTTTTGTGCCCTCACTAGTCACCACGAAACCTAAGAACTCAACGCTAGACCAGAAAAATTTTGATTTTTTTCTGCGCCACTCTCATGTTTGCATTGACCGGGCTTTTTAAGACCTAGTCGACGTGTTCGACGTGGTCCGCCTTGTTTTTAGAGAACACGATCACATCGTCGACGTAGACATAGCATGTCTTGCCGATTTGTTCGCGCAGGACATCGTCGATGGCCCTTTGAAATATGCTACCTGTATTTTTGAGCCCAAATGAAAGTCGGCAGAACTCATATTTCCCCACGTTAACGGTAAATGAGGTTTTTTCTCTATCACATTCTGCAAGCATGATTTGATGAGAGCCGGATATTAGATCCACCGTTGTGAAACATCTGGTTTCTTCTTGATTTGCTAAAATCATGGATATGTCCGGCATTGGGTACTTGTCTGGTATAGTCTTTTCGTTTAGTTTACGCAAGTCTATAGCCATACGTTTTTTCCTATTATCCAACTCATCCGTGCCCTTCTTATCGACTACCCATATTGGGTTGTTGTGAGGGGACCGTGACTTCTTGATAATGCCCTTCGTTAAAAGGTCTTTTATATTTTTGGTCACAAAGTCGGCCACTCCAATTGAGTAGGGGTATAGCTTTGAATATATGGACTGATTATCCGTTGTCCGGATCGTGGCTACGACAGATGTGTTAAACGGCAGAGCCTCGTTAGAGTCTGTGAAAGCCTTAGCTCTGCTCTCGAGGATTTTGACAAACCTGGACTTTACGGCTTGTGGTGCGTTATCATTGTCGATTTTGGTAAAGTTTACATTTTTGTATTTATGGTATTTTACCGTTTCCGACACATTTCCGAATTTGATTTTATTTGTCTTTAAGCTGATGACGGTGTCTACTTGCGTTAGCAAGTCTAGACCAATGATACCGTCGAAGGTTGTGAGGGAATCTATCAAAAAGCATGGGGTGATGACGCCAAATATTTTCAGCAAACATTTATGTGTGATATTATTTGAGCCGTGTAGGGAGTTGATTATGAATGTGGAATCTACAGGGACTACGTCTCTTAACCCTAGAAAAGGTTTGATGTAATTTTTTGACGCGCCTGCGTCGATTTAAAATTTAAGCGTTACCCCCACTACATTTCGCTGTACGAACGGCAGCAGGGACCTTCCACTAAAAAATTAATGTCATCATTTTCATACTCGGACTCGTCTTCTACTTCTTTTGACATTTCTGAAGCCACATTGTTGAGACCCGCTCGGAAGTAATTGTTCTTTTCGCTGCCCGGGGACTCAGGTTCCGCCTCCCCGAACCTTGTTGTTGGTATACAGTGGGCTGCCGGAATTTTGACATAGAAGGGTCTACATCCATTTGCTCTACGGACTCTAGTTCACGTGGCTTGTTCTGTACCTGCTCGGCTTGGCGCTGGTCGCCGTTTTGTCTATTGAAAGATGGGCTCTTACCCTGTCCGTAGTTAGCCCTTCCCCTTTGTTCGTTCTGCTTAGGCTACTGGTTCTTAGAACGCTGCTCAGACTTATAAACCTTATCTTCTAGGCTTCTGGCATAGTTTTCTGCGAAATGGTACCTATGGTTGCCTCGATCTCCTGAGCTAGTGCCAGGGCGAATGGCATATCTGACCCCAGAAATAAATATCCGGAGAGCGTTACCTCTGATTTTCTCGCACATACCTGTTGCTAAAGCAGCATCGTACGATGGTGAGCTTTTTCTTCACCTCAGTGTAATATTCTAAGAGCGGGAGGCTTCCTTGTCGGAGCATACACAGCTCTTGTTCAATGACGTGGAGCGGTCGTTTGTCGCTATATGCGAAGTCGAGCCTGCTTATGATTGCGTCGAAGTTCATTGCGGTGCTAAATGAGGCAAGTACCGTATTGGCTGCGCCCCTGATTTTACTTCTGAGAATAATAATCGCCTGATAGTGGCGAGACTCGTACGCGACTACCGCTGATAACCGCCAAGATGCGTATGTTTCTTGTTTGCCTTCGAACTCTGCCAAGCTCTTCATAGCGTCTAGGGGTTCGTCACATATGACGTCCTCTAGAATTTGAGCGTTTTCATAAACCTGTATTTCTGGCAACACGATGTGCGTGCTTCTGAGCTGGCCCGTTAAGTTGTTAATTCGACTGCTAAACTCTTCCCTAAGTTCCCTATCTCTCTGTCCATTCTGGGCCACCTGGAGCGCTAGTGCATTAGCCACTGCGGCATCAACTATTGCCCGCAATTGTTTTGCGCTTATGTTGAGCATTTTTTTCTTGGGGATGCCTGTGGGGCTTCGCTAGTTTGCAACTTTTCAACGCTAACAAGTAGAGATTGCAATACAGAATCGTCGCTGTCGTATTTTTCGTTGTATTCTGTGTGACCGTCAAAATCGTCTGACACGTCACTCATTTATTGGGTTGTTCGAAATATTATCGATGTACTTTCGGCCAGTTTTAAATTTTTTACAGCTGCCGGCGACTTGCTGAACTTCCCTCGCAGTTGCTTCTTTCTCTCCCATCTGCCCGAATGGCTCCTGCAGATTCGGTGTCAGGTTGCTATGAAACTTCGTGTGCGCTGCTGCGCTTTGGTATATTTAGTTTATTTTTTCGATCTTCTTATTTAATCGGCTTGGAGTCAATAAAACAATTTGTTCTATTTTTTTATTACACGTCTTCACTGCTTGGCGTGGAGTTGTCAATTTGTTTCTCTTTATTGCATTTAGAGAGTCACTTTTGGTTATTTGTTGTGTTTTTAATTTATTTTGGTTGGGCGTGTTGGGTTTTCTTTTTAGTTAGGCGCCAATTAGTTAAAGTTACACTCCGAATTAGCTTTAGCTAATTATCTATTCCGCGTAAGCGGTAATAAAACAATAGGACCCATTCGGAACGTGATATTTATTAACACCAGGCCGACGTGCTCTGGTGGATATCAAAATAAGAACTAAAAACAATGAAATCTTACAGTTAGAGTCGTGCCCGCGATAACGCTGAGCTTGCGCCTCTGGTGGGATATCCTATTACGAGCAGTTCCAGCCAAGTTGCTGACCGACAGAATGCAGCGTCGGCATAATGGGGCAAGTGCTCGATCTGCAAATCAAGATCAAGATTATGTTTTTTTTTCTCGATATCTCGTCCCGTTCAAAAGTTATCGATAAATTTCGATTACAGACCAGTGCTTTTTGGGCATAGTTGAAAGTCAGAAGAGCTACAGACTTTTTATTTGAAATTTCATACTGCCGTCTCAATACAGCTTATCATTTTTTTCTCAATATCTCGACCCGTTCAAAAGTTATCGATAAATTTAGATTCCAGATTATTGTTTTGTAGGCATAGCTTAAAAGTAATAAGAGGTAGAGGCACCAAATTTGGTATGTTAATTTTCCAATACTATACAAAAGTAAAAAATATTTCACTTTTTGGATACCTTTCCAATACTATACAAAAGTAAAAAATATTTCACTTTTTGTATACTTCCCACGATCTCCCAGAGGTATGACATTCGAATTTTACATAGTCTTACATTTATGTGCCATCTTTATGTCCTACAAATTTCATTAAGATCGGACAATAAACAAAGAAGTTGTTTACGATTCAATGCAACATTGTTTGAGGCCATTGGAAGAAGATGAAGCAAATCAGTTGCATGACGCAGCATGTGTTTGCAAGCGTGTGTGTGTTTTCATGTATGAATACAGATAAATAGTTATTAATGAATGTAAGACCTTGGATCAGGGTATATCCTAGTCGGGCACTCTCAACTAGAGCACTCTTACTTGTTTATAACATGTTTATTATCGTTTCAGGCTGTACCTTAATCCAGGCTGCTTTCATGAAGTGTATAGCCTCCAACACGTTAATTGGCTTATTTGCCGAACTTGTATCAATACTTGCCAAGATATGTTTAACAACCATCGATAAAACATTTTGACATTTTGTATTACACCTTGATCTATTGGCTGACAATCGAATGTGTTGCATGGAAGAAAAATAATTTTAATATTTTGTAATCGTAAGTAACGAGGGTGTGAAGTTGCCTTCTCTAGGAAAAAAAGATCGAATTCTATTAACCACTTGGCCATCAAATCGCGTGTCATCCATGCCTTCTTGTATGACTGACAATTTATTGGTAAGCTCTGGATGTCCAATGATGCAAACGCTCTGGCGGTCTATAACCAATCAATATTGATGGAAGCTTTTCTAAAAACTTCTGAGCATCTAAAAACCAAACTAACAAGCAAAAAGTAACAGTAATTGACATAAAAAATAAGAAATCAAATAAAAAATAAAAGGATACTACAATAAAAATATATAGTATAGTACTGTCATAATTATCAATTTACTTGTACACGATGAAAGTTTAATAAATAAATAAATATCCAATGTGTGAACAGCAGCAACTACTCCGGATACACATCGATAAGTTATATTGTGTCTATTGCGCCACTGCGAAATCTACGATTCCTTGTTTCAGAGCGATTTATTTCGCCTTCTCTTGAACAATTGGCACAGACATTGGATTGTATTGACTTCTTGCTTGACAAAACCAGTTAAAGCAGTATTTATGAAACTTCTCTTCTTATTAATGTTTTCCTAAGACAACAAAAAGCCCAGCCTGTTTTTTTTAATGAAAATACATATTTAATAAATTATGTTTTTGCAGCTTTACTTTTTGTGCACCTACCAATTAGCTAAAGCACTCACAAGAGAATTATCTTTATCATACGCGTTTACAATCTCCATTTCTAGATTGAAGTGCTTTACTCCTTTCCATTCTGCTGTAATTAAATTAATCGTGCCAAAATTAAATAGGCAATCAGCAGAATAAATTTGTGATTTGTTTGCTTGTTGACGTACATTTTGCGCGTCTCGTCCGTTTCTAAGAGGTCGGCGTCCGGCTAAAAACGTTCTTTTTTATTCAAAATTTTAAAAAATGAACTGTCTGTGTTCGGTTAAACGGGGTCCGTCCATGACAGCTTAAATTGACCCCAAAATGGTAAAAAACGAGAAAGAAAGGCTACTTTCGGCGTTCCGAAGGTAGTATATCCTTGCACTTGCTTAATATAATAAAACACTCTTGCTTCTACAAAAAGAATGTGATATTGCTATCTTTAAAATTAATTTTCTTATTTAAATCCATAATTCAACCGATTGTTCCTATAACAGCTATAAGATATAGTCTTCCGATTTTGACCAAATTCAATCGATCTCTTTTAAATAAAATAAAACTAGCAATTACTAAGTTTGGTTAAGAAAGTTAGAGAAACAAAAAAGTGGTTCATACAACAACTCATTTTTGAACAGATTGGCAGCTATAAGATATAGTAGTCCGATTTTGATGAAATGGGGTCGGAAATGTTTCCTTCTATGCAATGCAAACTTCTGGCCAATATTATAATACCCTCTGCAAGGGTATAATGATCGTCTAGGAGAAAAAATCCGCCGATGAGGGGTGTCCGCCTATAAGAGTCCAATGGAAACAAAAGGAAAATATGTGGTGTCAGCATTTAAAAATAAATATTTTTTCAACAGACGCACAGTGGGGCCTCGGTCCCTCGTGGCAAAAGTCTTAAATTTGAGGGAAACGTTTTTTATAATATTTGAATGCATATGATAGAGAAATGTCCATAGCTTAAGTAATTTTCAACCATTTCAATTTAAAATCGGATTGATTGTTTGGGTGCTACAGGTGCTCAAAGTTGATAATTTTTCACACTGCAACGAGTTACGCTTTCTTTTCGAAATGTTATTAATTTTAAGGTAAACTATGCTACCAATGGCTTTTGTTATAGTCTCTACTGAAAGGTTCGTCAATTTCTAATAAAATTAAGCAAAAGTCAGTTTTTTCTGATTTCCGTTGTGTATTTTGTACCTGAATTTCAAAATCGTTTTAATTATACCATTTTCGCAAACGTTGGTAGAAACTGATTTGATATTGATTTCTGAACCTTCATTAACAAATATTGGCTGCCAGAACTTGCCTATTCGGTTTTCTGAGCAAAAAACTGCAGCCACATAGCACTTAAAACAAGCTGCGCTTATGCGCCTGTGTTTCAGGCTAACATTTGTAGGCTTTTTTAATGAAATATACCTGCGACCTTTTTTATAAATATTTAATGTGATGTAAAATTGTCCAAGGCATGGGTTTTTGGGTAATAAAGGTAATGGCAGATGGGTTATTTCGGTGGGAACCTGCAACATTTTTACCCTTTCGCTTTGTAGTGGATTTTCATTGGGTTCGAAATAGATCATTTCATTTACATGATTAAGTTAACAAAATTGGGACAAGAGTATTTCCTATTTTTATACCCTGAACCCATTAAAAATAGGAAAAAGGGTATAATTATTTTGTCCAAAAGTATGTAACAGGCATAAGGAAGTATCTCCGACCCATTACAGTATATATATTTTTGAACACTATCAACAGCCGAGTCGATTTAGCCATGTCCGTCTATATGAACGCTCGTTTCTCAGAGACTACAAAAGCTATTTTTTTATTCCGTTCAGTAATTCTCCCAGGTTTGCATACCCAGTTATATACTTGAGAATTTATGTTTGAATTTAAGTTATCGTATTGCCGGCTCGATACAAGCGTATCATCCATATCATCGATATCTCAACCCATTCAAAAGTTATCGGTAAATTAAGATTCCAGACCAGTTTTAAGGAATTGAAGAAATAGGCACCAGATTTGGTATATAAATTAATTATAGTTACACTCTTATTATCTATTCCGCGTTAGCGGTAATAAAACAATAGGACCGATTCGGAACGAGATATTTATTAACACCAGGCCGACGTGCTCTGGTGGATATCAAAATAAGAACTAAAACTAAAGACAATGAAATCTTACAGTTAGAGTCGGCGGAGCCGACTTCTGTGCCCGCGATAACGCTGAGCTTGCGCCTCGTGTGGGATATCCTATTACGAGCAGTTCCAGCTAAGTTGCTGACCGACAGAATGCGGCGTCGGCATAATGGGGCAAGTGCTCGATCTGCAGTTCAGCAGACTTGCCGACCCAGTTGGGCTGCGCGTGTTACTTGTTAACTACTCCCCCCTTTGAAGCATGGGCGTCCTCGGCCGTGACGAATGTTGCTACCACCTCTTGTATTACGTGAGCTGCTCGTCTTTTCCTCATATACTGCCAGAGATCCCTATTCCAAAGAAGAATGCCACTGGTGCTGGGATGGTTGAAGCAGCGTCGTCTCTGATCTGCTGGATGACGTGCAGATTTTGTTCATAATGTTCAGCAATGAAGTGGATGCGACTCCAGGGAATTTGCTCACGGCATTGTCGCGGTTTACGAATTTGGTGCCGTTTACCAATGCAGTGTGGTCGAACGTGACAAGGAAAGTGCCCGCAACAACTACTTCTGGGCCGTCGTCGACACTTATCTTTGCTGGGCGGTTGTTGATGATGATCACTCCGTCGTCGACAATCGTTATAGGTTCCAGGTGGCTGGGCTGCGATTGGCAATGGGCGAAGCTTCCAGCATGTAGGCGCAGGTGTCACGTGTCGCCAGTTCGCAAAACGTTGAATGAGTCGTTGGGATGCAATTTGTGACTGCCATTGTATTACCTCCATCACATTCCGCTACGATGTTGTCTGAGAGTTGCAAGACCATGTGATTATGTTCTACGGGGAATATTTGAATTTGTTTGCATGAGCACTTAACTCTAGGGTACTCGATTATGAGATGGATGACGCTATCGGACTGTAAAACCTTAATCTTAGATATTTCCATTAAACTAGTTACAGGGATATCTGTGAGTTGCTCATTTAAAATTGACTTCAGATCAGCATGGTCTAAGATGGTTGGATTTATTATCTTTGCCTTAGCAAGGGTGATTGTGAGCATGAGGTTTTCAATTTCGGTAATTAGCATTCGGTTTCTGGCCAAAAGGGTCTCGTACAGATGACCAGTATCGATTTGATCTTTCTTTTTTGCCTTAAGAATTTGGTTTATAGTGCTGGTCAGACGGTTTATCTGGTCTTGTGTCTTGGTGTTAATCACCACCTGCCTGTTATTTGCTTCTATGAGTTGTGACTCGGACCACCTGATTTTTTCCAAATCGGAGGCATCTGGGGTGCCTGCCACGATTTTTAACGCTGTGCCTAAGAAGTCTTAGCTTCTTGCCATTCTGTGGTGCACTTGTAACGCCGACAACAAATTCCTCATATGTTCTATATCTATGTCCAACAGCTTCCGCATGTGAGATTGTGGAAATAAGTTTGACATTCCCATTGTCTCGTCCACTATGCGTAGAAAGTCTGTGATATTAGCTGAGTGTCTTATGAAATCGTACTGGCCCCAAACAAATACGTCGCCATTTACTATCGGAACGTAATCGGAATGTGAATAGTCGGTAATCCGAGCATGGGTCACTGCGAGCAATACAATTATCACGGGAATATGCCTGGAATAACGGAAAAGAAAAAATGACATTTTAAACTATTACAAAACTATACTATTGTCGAATCCAGTATCTACCTCAAGTTGTCTTTGTGGACCACCCTCCCCTTAATTAGGACTGTGGTCCCCAAGTTTCCTCGCTTCTACTTTCTGCTCTACGCACAAGGGGGCTAGCTTATTGCCGAGTCTTCTGTTCGTGTTTACAAAAACCTTATCTCCTACCTCGAATGCTCTATTTTGTCTCGTTTGGTTTTCTCTAGATCGCTGAGCATTCTGTGCCTTTTGGATTCTGGCTCTAATCTGTTCTTGCCAGCCTGGCTCGGGATTGAACATGACGTCGATAGGTCTTTGATTGGTGACAGAATGAATTGTGCGATTATACTCTACCGCGGCTAATAATATGACCTCAGCTTCCCCTTTCTAACTTCAAACACCTTGCCAATTCTATGAGCGTGCTATGGAAACGCTCTACCTGTCCGTTTGACGTGCTGTGCAATGGAGGTGCGTTTTCGATTGTCACTCCATAATTGTTTAACAACAATGACCTTATCGTTTTTGAGTTGAAAGACGCCTCGTTGTCGCAATATATCACACGGGAAAAGGGATATATGTTAATTTATTGGATAAGAGGTGCTTTTACGTCTTCTATGGTGCGGGACGCAATCTGTTGAATAACTTAATATCGGTTGAGAAAATGTCGATATGAAGTCTTTCGCCGTTTCGCCAAGCTCTTGTTTTTTCGGGTGCCTGTTGTACTTGGCTTTTGAGCAGACCCTGCAGTTTAAAACAATTTCATTGGCCAACCTTGTCATGTTTGGGAAATAGTACTCGGACATGACCTGCTTCACATTCTCCTGAGCAGCCCTGTGCGCTCGGTTGTGTTCTGCGGTGAGAATTTCACGCCTATCTTTACTGTCGAATATGTCCGACACGATGTTTTTGCAATGGCGGAATTTCGTAGCTGGGAAGCTCCGAACTAGGTTATCTTGGAGGAATGCCAGTGTGGGAAGGTCGCAATGGAGTGCGTTCACAACATCTGGTTTCACCACCGCTTTAAGTTCGTGCAGAACTGACTCCTTGTCAGTGAATTGTATTATATGGCGAATCTTGTTGCCAAAGAGAATGAAGTTGCGCTTCAGGGGGAAACGTGCTTCTTCTAGAATTATTTGGTTTCTGAAGCAATTCAACGGATTTTCCGTTGTTTCGACAGTGTAGGTCAGGGATAGCTCACTGTGGATAGTGGCTGCATCGGACATGTCACACTGGTTCTCTAACGCGTTAACGTTCTGTCGCGACAAGGCATCAGCGACATAGTTTTCTTTGCCGGGTTTGTAGAAAACTTTGGCATTGAACTCATCGATTCGAGCTTTCCAGCGCTTAATTTTTGCATTGGAGTTCTTCTCCGAGACAGCAAATGTTAAGGGCTGATGGTCAGTGTAGATGTTTAAATCTTTCACCCCGTACAGATAATGACGGAGTTTCCCCAAGGCCCAAACGATAGCTAGTAGCTCTCTCTCGTTTGTTGCATATTTTGTTTCGCTGTCCTTTAATGTTCTAGATATCATAGTAACAGGGCGGTTATTTTGGGAGAGAACTGCTCCTATCCCGTAATTCGACGCGTCGGTCGTTAGATCGAACGGTTTTTTATAGTCTGGGTATGTGAGCATGACATTTTCTGAAGCTAAGATGTTTCTAAGCTTGTCGAACGCGTGACGTTGGGACTCACTGAACTCTATGGGCGTTTTTTTAGATCGGTGTTTACTAACTAAGCCGTTTTCACCCTTGAGGATGTTTGAGAGTGGCTTTGCGATAGAAGCAAAGTCCTTCACAAAACTCCTATAATAGCTAGCTAGGCCTAAAAATGATCTAAGCTCGAACAACGTTTTCGGCTCTACGTATTCCTTTATGGCTTTGACCTTTTCGGGGTCTGTTTTTGTGCCCTCACTAGTCACCACGAAACCTAGGAATTCAACGCTAGTCCTGAAAAATTTTGATTTTTCCTGCGCCACTCTCATGTTTGCATTGACCAGGCTTTTTAAGACCCAGTCGACGTGTTCGACGTGGTCCGCCTCGTTTTTAGAGAAGACGATCACATCGTCGACGTAGACATAGCATGTCTTGCCGATTTGTTCGCGCAGGACATCGTCGATGGCCCTCTGAAATATGCTACCTGCGTTTTTGAGCCCAAATGGAAGTCGACAGAACTCATACTTCCCCCCGTTAACGGAAAATGAGGTTTTCTCTCTATCACATTCTGCAAGCAGGATTTGATGATAGCCGGATTTTAGATCCAGCGTTGTGAAACATCTGGCTTCTCCTAGATTTGCTAAAATCATGGATATGTCCGGCATTGGGTACTTGTCTGGTATAGTCTTTTCGTTGAGTTTACGAAAGTCTATAACCATACGTTTTTTCCTATTACCCAACTCATCCGTGCCCTTCTTATCGACTACCCATATTGGTTTGTTGTCAGGGGACCGTGACTTCCTGATAATGCCGTTCGTTAGAAGGTCTTTTATTTCTTTGGTCACAAAGTCGGCCACTCCCATTGGGTAGGGGTATAGCTTTGAATATATGGGCTGATTATCCGTTGTCCGGATCGTGGCTACGACAGATGTGTTAAACGGCAGAGCCTCGTTAGAGTCTGCGAAAGCCTTAGCTCTGCTCTCGAGCATTTTGACAAACCTGGCCTTTACGGCTTGTGGTGCGTTATCATTGTCGATTTTGGTAAAGTTTACATTTTTGCATTTATGGTATTGTATCGTTTCCGACACATTTCCGAATTTGATTTTATTTGTCTTTAAGCTGATGACGGCGTCTATTTGCGTTAGCAAGTCTAGACCAATGATACCGTCGAAGGTTGTGAGGGAATCTAGCAAAAAGAATGGGGTGATGACGCCAAATATTTTCAGCAAACATTTATGTGTGATATTATTTGAGCCGTGTAGGGAGTTGATTATGAATGTGGAATCTACAGGGACTACGTCTCTTAACCCTAGAAAAGGTTTGATGTAATTTTTTGACGCGCCTGTGTCGATTTAAAATTTCATCGTTACCCCCACTACATTTCGCTGTACGAACGGCAGCAGGGACCTTCCACTAAAAAATTAATGTCATCATTTTCATACTCGGACTCATCTTCTATTTCTTTTGTCAATTCTGAAGCCACATTGTCGTGACTTCGATCTTTTTCTTGAGCTACATGATTTACCCTTTGCCTCCTTTGACCGGAGACCCGCTCGGAAGTACTTGTTCTTTTCGCTGCCCGGGGACTCAGGTTCTGCCTCCCCGAACCTTGTTGTTGGTAGACAGTGGGCTGCCGGAATTTTGACATAGAAGGGTCTACATCCATTTGCTCTACGGACTCTAGTTCACGTGGCTTGTTCTGTACCTGCTCGGCTTGGCGCTGGTCGCCGTTTTGTCTATTGAAAGAGGGGCTCTTACCCTGTCCGTAGTAAGCCCTTCCCCTTTGTTCGTGCTGCTTAGGCTGCTGGTTCTTAGAACGCTGCTCAGACTTATAAGCCTTATCTTCTAGGCTTCTGGCATAGTTTTCTGCGAAATGGTACCTATCATGATTTGCCTCGATCTCCTGAGCTAGTGCCAGGGCGGATGGCATATCTGGGGGATGCGCCGCAAACAACACATCTGTAAGGTTTCTTCTGAGACCAGAAATAAATACCCGGAGAGCGTCACCTCTGAATTTCTCGCACATACCTCTTGCTAAAGCAGCATCGTACGACATGTTCACCTTATTAGTCAACAAGGTGAGCTTTTTCTTCACCTCGTTGTAATATTTAATGCCGTGGAGCGGTCGTTTGTCGCTATATGCGAAGTCGAGCCTGCTTATGATTGCGTCGAAGTTCATTGGGGTGCTAAATGAGGCAAGTGCCGTATTGGCTGCGCCCCTGATTTTACTTCTGAGAATAATAATCGCCTGATAGTGGCGAGAGCTGCCGTTGCACGGTTTGTAAATATCGTACGCGGCTACCGCTGATAACCGCCAAGATGCGTATGTTTCTTGTTTGCCTTCGAACTCTGCCAAGCACTTCATAGCGTCTAGGGGTTCGTCACATCTGACGCCCTCTAGAATTTGAGCGTTTTCATAAACCTGTATTTCTGGCAACACGATGTGCGTGCTTCTGAGCTGGCCCGTTAAGTTGTTAATTTGACGGCTAAACTCTTCCCTAAGTTCCCTGTCTCTCTGTCCATTCTGGGCCACCTGGAGCGCTAGTGCATTAGCCACTGCGGCATCAACTATTGCCCGCAATTGTTCTGCGCTTATGTTCGGCATTTTTTTCTTGGGGATGCCTGAGGGGCTTCGCTAATTTGCAACTTGTCAACGCTAACAAGTAGAGATTGCAATACAGAATCGTCGCTGTCGTATTTTTCGTTGTATTCTGTGTGACCGTCGAAATCGTCTGACACGTCACTCATTTATTGGGTTGTTCGAAATATTACCGATGTACTTTCGGCCAGTTTTAAATTTTTTTTATACATTTTTTTTATAAAAATATTTTACCAAAATACACCCTCGCAAACCCTCACTGTTTATCCTCCCTACAATATCTTTTATTTTATATTTAGCAGCTCTCTTACATGGTTCTTTAGAATTACAGCTGCCGGCGACTTGCTGAACTTCCCTCGCAGTTGCTTCTTTCTGTCTCCGCTGCCCGAATGGCTCCCGCAGATTCGGTGTCAGGTTGCTATGAAACTTCGTGTGCGCTGCTGCGCTTTGGTAGATTTAGTTTATTTTTTCGATCTTCTTATTTAATCGGCTTGAGGTCAATAAAACAATTTGTTCTATTTTTTTATTACACGTCTTCACTGCTTGGCGTGGAGTTGTCAATTTGTTTCTCTTTATTGCATTTAGAGAGTCACTTTTGGTTATTTGTTGTGTTTTTATTTTATTTTGGTTGGGCGTGTTGGGCTTTCTTTTTAGTTGGGCGCCAATTAATTATAGTTACACTCCGCGTTAGCTAGAGCTAATTATCTATTCCGCGTTAGCGGTAATAAAACAATAGGACCGATTCGGAACGAGATATTTATTAACACCAGGCCGACGTGCTCTGGTGGATATCAAAATAAGAACTAAAACTAAAGACAATGAAATCTTACAGTTAGAGTCTCTGTGCCCGCGATAACGCTGAGCTTGCGCCTCGTGTGGGATATCCTATTACGAGCAGTTCCAGCTAAGTTGCTGACCGACAGAATGCGGCGTCGGCATAATGGGGCAAGTGCTCGATCTGCAGCTCAACAGACTTGCCGACCCAGTTGGGCTGCGCGTGTTACTTGTTAACTTATATAGCATACAGAAGTAAAATATATATCACGGTAAATTCGTATTTTTAGTGGTATGATCTTTGGATTATACATAGTCTCCATTTATATGCCATTTTTATGTCCTACAAATTTCATTACGATCGGACAATAACCAAATATGTTATTAACGATTCAATGTAAATAAAAAGTTATTTGAGTTGTGGAGAAGCTCAGAAAGTGAAAGTGCATTTTTATTGTAAATTGCTCAAAAGTTAGGTGAATAAGTAGGTTTTTTTCAAAATTGTGGGGATTGAAAGTACACCGCATTTCTGAATTTTTGAAAAGAAAATGGAAAGAAACGAATCAAACCAATCGAGTTTTCGTCATGAAGAATGCAGACTGGCGTAGTGAAGTAGAAGACTAGGAAGACCAAACAAATCATTTGAAGAGTGCTCAAACAATACAAACAAAAGAAACCCAATCGAAGCCACAGAAGCAATTTAATATGTTGGTGGTATTTTCAGATCCTCTCATTGCATATTTAAGACACGTGAGAACAAGAAAAAAATTGAATCTAACAGTTATAGTTTAGAAATGTTAAGCTCTTTAGACATTCCCAATATCGACGACTATTTTGAAGACAAGAAATATGACTTATCTATAAACTTTATTTTCTTATCGTATACAATAGAAAACAAGTAAGAGTGCTCTAGTCGAGAGTGCCCGACTAGGACATACCCTGATCCAAGGTCTTACATTCATTGAAGTTTTTTATCTGCATTCATACATAGAAACTCACACACACATATACAAACAAAAGCTGCTTGCTACGCGCGTCATACATTTGCTTTGAATCTTCTTCTTCCTTTGGCTTTAAACTATGGTACATTGAATCGTTAATAACTTCTTTGTTTATTGTCTGATCAAAATGAAATTTGTAGGACACAAAGCTGGCATATAAATGTGCAACTATGTAAAATCCGAAGGTCATACCTTTAAAATTACTTATTTCTGTGAGGTTGGAGAGGGGTATCCAAAAAGTGAAATGTATTTTACCTTTGTATGCTATAGAAAAATATATGTACCAAATTTGGTGACTCTACACCTCATTACTTTTAAGCTTTATCTTAAAAACACAGTTCTGGAATCTTAATTTATCGATATTTTTTGAAAAGATTGAAATATCGAAAAAACGTTTGGCTGAAATTGTTGTTTACAATCGAAAACATCATAGAACAATTCAAATGGCATCTTTAAAAGTAAATGCATGTAATGAAAACAAATGACTTAACACTGTCTACAGTCATATAAAAATATTAAGTGGCACAAAACTCCGTGTGGGTGACTACGTTCGTATTAGTAAATATAAACATAAATTTGAGAAGGGGTATACACCAAAATGGACAACTGAAATTTTTAAAATAAGTCAAGTACGTAACACAAATCCTACGACATACATATTAGAAGACTATCAAGGTACTCCACTGAAAAGCGGTTTCTATAAAGAAGAGATGAGAAAGTCAAGGTTCCCACACACTTATCTAGTTGAAACAAGTAAGACTGCTCTAGTCGAGAGTGCCTGACTAGGATATACCCTGATCCAAGGTCTTACATTCATTGAAGTTATTTATCTGCATTCATACATAGAAACACACACACATATACAAACAAAAGCTGCTGTCTACGCGCGTCATACATTTGCTTTGCTTCTTCTTCTTCCTTTGGCCCCAAACTATGTAACATTGAATTGTAAATTACTTCTTTGTTTATTGTCCGATATTTTTTGATTTCTGGGAGATCGGGAAGGGGTATCCAAAAAGTGAAATGCATGAAAAATGATAAGTTTGCTTAGAGCCAGTAGTACAGTAACTTAAACTTAAATATAAAGTTTCTAGCTTTTATGACTTTCAAGTTATGCCCGAAAAACCCTTGTCTAAAATCGATATTTATCGATAACTTTTGAACGGGTTGAGATATCGAAAAAAGTTGAGCTTGTATTGACCCGGCACTAGGAGAACCTATATTTCAAATATGAAGTCTCTAGCTTTTGTAGTCTCTGAGATCAGCGCGTTCATACAGACGGACAGACAGACAGACGGACAGACGGACAGACAGACAGACAGTGCTAAATCGACTCGGCTTTTGCTAGTGATCAAGAATATATATAATTTATGGGGTCGGAGATGCTTCCTTATGCCTGTTAAATACTTTTGCACAAAACCATAATACCCCTTTTCCCCATTTTTAATGGGATCAGGGTATAAAAATACAAACTGTAAGCCAAATGTTAAAGCTTTGAATGGTCAGTTTATATTCCTATATATTATATTTACTTTGCGGTATTGTTGTTTAAAATCAGGTTTTTGACACGAGAGTTAAACACATGCATGTGTGTGTGTATAAGTTTTTATATTTGAATGCAAATAAAGAATTATGAATTTAAGCCAGTTCTTACAGGGTTCAGGGTATATACTAGTCGGGCACTCTCGACTAGAGCACTCTTACTTATTTATCGCTATCACTATCGCTCAATTATATTAATATACTGATTTAATCGTAATAAACATTTTAAAATGAGATTTTACTGTGCCAATTAATGGATGATCAATTATTGAATCAGGCATCAAGAACTCAAACTGTTCAAGCCTTAGTTGTATATTCCATATATGTTTGTAGTTGAATCCATGCTTCTTTTTCAAATCCAATGAAATTGCGCTTATGTTGTTGCATCCAGATCATTGGTGTTAATTCTCAACTAGTTGAAAATCCACACTTTAATTTTAATTGTAAATTTGTATAATACTCAAAGCCAAATATTATTTCATGATCTTGTGTTTTTCTAGAATTTCTGTTTTTTCTAAGTTCAAACGTGTCCATGTGAGTTGAAAAGTCAATTAAAAATCACTTGATAATTAGGATGGGAATAGTATTTAAATCGTAGAATATTCAGCATTTGACCTAGTACAATTTATTCGTCACCAGAAAAATGATGAAAGTAGATAGAAGCTCATCTGTTCCCGTTGATTTTCAATATGTATTTGGGAACGAGGGACAGACTTTTGTCAAAGAGATGGTATTCATGCAAGGCGGCTCAGTCATACCTAATTTCTTTCACTTTAAACCACCCTACAATATTAAAGAGGTGGATGAAGTTACTAAACAATCTCTAAAGATAAACAAGCAGTATATCGATTGACTCGATTGGTCTGATGGCGATGTATCATATTTAAGTATTGGTGAAGTATTGAAACCATTAAATAGTTTCAAAACAGTTATTGTACGAGGAAGAGCTAAGAAACAGTTTTTAACCAATTATTTATCTACAAACCTAATAGATTTAGAACTTGATCAAAGTTTATTAAACTTTCCAAACTATTTTACTAATTGTAGAATACATAAAAAATCCACAAGTCATTGTTCACTCAATAATTTATTTAAGCTCTTTGTATTTCTAGAAAGCTCTAAATATAAAATAAATAGAAATTAAAATTGTATAAAATTTATATAAAATAAAAATATTTTTCTTTTAAATTTGAGTTGTACTTTATTTCAATTACACATTTTAAATAAGTTGTGTATATTATATTCTACATTCAAGTTTTCTGTAAAATCAGATACAGCTCGGGGATTTCTCAATGCGCATACACCTTTATTTAGATGGGATCCACAGTCTGAGAAACAATTTATATTCAATTCCTCTATTCGCGGACATCCAAACTCTTCAACATTGGTTACTGATGTGCTTAAACATTTCTCAAGAAACTTTTTCTTAACATCTCCTTTCGTGATTATATGCATGTCTCATACAAGATCACGAATATGATTTCGCACATGTATAAAGTGTACATTCTCATCATTCCAACAGAGATAGTGTTGATTTCGGGTTAACCCGAGATTTGTTTTTCGTACATCCTTTGATAATCGAAGAAAGTCGTATGGTGCTTCTACAATGTAATGAATATCTTGAAATTGTTCATTTTTAAAAACTCCAGCAATTTCTTTTAATATGAATTGTTTATTAATTTCATAGAATCCTTGAATATCAATAACCACTTGATTATTCATTAGCTTGATAATTCGTTTTTAAACGATACGCTGAACTAGCCCCGTCAATGGTGAATAATCAACTAAACGATCGTGCATTAACAGACAATAAACCTTTGTACTCTTAACACTTGCACTTTCAAGTTCAATTGAGACTCTAACATCAATTGGACCTGTTTTAACAGTTTCATTCTGATGCGAGAGATCAATAACAATAATCGGTGCTTTTTCTTTAAATTCTCCAGGTGATAGCAACGGTCGAGATTCTTTCATATAGTAACTCGTTTGAAAATTTGCATTCATATCATACAAAGTGGCAAATCGTTCACGGTTAAAATTTATGTTCATATCATCATAAGGATATGTCTCCGAGTTCAAGTACACTTTCAAATTTCTCAAATGATTTTGAATCAATTTATTATTTAGCTCAAAAGCTATTGTTGCAAAACGAGGTCGTTCTCCATTGGCAGCGAGCTTTACGTTCCAGACATGATGAGTACCCTCAGCAAGTGTTGGATTAAGATAACAATCCCAGCTGCGGAATCCCAATGACAATGAACCTCCCTTTTTCGTTAGACTAAACATTTTTAATTTCATTTCATCGCTGAGAGTTATGTGTAGTATTTTCCATGTTATATTTGAAATATTTAGTTTATGCTCATTGACACCAATTTTAGCATGAAATACATCCACCATATTTTTAGTCATGAGTAGTATAAATTCATGTTTACAATTTAGTAAAACCTTGTTATAGTCTTCAGCAAATCCAAGCAAGTATTTCAGGGGAATAGAGAAATTAAAATAGCCACCATTTGATAGCTCTCTATCAGCTCCATTGAACCAACCAGAATTTCCAAGCATGTGACTTTCAGACTTGTTTAATGAAATGTAGTTTTTTATGGTTGTTGTTGTACCAACAAACCGTGTTCGGTCGATTTCAATTCCGTTTAATTCATAGCGAATCTCATCAAAAAGGTACCCCATACAATTGTTTTTCAACTTAGCATTCTCCGCAGGCGAGCTGTTAGCCAAAGTAATCGAGCCCTCAACATTAAGGAAACTCTCACTCGGCAATACATATAAATCCTGATTTTGTATTGTAATGCGAACTTCATCATTACTCTTAAATGATTGGAGATAGGGAGAGTAGCTATGATATTCTTTTTAATTATACTCTCATCTGAGTAAGCTTTCTCTCGAACATTTAGTATATTGCTCATTATTTTCTAATTTTTATACCCAAAGATTGTAAAAATAATCGGTTCTCAATTGTAAGTGCTGCTCTCATCGACCTTCTTCCTTCTACACTATAACTAAAAGTGGATGCTGATGGGGGATAACACCCGTTTTTATTATTATTATTATTATAGATAATCATTCTCGTCGCCTTAGATGCAAACGAAGTGTTACACTCTCTTTACGTAAATTGACTAAGTTCCCGTCCTGATCTACAATCCGTATTATTAATGATTGTATCTCTCTCGTGGTCACCGGCAAATAAATAAGATTATTGGGTTTCTCACTCATTTTATAGCCCGGTGGAACGTTAATAGCAAACTCATGTAACGCATGACTAGATTCACCATTTACATATGACCCGCTCACAATATTACATTCCAAACGAATTGTATTTACTTTTAAAATATCTACAGGTTGATGTGTAAAGCATTCGGCTTTAGTTCTCTTCTATGAAACCCGAATAATGGTCCAATGGAATGTTCCTTATTAAAATATATTGAGTGTACCTTTGTTGAAATCATTACTTGAAGCGTGTTATTATTGCTTTCAATATGCGGATGGTTTAATATATTTGCTTCTTTTTCCTTCATTTTCTCATTAATAATATCACTTATATCATTGAGTTCGTATGATCCCACGGGAATCTCAAAAACATGGTCCCCAATATGAAATAAATTATTATCATGATCCACATTCGGAATCGAATTGTACTAATGAAAATCAATGAGTGCACACTCATAATTCCCGGTCAATTCAATGGGAAGATGATAGTACGCTCCCAAAATTGAGCTGCTTTCAGTTAACGTTAACGTTGTTGCCATTTCGATAGATTATTATCAAGTGAAATAATAAATTATGCATCTGATATTATATCTTAAATTGTAATGAAATCGGGAAACCCTCGTCTACAGCGTCTTCTCTCCATTGAATCATCTTTACTAATTAATAGGAATCCATACTTTTCCTTCCAGCATAATTGACAAATTTTCTTGAATGATTCAAAGTTCATGTCTACACCCACATGATCTTGATACACATGTTTCATATTTAGCTCATCTTGTTTAAACATTATAATCAGATTATCATTATCACAAACAAGATGTTTTGGGATTCGTGTATACGTTTGACATAAATAAAACGCATCGATATTATTATGTCGCCTCATACAGTACGCACGAGTATTGTTTTGCTTTTCACATGCTACATCATTAAATATTATAAGGGATTTTTTTCTTGCTTTATTTGGCGGTATAACATTCTCATTTTCAGAAAATGTGAAAAACCCCATTTCTTTTATTGGGATGTAAGTGCTTTTAAGTATTCATATTTCGTTTGATACAAACACTTAGAATACAAGTAAATATTTTCAAACTTTAAGCCGTTGGGACTTTCAATCAAGTTTGTCATCACATTTGTTTTACCACAATAAGAAGGTCTAACGAGTAGTGCTCGAATTGAGTTGGGTAATAAACTGCTATGGCTTACTTGATTTTTTTCATCATTTTGACATTCGATATTTCTCACTTCTATGTGGGTTTTTTATTTTATTTATCGCATATTAGTTAAAGTTTTTTCTCAGCAGCTTGTCACTCATTAACAAGTCCTTGAAGATTAAACAACAAATAAAATAGTTATGCGCTCTTAAAAATCGATTAGTAACCGCCTTACGTCTATCTCGGTGGAGGTCTTGTTGATAACATAATCAATTCCCTACCACTTGAGTTTCATTAACCAGGCTATCAGTGTTGTGGACCAGGAAAAAAACTTGAAAAGCAATTAGAGCGTGGTGATAAAGGGATAAACCCATTAGATGTTGCCTGCAGGGAGCATGATATAGCATATTATAAATATAAAGAATTAAAAACCGTCATATAGCCGACTCAATATTAGCTCAAAGCCCTCGACAGTAGTATTGGAGAAAAGTCTGCTTTGTATTTCGTGACAAATGAAATGAAAGCTAAGAAAAAATTCGGTATGGGTCTCAAACATAAAGTATAGAAAATAAAACCGTGTCAGAATAAGAAAAAGTTTATGAATGCTGTGAGAGTTGCCGGCAGCATATTGAAGAAGGAAAAACCATTTGATATTCATTCTGCGATAAAAATTGCTTGAAAACTTACCACTTGTATCCATTTTAACAGCTTTTGGGGCATTAGGTGGTGTTGCGTCTGATGGTGCAGCAATTGCTAAGAGTATTCATAATGCTAAAAACGCTAAGAAGCAACTAGATGAGAATAAACGACATAACAAATAAATGGAAGCCTTTGCTTTAGGAAATGGCATATATCTAAAACCATATCAAAAAGGTTATGGACTATCAACTGCTCCTCAAAAAAATGTTTAGCTGAGCTGCCCAATAAACCGCTTTTAAGCATTGATATTATGAATTTTGGTCGCAGGCATATCAGTCATTTCAGGGGGGTCTTTATGAGGGATTCACTACCGAAACGAAAACGAAACAAGGAATGCGGTGTTATTAACTTAGACTCTATAACCGGAAGTGGAACACACTAAGTAGCTTACTATGTAACAGGAAATGAAAACACATATTTTTATACTTTTGGGAACTAACCCCCACCTTAAGAACTTATACGATATTTAGGAGAGAATATGAAATACAATTATACTCAAGAACAACGATTTGGTACATTTAATTGTGGACATTTATGTTTTAGATTTTTATTATCGATTACAACACCTACTATTTACTTAAAGTATCTCTAAAAGCAAATACTTGCTTAGTTTATAAAATAAAGATTAATAAGAAAACTTGAACTCAATTTATTGGTTTTTCTGCAACTAATGATTATATATATAACGCTTATTTATATTCAAACTATCATCAGTCTGTTTCGAGCAATTTATTAGTGTACGGCCCCCTGTTTAAAATAACGGACCCTGTTTAAAATAACAGCCCCTGTTTTAAATAACAGCCCCCCGTTTAGGCTGGAACGGACCACTGTTTACAATAACAGCCCCCGGTTTAAGCTTTAACTGCCCCCTGTTAAAAATAACTGACCCCTGTTTAAAATAACTGACCCCTGTTTAAAATAACGGAACCACCGATTTAAGCTGTTTGAAAAAACTGAGAACCGCTCTATTTCAAACGATTTGGATCAGGTTTTGTTACTGATAGGTGTATACAAATTTAAAAATAAATAAGCATATACTTAAGGAATTGACAAAAACAAGAAACGCTGTAAAAAGAAAATTTCAATGTATTAAATTGGAAAGAGCTGCGAATGAATATCAGCTTGAGGAAACATTTAAACCAATAGCACAACCTCTAAAGAAAATCTGTAAAGGGAATATTATAACTAGAGAAAAAACGACATTCAAGAGAGAAGATGTAGCTGATACAAAAAATGAAATCAAAGAAGACGATGAAAATTATAGTAATATTTTTTTTGACGCTATTGATGGCCAAATCTTTAGAGAACAATCTCATTCTCAGCCTGTTGTTTCAAGCGAACAAACTAAAGAAAAACAAGTAAGAGTGCTCTAGTCGAGAGTGCCCGACTAGGATATACCCTGATCCAAGGTCTTACATTCATTGAAGTTTTTTATCTGCATTCATACATAGAAACACACACACACACATATACAAACAAAAGCTGCTAGCTACGCGCGTCATACATTTGCTTTGCTTCTTATTCTTCCTTTGGCCCCAAACTATGTAACATTGAATTGTTAATTACTTTTTGGTTTATTGTCCGATCGTATTTTTCGATTTCTGGGAGATCGGGAAGGGGTATCCAAAAAGTGAAATGCATGAAAAATTATGAGTTTGTTTAGAGCCGGCAGTACAGTACCTTTAACTTAAATATAAAGTTTCTAGCTTTTATGACTTTCAAGTTATGCCCGAAAAACACAGTCTGAAATCGATATTTATCGATAACTTTTGAACGGGATGAGATATCGAAAAAAATGATAAACTTGTATTGACCCGGCACTACGAGAACTTATATTTCAAATATGAAGTCTCTAGCTTTTGTAGTCTCTGAGAAACAGGCGTTCATACAGACGGACGGACGGACGGACAGACGGTCAGACGGACAGACAGACGGACATGGCTATATCGACTCGGCTATTGATACTGATCAAGAATATATATACTTTATAGGGTCGGAGATGCTTCCTTATGCGTGTTACATACTTTTGCACAAAACCATTATACCCCTTTTTCCCATTTTTAATGGGATCAGGGTATAATGATAGTTATGATCTCAGTGTGAATGGACCGAATAAAAAACACAATGAAATTAAATTACGGGGTAACAGAACAACCGTTAACAATAATAAAATAGAGTTGGAAACCGGTGAAAAGTGGAATCTTACTCCTGGATTATATTCATTAATCTTTCTAAAAGATCCTACAGGGTACGATGAGATGGATTTAGATGCATACAAGCAAATCTTAACAAAAACATCTGCTCTTAGAAAACATAACTTGCCTCATGAACAACTTAAGGGTAATCGTTCAAAAAAATAAGAAAATAAAGATGCCGTTAACAAAAGTTTTCTGCAAACACAAATCAATGAGGCAACACAAGGCTTGTACACAGTTATAAACAGTGATAATAAGAAACTACAAGTCAATTTTGAAAGTGCCATTGAAAGCACAACAAGTGCTTGTGACATCAAGTTTAGAAAATATATAGATGAGAAAATAGCCAAATTAGAGAATGATATATTAAAATATCTAACAACCGAACCGATAATTAAGGAAATTCTCGAACACCATGATTAAAAGAGAAATTATCAATGATCAATGAAAAACATGATATTAATCATTACTCGCCTTATAGTGGTTAAAAAGCGTCAATTGTTGAACGTTTTAATCGAACACTTAAGGAGATGATGTAGAGGGAGTTTAGTTATAATGGTACATATCATAAAATTAAAATGTATAGCCAATTGATTGTTGTATACAATCGAAAACATCATAGAACAATTCAAATGGCATCTTTAAAAGTAAATGCATGTAATGAAAACAAATGACTTAACACTGTCTACAGTCATATAAAAACATAAAGTGGCACAAAACTCCGTGTGGGTGACTACGTTCGTATTAGTAAACATAAACATAAATTTGAGAAGGGGTATACATCAAAATGGACAACTGAAATTTTTAAAATAAGTCAAGTACGTAACAAAAATCCTACGACATACATATTAGAAGACTATCAAGGTACTTCACTGAAAGGCGGTTTCTATAAAGAAGAGATGAGAAAGTCAAGGCTCCCACACACTTATCTAGTTGAAACAAGTAAGAGTGCTCTAGTCGAGAGTGCCCGACTAGGATATACCCTGATCCAAGGTCTTACATTCATTGAAGTTATTTATCTGCATTTATACATAGAAACACACACAAATATACAAACAAAAGCTGCTGGCTACGCGCGTCATACATTTGCTTTGCTTCTTCTTCCTTTGGCCCCAAACTATGTTACATTGAATCGTTAATAACTTCTTTGTTTATTGTCCGATCGTTATGAAATTTGTAGAACACAAAGATGGCATATAAATGCGAGACTATGTAAAATCCGAAGGTCATACCTCTTAAAATACGTATTTTTCGATTTTTTGGAGATCGGGGAGCGGTATCCAAATATTGAAATGCATGAAACCTCTGTATGCTATTGGAGAGTATATGTATCCAATTTGGTGACTCTACGTCTTATAACTTTTAAGCTATACCTTAAAATCACTGTTTTGGAAACTTAATTTATCGATAACTTTTGAAAGGATTGAGATATTGAAAAAACAATGATAAGTTTGCTTAGAGCCAGTAGTACAGTAACTTTAACTTAAATATAAAGTTTCAAGCTTTTATGACTTTCAAGTCATGCCCGAAAAACACTTGTTTAAAATCGATATTTATCGATAACTTTTGAACGGGTTGAGATATCGAAAAAAGTTGAACTTGTATTGACCCGGCACTAGGAGAACCTATATTCCAAATATGAAGTCTCTAGCTTTTGTAGTCTCCGAGAACAGCGCGTTCATACAGACGGACAGACGGTCAGACGGACATGGCTAGATCGACTCGACTATTGATAGGGATCAATAATATATATGCTTTATGGGGTCGGAGATGCTTCCTTATGCCTGTTACATACTTTTGCACAAAGCCATTATACCCCTTTTTCCCATTTTTAATGGGATCAGGGTATAAAAATAGTAAAGCGACAAAATACTAAAGTATTTGTTAAATGGTTAGGTTTCTCAAATGAACGTAACTCTTGGATAAATATCAAAGAAGTTTTGTGAATGCTCATCACCGGCCATGCTGTAGGGTTCATATTCAACGCTATTATCTCTTAAGCTCAAGCGGCTTTATACAAAACAAAATCTCAACAAGACAAAAAAAGGACTCCTACGTATGTTAAATAGAAAACCCTAATAAAGATGATATTTTATTGAGCAACTTGACAGTTTTTCATGTGGTCATGAGTAATGAGTCAATAGGAAAACCCGTTGGCTTCACCTTGTCCTTTACTTGAGGATGAGGAAAATTGGCCGCCTGTCATCCGTGCATTTAATGGCAGGATACATTCTGCACCACTTATTCTTGGTGATGATGATGACACCACCCCCTATGTGACTGATTTTGGAGAGTCCATTCTCATCATCGACTCCGATGATGAGAATGATGCAGCCGCAGCAGCAGCAACCACAACAACAATACCAACAGCAGCAGCAGAGCCAACACCATCAACAACAAGATCGCCTGAGAGATTGGATTTACTCTCACTAACGTCGTTGGTGAGCTAATGGAGGTCAAGCCTCCATCAACTTTTGAAGAGGAGTTCCACTGCGTGGACATGTGGGACTCCGTTCTAGGAGACATAAATATTAAAACAACCATAAATGTACAAAACAAAAAAAAAAGTTTAATATATATAAAGTTTAATAAAATAAAAAAAAAAAAATAAACAACTTTATTTATTTATTTATTTTATCTTTTTCAGGTTACATATTTAATGCTTCATTTTCAGGTTATATTTCTTGAAATAAATAAAAACAAATTTAAAAATAATCATAAAACATGGTTTATTTATTTAATGTAGAGAGTATTTTTATTACTTTTTTTTACAAGTTATATATATTTTCTTCTTTTTCAATGTATAGAAGTATTTAATTAGTTTTCTTCATATGCAACATATTGCATCTTTTTTGTTCAGATAGGGTATTTAGGTTAGTTTTCTTCATAGGTTATACATATTTTCTTCTTCTTTTAAGGTAATATTTTTGTTGACATTTTTCATGAAAAAGGATACAAAGTTAAAGAATTAAAAGATTATTATTATTATTAAAACAATATTGATTGGTTTTTTTTTTTAAATAAGAATAATAATAACAGATACATTTATTTTATTTAATTTTAATATATTAAATTAAAATACATTTTTTATTGTATGATTTTTTATTTATTTATTTTCTTACTATTATCTTTATTAGCTATTAATTCTATAATGGCCCCAAGCATATGTTTGGATGCCATCTCCCCTAATCTTACGCTTATCATCTATAGAGCTCAATGTAGTTTTTTTTAACTCTATGTGTGTATAAATTATGGATCTTTGATCTAAACATCATCATTGAATCCTTAAATTGTGTATTTGTAAATAGGCATTCCTTATAACTATCTATACTAAGCTTATTTTATGCAGACCTCTTTACACCTTTGGATTTTTTTATGCACGTTCCCCCCTCAAGAGACAGGGAATAACTTTTCGCTGTAAGCCCAACAAACTCTTACATACGTTTCCCACAATTCTCATCCTTCATCATACCCATTGTTGCACCTTTTTATCCCATATACTTTTGCTAACTCTTCAGGATACTCAGAGGTATCAAACCTCATTTCAATATCTTTAGCGATATCTTTAAAGAAATCGTTAGTCTCTATTGAATATATAAATGAATCTGTATCCATATAATTAAGAGAGACTTTCTCCTGAAATTTGGGTTTCATGTAATCATAATGAAAATGAAACATTTGCCACTTAGATAATCTTAAGACAGTGAAACCTAAATACATGGGCTTATCATAAACATTATGAAGGCGTTGCATCTGGATGGCATACATATCTTCAGAAAATTGTGCAGAGCTATGAAAACTCGCCTTCGCAATAAGCGCCCGTGCCCCCAACTGGTTACATTTTGTTGTCCCCCATGATGAAACCAGTTTCACATCTTTGCGTTTTTCAACATTCTCCATGGTTTTCCCATAGACAGCGTTGTTTAAAAGTTTGAAAAAATCTTTTTCAAAATTGTTTTTTACTAGTGTCCTATGGTGGGTGTTAAGATCGATGTACTTTGTAAGCCAAGGTGACTGTTTCAATTTAAGTACTCTATTTATCTTTGTTAAAAATAGCCCATTACGCAAACACTGTTGAAGATTTTTGTAATGATTCGGATATTTCACTTTAGATCTGGGATCAGCAACAAGTTTATTTGCTTTAGCCTCGGGTGTGGGTTTTTGGTTAAGCGGACAAAAGGGGAGGTCATTATGATGGTCATGAAGATGATAAGGGTAAAAAAGGTCTACTTCGAGAATATACCCATCTTCGGAAGTTTCTGTAATAGATGAGATATCGAGTGTTCTAATTTCATCTTCATTTAGTCATTGAAACCCAGTGTATGGAAGACTCTGTGACATAGCCCATTGCATCTAAATACATTAAATATTGTGATGGTTTGCTATCATCATAGTCACTTAAAAACTTGTGGTTGGCTTTCGAGTACCGTTTACAGCACTGAACTAGCCCACCACGAATACCACTTTGAATGAATCTGTACATGTCGATGTCTGTTAATAACTCAAGCTCTATCTCTGTGGTTTAAGGCATTGCATCCCACAAAAGTCCGGGGGTTGTATAGTAATGAGCAGGGTCTAGTAAATTAATTTTCTGAGACAATGAACGGAAATTTTGAAAATCGTCTGTTAATAATAAAACGTCAGTTTTTAGATATTATTCCATGTAATCTTTTAGGGTCTGACAACCAAAGACTACCCAAACATTTTGTGCATGCGCATAATCCTCAGGGGAACATTCTTTATTAGTAAGACTATTAATGAAATTTTCCCTTGAAGGCAGACAAGTGTCAGTTAACCGTTCTTGTGAATCTAGGTACTCATAGGGAAAGACACCCTTTCTACGTACAAGGTTAAGCTGATTGTCTAGAGGGAAAAAACTTTTTACAGTCTGGAAGCATTCAGTACTGAAATTAGCACTTAAAGCATTTAGACTTGTAGCCATACAGCGGAATGTATCTAGAAATCTAATTTCTAGATTTTTTTTCGTGGGACGCAATGTATAAATTTCAGTTACATCTCTGATTAGAGATTTTTTTTTTTTTTTTTTTTTTGGTAAACTATTTTAACTTGATTTAAGATCTGTCTTACTGGTGCTATGTGCTACCCCTTATATCTCCCAGTAAAATGACAATGGTCTCTAACTCTATCAGACCCCAGAAATTGCTTGCAAATATGACAGTTGATTGTATTATTAAATCTAGTCTCCTCCACCAAGCTCATTTTGATGGACACTATAGTACTTAGATAATTGGTATGGATTTCAATTATATCTCTGATTAGAGATGTAATAAATTTTATACCGTCGTTTTCCCCAGTCTTTATCACAAAATAATCTAAGTTTGAATCAAAATGACTCTAAATATAATAAGAAAAAGCTATCGGAACATGTTGAGAAGTTGCTATAACATGCTATAACATTGAGTATTGAATGGGAAAGTATACATTCGAAGTCTGCATAGACTACAAACGGTACATCTAAACTACGATTACAATTTTTAAAACATAGACTTTGCCTTTTCCAAACTCGGCAGTGAAGCGACGACTTTACCACATTGAAGTTTGTGTTCTTGCTGTAGTCTCTCGCTGTGGGAATAGTTTAGACAAGCGTTGCAGAAATATAGCTGGTGCTGGTAAGATGTTAGTTGTAAGCTAACAAGTCTGAAATTAAAAAACAAAAACATTTTATTTGAAATAAAAATTTTAATCCATGAAAAATGTGCCACTCCATCACTCTCCAGAAGCATAAGGCTGATGTGGTTTTCCCGCTCGCAATCCGTTAAATATAGTGGGCCAATGACTATATTTCTTTCCTCATCGAACCCAAACACATTTATGCTTATGTTTGGGTTTTGAATCTCAAAAGCTTAAATTTGTTTAAGAGGTAGCGGGAACTCTAAATTGTTGAAGTTCAGAGTTAATGAACCATTTATTGCTATCGTTGAGCTCCGGATG